>JAVJIF010001668.1:0-390084 GCA_038442645.1 Agave tequilana | reverse complement strand
GTCTTCCCCACCTCTTCAGGATGTCTGATCTCCAACAATTTGAGTTTGTTACTCTTTTGGAGTAACTTGAACAGAGAGGCCATGTGCTCATCCTTGAAGAAGTATAGTTTACTAGCACATGCTTGGCCGGGAGGCATACCTCCTCTGACTGACTGGGTCTCTTCGAAGGTGACTTCATTGCTAGAGTATCCTTTCTCCTAGGTTGAGAAGATGACTCTGGGGCTCACCAAGTCGATTTATCGGGTCTTGACATACTGTCTTTTTCTTCAGCCCTGACCTTGGCGAAAATTTCTTTCACCTGTTCGCCTTGTAGCACTAACTGCTTCCAAGTGCGGCATTCTGCCACTCCCATTTGTGCGAGGAGGACAGTTTGCAAATAGTGGCTACATGTCTCAACCAGTGTAGACTGGGTCATGCCGCTGGGACAACGGAGTGTCATCTCTGAAATCTTTCGACGAAAGTTTTGATAGACTCTCCTTTCTTTTGCTTGACTGCAAGGAGAGTTAGCACTGAAATTTATGTATCGTCTTCAAAGAAACGAGCCAGAAACAACTTCTTGAGGTCGGCCTATATTTTGATCGAGCCGGCAGGAATTTTCATGAACCATTCAAAGGCGACCCCTTTAAGAGTGCCGATGAATAAACGAACCATGATAGCATCGTTTGATACTATATTCCCAGTTTGGGATTTAAAGTAGCATATGTTGGTTCGACGACCCTTTACCGTCGAAAGTACGGAAGGTTGGTGCCTTGAAGGGTAGGGAGTTGTGTCCCATTTTGCTGGATAGGGCCGGACTATCCCCACATCTTGGAGACTGTCTCAGTTTGCAAGGGCCTCAAGACGTTTCTTCAATTTGCTCCTCCTCTTGGAATGACTGCTTTCATTCTCTGAGTTATCCTCCTCTTCAGATGAAGATTTGGGTCTCTCAGAATTAGAATACTCTTCACTCTCAGTATTTGCAGAAGATGAGTTCTCCCCTTTCTTCCGTTTGCCCTTAGACTTCTTAAAAAAAGTTTTAGCCTTCGGTTTTTTCTCCTTAAGCAATAAAAAAAGGGAACGCGATTGCAGATGCGATGGTCGCGGATGCGAAGGTCATAACGAGGGAGTCGCATTACGCGAATATGAAGACCGCGAAGATCGCTTAGGCGAAGGTCGTGCCTCGCATCGCGAAGACTAAAAACGCGGGTATCGAATTTTCAAGTCTCGGGGCATTTGGATACTGGTGAGCTCCATGTTCAGTATGCCATACGCGAGAGAGCGAGGGAGATAGAGAAGGTGAGATGGAGAGAGAGAGTGAAAGAGAAGGGAAGGAGAGAGAGTGTAACAAGAGAGAGGGAAAGGGGCAGGCCATGACCTAGCTTGGCCATGGCCTGGCTCACGCCAGGGGAGGAGGAGTGGGCACGGAGAAAGAGGGAAAGTAAGAACAATACAAAGAAAGAAAGAAGAGAAAAGGAGAAGAAAGAAAAGAAAAAGGAAGGAATAAGGAAAAGAGAAAAAAAAAAAAGGGAGAAGGAGAAGGAAAGAGAAAATGAGGGATGGTCGGCCAGCTAGGCCGGCCATGGGTGGCGCCTATGACTGACGGCCGGCCCAAGAAGAGAGCGACAGTTTGGGCCCAAGGGAGAAGGAGGAGGATAGTTAGGGCGGTGTAAGTGTAGTTGAAAGAGATGAAATTGAGGGTGGTTAAAGTGGCGTTTCAGAGGCCACAGAGTTGTTAAGACGGAGGAACTCGCCGGAGGAGAGAAGATTCTAGGGTTGGTGATGGTCGTGGTGGTGTTGGTGGTGGTGGAGATAGTGGAGAAGTTGATGGGAATGGGTGGTTGTGAAGGGGAAAGGAGGTTGGTGTGATGATAAGAGTGGTGATGGAGCATGGTGGAAAAAGGAAAGAGAAGGAAAAGGAGATGGTGGTCGGTTGTAGGTTGTCTAAAAATCACTGAAGACAAGTCATCCAAAAGCAGAATCTAAACTCCAGACGCGAGGCTAATCATCGCCACCAGCGCAGCCCCAAGACGCGAGAGTTGAAACCCGCATCTCAACATCACTGCAGTAACCAAGACGCGGAGCATGAAAGTCGCATCTCAGCATTACTGCAGTACCAAGATGCAGAGTCCAAAGCCCGCGTCTCACGTGAAGTTTGATGCAGAATTTGAAGCTCGCGTTTCTCAAGCATCACCTCAATGGCAAAACGCGAGGCCCAAAGCCCACGTCTCGGTTATAACTTCCCTCATTACTGGGTCAATTACTGCCCACGTATTGAGGGAGTTAACTCCCATTATAGAGTGTTTTTAGGGTACACTTTTACCCCCCTGAAGCCTCTATAAATAGCCCAGTTTACTATGGAAGAGGGGCCGGAAAAATCCTTGGTCAGAAGTACTTCAGTTGTAAACCATAGAAGGACCACGATCTCTAGCTAAAAAAAAGAGAGAGAGTATTCAACTTTCTAATAAACTTATTGCGTACCAGTTTGTTTTTGCCTACAATCTCTTTGAGATTCTTGTTGGACAGAAGCTGTGTTACTTCGTCCATCATCCAAAGAGAGGATTCCCAAGAGGTCCTGACGTTCACCCGATCAACGAAAAACACAAGATTCACTTTTCATCGCCACATCAAGAACCTGGTACTAAACAAATGGGGAGATTTTGAGCTTGAATATCTCCCCTCTCTTGTAAAGAATTATTGATCCGTCGTAATTTTCTTTACAATTAGATAAAGAATTTTCATCTCGATCTTCAATTTTTCCTTACCGAAACAAGAGATGGCGACTCCGCTGGAGACTTCTTTCTCCACCAATGAGCAAGTCGTGGTGCAAGGTGACGTCACCTACATGGGAAAAATGATCGAATCACTCATTGTTGAGTTCGACCAGGCAAAGTATGAAGAGTTCCTCTCTTCCGGCTCTAAGAGCCCTAGAGCGCGGCAGTACCGCAAGATCTCCTCGAGGACCCCTCTCCAGTTCACTCTGAGATCCCTTCAGATACGACTGACAAGAAGAGTACCATAGCTAATCATATCACACGGAACACCCGCGTCAACGTCTCCTATGGGACCCGCGAGGTTAGCGTTGCTGATATTCAGCCTGTTCATGCCCGTCCTTTTTCTCGGTTCCAGGTCACCGGGGGTTCCCAGCAATCCGTGCGACGTAACCGGAACGCTAAACGTCGACAGAGACGACGTGCGCGTCAACTATAAGCGTGAAAAGCTGAAATAGTTACCTGTCTAGCAGATACATAACGCGAGGCTCAAGCCCGCGTCTCTCCTAAACCACGTCAGACGTGCGAAGTCTGCGTTTGGAGATCTAAAACGCGAATCTCACCAAACTTGCGTTGCTGAAGCTCTACTTCCCAAACGCGACGTTCAGAACAACACGAGGTCCGTACCTTTTCTCAGAGATACAAGACCTACGTCTCCCCAATCAGGCGCAAAATTGAGAAAATCTATGTATCTCAACCGTCACTAGCTAAACGCGACAACCAGCAACGCAAGGTCCGCATCCCTTCTCAGCAGAGACGCGAGGCATGCGTTCTCGAGCCGAAATATGAGAGCCGCGTTTATCTTACAGGACGTGAGCTCCGCGTCTCAGAACCCTGCGTCTCAGCTTTGCGGCGCAAGGATGGCTCTCAGAAGCTGAAAAGCTCTCGACGACCCGAGGCTGATCTCTTTGGTCCTCCACCGACAGATCTAAGAGATTATTTGACAAAGAAAAGGAGTGCTAATCAGATCACTCCATCTTATTGCTGTGAATAGCTCATCACGGCAATGCTCTCTGAAACTGCTGCAGCTCACATACAAGCAAATAGTCGGTGTTCAGACGATTGACCTCACCTCCCGATCAGCCAAGAGGCGTCGCTCTTACAGAAAGGGAGCCCTCTCTGACATGGAATACTTTGAAGTCACTGCAAACATGATAAGCAGAAGTAAGGAAAAACTGGCGGTCAGCTCTGATGAGTCTGACGCGGAACCAGAAGGAGTGTATCGGCATACTCGCAGTCAGACTGGTGCGGTCACCCCGATCAACTACAGTGCTCTAGCTCGAGGCATTGAAGTAAATGAATCACACTCTGCCGTTTCAGAATCGCAGGCCTCGAACTATCTTCCATAGAGAAGGAAGCCTTTGCGTACATGACAAATACTTTTGAGGAGACGGCCAGGCGCTTTGAACAATAAGCCCAGGTCCAGAGGGAATAATTCGATATGATTCGTGCTCAACAAGAATTCATCGATTCCCTCAAACAGATTATTCTACAATTGCTTGAAGATAAGATGAAGTCAACCGACAAAACTTCTTCTAAGAAGTCTAAAGGCAAACGGAAAGAAGGAGAGAGCTCATCTTCCATACATATCGAAGAGAAGGAACAATCTAATTTCAAGTCGTCTAAATCTTCGTCTAAAGAGGAAGGCAACCCGGAGAATGGGAGCATTCATTCTAAAAGAATGAGTCAATTGGAGTAGCTCTGGAAGCCCTTACCAACCAGAAAGGCCTTCAAGAAGTAGGAGTGGTCCGGTCATATCCGGCTGAGTGAGACCTTATTCCGTACCCTCCTAAGTTCAAAGCTCCAACCTTACAGGCCTTCGACGGCAAAAGGTCACCGAACCAACACATCTACTACTTCAAGTCTCAGACAGAAAATGTAGTAGATAATGATGCCATCTTAGCATGTTTGTTCATCGGCACTCTAAAAGGGCTTGCCTTTGAATGGTTCATGAAACTCCCAGAAGGCTCCATAAAAAACTGGGGTGATTTGAAAAAGCTCTTCTTGATACGCTTCTTTGAAGACGACTCGAAAATTACAATGCCCACTCTCCTGGCAACAAAGCAGCGAAAGGGAGAGTCAGTTAAAATATTTGTGGAAAGATTTCAGAATATGGCGCTCCGATGTCCTAACGGAATGACCCAAACCACTCTGGTAGAACATTCCGCCACAATCTACAAACTTCACTCCTAACCCAGATAGGGTTGCTGAAAGCCGCACATGAAAGCAATTGGTCCAGCAAGGTGAATAGCTGAAGAAATTGTCACCAGGGTTAGAGCAGAAGAAAAACAAGTCCAGACTCAAGAAGTCGACAAGGCGCGCTCCAGAAATATCTTTTCAATCAAAAAGAAAAGATATTTGGCGACAGAAACAAAATCCCCCGTCAAACCTCAGCCGGCAAGGGAGGTGGTTCTTCAAGTCAGCCACGTGCCAACAAGCAATATTCCTTCAAAGACGAGCATCTTGATTCATTTGTTCAAGTTACTTAACAAGAGCAACAGATTGAAACTTCCGAAAGCTAGACGTCCTGAAGAATCGGCAAGTCCGACAATCCTAACTACTGTCTGTATTAAAAGATGCTAGGGCATCCCACCAAGATTGTTTTACGTCTTCAAAGATATCCTTCAAGCTCTGATCGATGCGGAAGTGCTAAAGCTCAGTTCAGAGCAGAAGAAGTGACAGCTAATATGATATCATTTCTTCAGTTTGAAAAATAACCTCTAGCACCAGCCGGAGTAGTTCCCATCTCGAAAGGGGAACTAAGAATGATCAATACGGACCCACACTATCAGCAGGTGAAAGGTCTTGTGCGTATCCCTACACCTCAGGGAGAAAAATTATGTGGGTTCATCCCGACCTGGTGGATGGCCAACAGTGGACTACTGTTACCAACAGAAAGTCCAGAGGCAAGGTGAAAGCTTCGTCCTGCAATGTAGTATGCGCTTCCTCCCGGAATCAGAAACTAATGTTCCCTCACTAACCGATTCGAAAGAGGAACAATCGTCCCTGCCGCAGAACACAATAACCACTCGTGACAGAAACTCGTTTGGGTCAGTCATATTTAAAGAAGTATGACGACATCGTGGCAAGCTCTCCTAAACCTACTAAAGAGCCACCAAACCCTCCACAAAGCAACCGGTGGAGAAGCAGAAAGAGCTTCGGTTTTTCAAGGCTCTCGCAAAGGACAACCGCGGAAGGATCCATAACACCTTACCGTTTTTGACGTCTCTGGCTCAACTGGGCAATATCCCGGCCAGGATCACCCTCTATGAGCTCCTGAGACTATCAAAGTCAACAAGAGAAGCGCTAAGGAAAGCCCTACCTAATGCTGAGCTTTTCATGGCCCAGATCCCGATTGGATCACAGGAGAAAGATGAAGAAGACTGCCTCCATACCTCCCAAATGCTCCCTGCATCACCTTCACGTCAGATGACATGCAAGTCAAGGGAAAACATGATCGGCCCCTGTACTTCACGGGGTACATTAGATCGTCTGAAGTGAGCCGCATTCAGGTAGATCCAGGATCCGCATTGAGCATCATGCCTCGCCGGGTCATGCAGCACTTAGGGATCCCCAATCACCGATTGAGCGCCACCCAGACTACCATCTACGGTTTCAACGCCAATGGTACGCGCCTAATGGAAAAGATCAAGCTCAAATGCCAGATTGGGGACCTAAGATCTGAAGTGACGTGCTATGTAATCGACGCCGACACTTCATACAATTTGCTATTCGGATGACCGTGAATTCATCTAATTCCATTGTCCCATTCACTCTCCATCAAGTCATGAAGTACATCGACGGAAGTGGGAAAGTCCGAAATTGATTGTCTAAAGGCATCCATTCAGGGAGTAGAGAACTATTTCACAGACTCCCTCCTGTACCAAGACTCTCTGGGGACGAATGAGAAACAACAGCTAGAGGAATCAGACTCCGGTAATGAAGCTGACACGGACTCAGAAGAGTGCATATGGGAATTCACTCCACTTGTAACGAGCATTAATAAGCTCGATATTAATAACACCGCCGACGATGTAGGCGAGTGGTATATTAATGAAGAGTTAAATTTGGCTTACTTTTCTTGTTTTGCTTCTAATTCAGTGCCATCAGACAATAGTACAGAGGTGGATAATGACCCCTGGCCGGCAATGGATGCTCTGACATCATTGCATGTACCAATGAGGTCATCCCTCAAAACATACCAAAATGTCGGTGATGCGCAAAAATAAGTATTCATGGTCCCAGCAAGACGCAAAGGCCAAAGACCGATTCTTTTTGGAAGAATAAGTCCGAATTGATGTCTCGTGAAGACTCAGAAAGCGAAAAGGAATCTCCTCAGTTCTCTCATTATGAGACAAATGTACTCAGGATGATGGAGGGCATGGGTATGATCGAACAAAGAGTCTGGTTTGAACTTTGGCAAAGGAAGAAGAACACTACTTCGATCTTTCATTCTGAAAGGGAAGACCCCTGACTATTGCCATCGAACTCGCAGGGGTTTGGGCTATATGTCAACTCTAATTACGTCAACCTTCGAGTCTGAAGAGTCATTATATCATAATTACTCATCTGGCACGTCATCGTGAGAGTCGGACGTTAGTGTCGGCAACCTCTTCGGAGAACTTTCAGTAAACATGATTTCAACAAGCCACCTGGAAGACGGAGATGATGAAATGATCCAGTCTGATACAGATCCTTGAATCAAACACCTAAACACTCTCTAGGAGATTCGCTTCGAATAACGCGAACCACCCACGGAAGATAAGGTCACCCAGATTAATCTGGGAGATGAGGCTAATCCTAAGCCCATCTTTATAAATGAAAAGCCTATCACCCTCCGAAAAAGAAGATTTAATATCTCTTGTGCGAGAGTATATAGATGTTTTCGCTTGGAATTACAAAAACATGCCTGGGCTTGATCCTCGAGTGGTTATGCATCGCCTTAACATTAATTCAGACGTGAAGCCAGTCAAACAGCAACAGCGACAGTTCTGTCCAGAAATAATAGAAGCAATCCAGTCGGAAGTCAAAAAGCTTATAGACTCTGGCTTCATTAGGGAGGAGTAACACCCTAATTGGGTAGCCAATATCGTCCCCGTTATCAAGAAAAATGAGAAGATCCAGATTTGCATCGATTTTCATGATCTAAAATGAAGCCTGTCCAAAGATGAATTCCCTCTCCAATCACGGATGTCATGATTGACAATACGTGCGGGTTTGAACGAATATCCTTCATGGATGGATTCTCAGGGTACAATCAAATCAAATGTACCCTGATGATGAAAAGCATACTTCTTTCAGGACACCACTGGGGATATATTGCTATACTGTCATGCCCTTCGGACTGAAAAAACGCTGGGGCAACATATCAGAGAGCTATAAATGCAATTTTTCATGAACACATGAGTAAAACAGTGGAATGCGACGTCGACGACATTGCAGTGAAAGCCGCACCAAGGGCGACCACATAGCCGATCTGAAGATAGTTTTTTTAAATCATGCGGACACATAAGTTGAAAATGAACCCTACCAAATCTTTCCTGGGGGTAGCCAGCGTAAATTCTTAGGATTTGTGGTGACATCCAAAGGATTTCACCTAGACCCAGAAAAAGTTTGTGTCGTCCGAGAGATGCAACCTCCAAGGAATCTCAGGGAGCTTAGAGGATTGCAAGGGCTACTAGCATACATCCGGAGGTTTATCACAAATCTCTCCGGAAGATGCCACCCTTCACCAATTGATGAAAAACGACGTCTCATTCATTTGGGACGATGCTTGCCAACAAGCGTTCGAGGAAATCAAACGATACTTCACGCAACCACCTGTCCTTACAGATCCGGTGGCAGGAAAACCTTTACTGATATATGTTCGAGCGATGGATCATTCTTTCGGAGCTTTGCTAGCCCAGAATGATGATCAGGGACACAAGAAGGCAATCTACTATCTGAGCAGAACCATGATCGGAGCCGAACATCAGTATAACCGGATCAAAAAGAAATGTTTGGCGTTGTTATTCGCCATCCAGAAAATGCGACACTACTTGGTGGGCTTGACTATAAATGTTATATCAAAAGTTAACCCTTTAAGGTTGCTAATGACGAAACCATCATCGCTAAATGGTCGACTGGCAAAATGGGCCATATTGCTCTCCCAATATGAGATGCGCTTTCTACCAACAAAAAGCCATAAAGGGACAAGCGGTGGCAGATTTTCGGGCTGAACATCCAGATCCAAGAGTGACCGAACTTTATGAGGATCTCCCAAACGAGATTGCTAAAGTTTGTCAGACCCAGACATCTTTTGAAGGACAGATATGGCAGCTCTTCTTCGACGGTGCATCAAGAACAGGCCCACAGGGCATGCGTAGTAGGAGTGGGGGTAGTACTAGTTTCTCCACAAAAACTACGTAATCTCTCGTGCATTTTCATTAACCGAGCCATGTTCCAACAATGTAGCGGAATACAATGCCCTCTTGATTGGAATACAAATCGCCGATGAGATTGACGTTAAAATCTCGAAGCATACGGTTACTCTAAACTCATTGTTAACCAAGTTCGTGGAGAGTATGAAGTCAGGCATGAAAACTTAGTACCCTATTTCAAAGCAACTATCTCTATGTCCGAAAGGTTCAGAAACTTTTACATCGACCATGTACCACGCCAGCAAATACGCACGCAGATGCACTGCATCTCTCGCTGCCTCCAGCCCTTCCAGCTGCAGTAGTAGAGAAAATATCTAAACATAAAAAAAAGAGCTCACGTAAGAGAGCCAATAGCTAGCTGAGATAGACACACACAGCCGAAGGAATCAGCCAAGTCAAAGAAGCTTTAGAGACTTCAACAGGTCCAGAACTCAGGGATGAATGTACACCTAGAGAAGTGAATAGGCGAAGGCTAATCTAAGATAAATAATGCGGAATTAAAAACTAATTACAACACACTTAGTATAACTAAAGAGTGTAGCCGAATTCCCGGTAAAGGGCTCTGGACAACTCCTCTTGATTCCTCTGATATAAGAGTTGAGATGCTATATGAAGCTCTCTTGGTTAAACACAAGTATGGCACACAATCAAACCAAGCATGTATATGATATGACAGTATGAATTAATGCCAATGTAAAGAGAGAGAGAGAAGTTAGAGAAAGTGATTAAACGCAAACAACAAGATATGTTTTGAGGTTCGAGCACACAGCTCTACGTTCCCGCCTTCACACAGAAGGAATTTCACTAACTCGTCCACACAGGACTTCCACACAGGGAACCTCCACTGGGGATTTGGGCAAATACAATTGGGAGTACACAACTCCTCTCTCTAACAATACAACCTCTCACTAGAGGCAAGGCACAAAACAAATCACCTCTACATTTAGAGGGATAGGCACTTAGCCAAACAAAGATCACCTCACACTTGAGGGATTCCAACACAACACTCTACTATTACCTCTCACTAGAGGAATACCAACATAATCACCTCTCACGAGAGGGATATCACAAATCAAGGAGGGTTTACAACTTGGTGGTATCTTTCAACCATAAACCAATTTCCCACAAAAATAAAGATCCTATAGATAGGATAGAATGATAAGCTCAAGTGTGAGAATTAGGGTTGAAAATCAAATCACAAAGAAAAATACTTGGGAAAACAACTAGAATTTGATAGAAATGAAGAAAAACAAATATCTCAAATCTCTATTTTTCTATGCTTTTTCCAACCCTTGAAAAACAAATAAAGATAAATCTTTTGGCTTAAAACACTCTTTGAAAACTTGTATTAAAACACTTGAGAAGATGGAAAATTTTAGCTCTTAAAATTCTTATCCAAAACAACTAGAAATGGGGTATTTATACCCTCATTTCAAAATCTCCCGTTGGCAGCTGAAAAGGGCAAATTTGCCCTTCCAGTCGACCGGCCGTCGACAGGCCAACGGTGAAGTTTTTGACTGTTGAGCCTACCGGTCGACCACCACCGGTCGACCGGGACTAGATCCAGAGAGAAACGGCTCTCTGGTCGATGACCGCCCAGTCGACTGAAGCCGGATACAAAGAGCAGAGCTCTCTGCCGTCGACCGGTCGGTCGACCGGGGCCTTTTCCAGAGAGCAAAGGCTCTCTGGCGGTCGACCGATCCGGTCGACCGGCCCACCATCCTGGCTACGTGCACGTCCTGTGCACGTCGGTCGACCGGCCCGGTCGACCGACTACTGCTACGGTTGACCAGTCCGGTCGACCGGCAGTCAGCCAGTCCAGCCAATATAGGACTTAAAAACTTAGGTTTTTATCATTGATTAAATCCTATAAAAACACAAAAATTACATAAAAATCAGTTCTTATTATATCTTTGAAATACAAATATGTGTAACAAAGATTCAACACATATTTCAAACTATTTGAACCATTTTTGTGTTCTTGAAAATTTACCTTAAACCAAAAACTGTATTTTCCAAAAGTTGAATTTTTGAAATAGAAATCCAATTTTTCCAAAATACATGTAAATACAAAAAACATGATATTTAAATAACTTTGAAGCATATTGTATATGGATAGAATCCAATATACATGAAAGGATTTATATCTGTGTTTTTGACATTAAATCCAAAAATAAGTTTTGTTAAAATACAAAACTCCAAACACATGAATAGTCTTATCAACATAAGTTTTTTCTTATAGATGAAGCATACATGTATATAGATCAAATCTAATATACATTAAATCATGTAAACTTGCTTTGATTCTATCTATTCATGAAAACCAAGATCGGTTAAACCAAAAAACTATAACATGAAAACTTGTGTGTGTATATTATGAACTTGAGCATATCACACTATCTAATTTTTACAATGGATTTAAACAAAAATCTTAAACTAAACAAATCGAACCTTCTTGTAGAACGCCGTCTCTAAGTCGACTCGGTCCAAACGTGATCCACCAAGCTTGACGCCATCTGAGTGCTAGATGCGAACTTGACGCTCGAGCTCTTGAATCACCATGTGAAAGCTTCAAAACACTTTTGTTGAAGCTAATCACCTATTAATATCTTGATCAAATATCTGAAACTAAATATCACAAGATTATTAGTAAACTATAACTACATGAGTTAATCATCATCAAAACTAGAGTGAGGGC
This sequence comes from Agave tequilana, assembly GCA_038442645.1. Lineage (NCBI taxonomy): Eukaryota > Viridiplantae > Streptophyta > Magnoliopsida > Asparagales > Asparagaceae > Agave > Agave tequilana. The sequence continues at coordinate 378,220 of JAVJIF010001668.1, read as the reverse complement.
TTCTGGGCCAAGAATCCCCCCTTTTTGATGATGATAAAACTCATGGAGTTATATATGCATGGATGCTTAAGAAGCTCTCCCTTAACTAATGCATAGTAATAAACAATAAAGATATGTCACGAATGCTATAAAAATAAACATGCTCTTGATACTAAATTTTAAAATAAACATGTTCTTTTAAAAAATTGCTCTTGATACTAATAAAAACTCTTGATACCAACAAAACAACAAAACATGCTCTTGATACTAATATCCATGCTCTTGATACCAATATCAACAGAACACAAAACAAATACTTTTGATAAATAAACATGCATAAATAAACATGCATATATCAAACTCCAAAATAACTCTCCCCATTTTTGTCAATTCATCAACAAAGGGGTACAAACATAAAATAATAAAGGGCATAAATAAAAATTTTCTCCTTTATGCATAAAACAAACAATAAAGGTATATATGCTATATACATTCATGAAGAGGAGAGACGAGAAGTTAACTCCCCCTGCATACATGCATTTATATGAAAAGAGATGACTAAACCATAACCACATAAAGCATAATATGCAACGTATAAAAGGAGATGTGAAGCTCCCTCTACACACGTGTATTACATACCAAAGAAAGGTCAATAACTTCAATATGACATACACTCAACATGAATCTATATATAGAGAAGATGTTAAGCTTCCCTTGCATATAAGCAATACAAATCAAAACATTATGATACATAATTGAAAAATATATCAATTTAGCATGAAGGTATACATAGAAACATCATGATACCAATTTATGATATCAATTGAAATAGACAAAACATATTGAAGATAACCAACAAAAATTTTGATATCAATTGAAATATATAAATATATATAGGCAATCTTGATACCAAATGAAAAAAATTAGTACCAATTAAAAATATTTTACACTTTTGATACCAATTTGAAAAACATAAATCAATTTTTTGGTTAAACACTAAAACATTTTGCAATAGAGATACCAAATAGAGAATAATATCAATTTAATATTCTTGATACCAATATTGAAAATGAAACATATATCAGTTGAAAATAATTTTCATTAGGAGTGTATGATACCAAATTAAAAAAAATTCATTTTTCAATCATTTTTAAACATAAAGCGTAGGAGTAAAAAAAATACCAATTATAAACAAAACCGATTGAAAGGTAAATCATGAATTTCTCCCCCTTTATGAAATACCAATGAAAATGATGTATAAGCTTGTATAGGATACCAATTTAAAATAATTATCATTAAGGATAAAATTAAGCTTAGCATAACATGGTTTGTGCTTTAAGATATAAAGATATAATAAGCACAATCAAAACATATATATGTATGAAAATATGTAAATACCAATCGAAATTGATACTGTTTGAACTTGAAGCATACATATATATAAACAAATATGAGTATACAATATAAATGTCAATTGTAATACCAATTGAAAACACAATAAGGAACAAGTGTATAACTCATGCTTCCTACCACTCATTTCATGCACATATTTAAATTGATTTTCAATATGAGCATACAAGTCATGGTCGCCCAACCAACCGCCCTTTGGATGGGTAGGGGTTTTCAAAAATAAGTTTGAAAATAGTTTTAGCACAATTAAAAACTCTACCAAAATGAAGAATACGCAACTAGTTATATGATAAATTGTAAACTAGTACGAAATCCTTCAAGTAAGGAATAAAATAAGAATATATTTCATGAAACATGAAAATTACTCAACCAATGACACTCAAAGTCTATATAGCACATATAATACTCATGAAAACAAAATCATGAGAAAACATCAAATAATGTAAGTGTATAAGTTTTGTGTGAAAGACATAGTCATGAAAATAGCCAATTAGGCTTAAATATGAAATTCCTTTAAAACATGAAAAAACATGATAATCTAATTTTCATTAAATTAATTTAATCTTCAAGGCATATGTTTGTTTTGTATAAACTAGAGTATACATACATATCCAAACATGAATGAGTCCACAAAAGTATATGCATGAAGCAAAGTGGCTCAAGTATGTATATATATAACTAATAGTTTAGAAAAGATAGACATATACATGAAGTTTAAACAAAACATAAAAACATGCACAAAAATATGGAATACAAGTCAAAATATATGAGTCATCAAAACTAAGTAATACTAGTACATCTAATGAATACAAATGAGCAATCAAGTACAAACATATAATAATCTATTTGTGACTCACTAGTTGTACAAGTATATACCTAAGTTTTAATGAAAACTAACATTTAAACATGTAATCAAATATGAAGTGCAATAATCAAAACAACTCATTTGGTAAATGCACATGTGTTAGAATTAGGACATACATACTAATTAAACTAAAGTGAGAACACTAAATATAAGTCCATATAAACATGGGTGTCTCAAATACTAATTATGTATATCACTAATCTAATTATCATGACATTTAACATAATAATCATAAACATAACATGCTAAAAATCAATGACATGAAAAACATGTAAACTAAATGGGAGTTAGAGATCGTTACCAAAAACCATTAGGGCAAATCTCTAGGCTCCAAACCAAGGTGGTCCTCCCACCAAAGTCCTCTTGAAAGTGAGGCATTCAAATTGTCACCGTTTAGCTCGGAACGCATCCATCTCAAGACACCATCACTCTCACGTCAAGTGAGAGCCCACACCTACATCAAATAAAATAGGAGTGGTCTTTGGTACCCACACTCTTTTGGGTCCATAGGGATTAGCTCCTTTCCTAACCCAAACATATTTATTTGCTAAATTTACATCATGTATTTTATCATAACAAAACTTAGTAAGGTGGCCCTTACGTCCACAATGTGTACAAGTGTACACATGAGCATACAAAGTGTGATGAGTGTGAACATGAGGAGCATGTGTATGTTGTGATTTGTGTGCATGCATAGATAGAATTTGTTTCTTGCGAAATATGGATTCCAAACGTGTGTGTTTCAAGGCACATTGGCTCAAAGTGGAGCCAAACAATCAACATTCTTCTTTAACAAAATTATATCATTTTCAATGTTAGAAGAAGTGGAGCATGATAATGAAACACTAGAAGGTGAAGCTACACTAGCATGGCAAACATGTGTGTCTAAATCTTTTTTCAAAGAAATGTTTTCATTAGACATCAAATCCAAATCCTTAGAAATAGAAATAATTTTGTTTTTTAAAGAATTATTTTCTTTTAAAACAAAGATAAGTTTTAAAGTTAAAGTCTCATTTTTCTTCAAAACATTTTCACAATCATTTTTACTTTTCAAAATTTTGTTTTCATTTAGGGCAAGTTTAAGTTGGGATTTAAGTGAGTCATGTTCACTTGAAATCTCTTCCTTCTCTTACAAAGCCAAATCAAGTTTTGAACACAAATCCTTATTTTCTTTGTTAAGTTCAAAACTTTTCTTTTTCAAAAGATTATATTTTCTAATAATTTTTCACAAATAATTGATAGTTTTTCATTTAAAGCATCGGCATCAATATGATCATCGCCGGAAGAACTAGCACAATCATCTAGTTGAGATTCCGAATATACCTCAAGGGAGTCATTCCCTTGGACCATGTAGCAATGTTGCTCGGATTCTCCACTAGATTCATCCTCCACAATGGTTGGCGTTTAAAGCTTGGAGGAGGTCAACGTGTTTCATACTGTAAAGGCGGAATCACAGTTAGAAACCATCATAAAATATTCTTTTCTAAGTGTGCTTCTAAGTGCCTCAAGGGCTTGTGCATTGGCCTCTATATGCTTGCTATTACCAAGGTAGGATTTCTTGGTAGCGGCAAGGAAAACATGCAAACCTAGGGTTTTTAGATACATACTCATCCTAAATTTCACATGTCAATGTTGGAGACATCATACATGGGAGGGGTCAAGCAATCCATGAGTGTGTATGAATAAACAAGATAAGTGTGCAAAATGCAAATCTAGATTAGCTAACCAAGATCACACTCCTAGGTGGTTAAACATAATATCAGGAGCGTAGGCTCTGATACCAATTGAAAGTACACCTAGAGGGGGGTGAATAGGTGTAAGGCTAATTTAAGACAATAATGCGAAATTAAAAACTAATTACAACACACTTAGTATAACCAAAGAGTGTAGCCGAATTCCCGGTGAAGGGCTCTGGACTAACTCCTCTTGAGTCCTCTGAATAAGAGTTGAGGTGCTATATGAAGCTCTCTGGGTTAAACATAAGTATGGCACACAATCAAACCAAGCATGTATATGATATGACAGTATGAGTCAATGCACAATATAAGAGAGAGTTAGAGAAAGTGGATCAAACGCAAATAACAAGATATGTTCGAGGTTCGAGCACACCGCTCTACGTCCCCGCCTTCACATAGAAGGATTTCCACTAACTCGTCCACACAGGACTTCCACACAGGGAACCTCCACTGAGGATTTGGACAAATACAATTGGGAGTACACAACTCCTCTCTCCAACAAATACAACCTCTCACTAGAGGCAAGGCACAAAATAATCACCTCTACACTTAGAGGGATAGGCACTTAGCCAAACAAAGATCACCTTACACTTGAGGAATTCCAACACAACCTCCACTATCACCTCTCACTAGAGGGATACCAACACAATCACCTCTCACTAGAGGGATATCACAAATCAAGGAAGGTTTACAACTTGATGGTCTCTTTCAACCACAAATCAATTTTCCCACAAAAATAAAGATCCTATAGATAGGATAGAATGATAAGTTCAAGTGTGAGAAATCAAGGTGTTGAAAATCAAATCACAAAGAAAAATACTTGGGAAAACAACTAGAATTTGATAGAAATGAAGAACAAAACAAATATTTCAAATCTCTATTTTCTTTGCTTTTTTCAACCCTTAAAAACAAATAAAAGATAAATCTTTTGGCTTAAAAACTCTTTTGAAAACTTGTATTAAAACACTTGAGAAGATGGAAATTTTAGCTCTTAAAATTCTTATCCAAAACAACTAAGAAATGGGGTATTTATACCCTGATTTCAAATTTGCCCGTTGGCAGCTGAAAAGAGCAAATTTGCCCTTCCGGTCGACTGGCCGGTCGACCGGCCAACGGTCAAGTTTTTAACCGTTGAGCCTACCGGTCGACCGCCCGGTCGACCGAAGCCGGATAGAGAGAGTAGAGCTCTCTGCCGGTCGATCGGGTCGGTCGACCGGGGCCTTTTTCAGAGAGCAGAGGCTCTTGTTGGCCCAAAGGCCTTTCACTCTAGTTTTGATGATGATTAACTCATGTAGTTATGTGTACTAATTATCTTGTGATTTTAGTTTCAGTTTATTAATCAAGATATTAGTTGGTGTTTAGCTTCAACAAGATGAATTGGAAGCTTGCACATGTTGATTCAAGAGCCCGCGCATCAAAGATCATACATTGCACTTGCTCGGTGAATCAAGAGTTTTTGGATCGAGCCTACTTGGAGATTGCGCTCTAGCTTGGAGATTGCGCTCTACAAGAAGACTTAGGTATCCATAGTTTTAGTTTGGGTTTAGATCCTAATTGTAAAGATTAGAATAGTATGATAAGCTCAAGTTCACAACACACACCTTTCATGTTTTGATTTTCGGTTTTAGGTTTAACCGATCTTGGTTTTCATGAATAGATTTTTTATCAAAACAAGTTTACATGGTTTATGTATATTAGATTTGTTCTATATACATGCATGCTTCAATTGTTTAGACAAACTTTGTTTGATAATCTATTCCATGTGTTTTATGTTTTGGTATTTACAACAAAACATATTTTTGGACTTAATGACAAAAATCATGATATATATATGTTTCTTGTATATTGAATTTCTATTCATATACAATATGCTTCAAAGTGTTTAAATATCATATTTTTGTATCATGGATAAGTTTTAGACAATGTGTATTTTCTATTCAAAATACAAGGTTTTAGAAAATACGGTTTTTGGTTTTTGGCAAAATTTCTATGACACAAAAATAGTCAAATATGTTTGAAATTTGTATTAGGATTTTTAACACAAGTTTGTATTTCAATATAAAATGATAAAACTATTTTTGTGGAATTTTAGAGATTTTGTGGGATTTATTATAATATTTTTTCCCAGATTTCAGACCTGATTTTTGTCTGCCAGGCTTGGCCGGTCGACTGGTACGGTCGACCGCACCAAAGAAGCCAGTCGACCGTTCCGGTCGACTGACGTGCACGGATACGTGTACGCAGGCTGACACTGCATCCGGTCGACCGAAGCGGTCGACCGACAGAGAGCTGTTTGCTCTCAGGTATTTTCGGTCGACCGAGGCGGTCGACCGGTAGCCACAACGGTTCTAAATTTGACCGTTGGGCGGTCGACCGTCCCGGTCGACCGGAAGGCTATTTCTGGCAAAAGTTTTGTAAACGGCTATTTTCTGTAATTGCCTATAAATACCCCATTTGAGAGAGGTTTTCTCCAAGATTTTCTGTGCGAATTTTTGCTGATTCTCTGGTGTTTTCAAAGCAATCAAAAGAAGTTTTTGAGCTTGAATTGTACAATCCATTGGTGTTTTCATTAGGGTTTGGAAAATCAAAGAAAGGGTTTTTGGGAAAGAATTTTGATTGAACTATTCTATCTTGATTTCTTGATTTTTCCCAAGGATTTTCTTTGTGATTTCTGATTTCCATTCCTTTGATTTTCTCCACACTTGAGCAAAAATCTACTATCTATATCTATAGGTTATTTGTGTGGAAGAAGAAGTTGTTTGTGGTTGTTGTTGTGACCACCAAGTTGTAACCCAATCTTTTCTTAGCTTTGTGCTTTGGGTTGTATCCCTCTAGTTGAGAGGTGATCCTTGTATTGGTTGGTGATTGGGAGTTTGTTGTATTGGTTTGGAATTTGCCTCAAGGAGGAGGTTGTGATTGTTGGAGTTTGCCTCAAGGAGGAGGTTGTGTTGGTTGGCTTGGATTTGTGCCTCAGGGAGGAGGTTGTAAAGAGAGGAGTTGGGTACTCCTTATAAAGGGTCCTAAGTGGACGAGCTAGTGGAAATCCTTCGTGTGTCGAAGGCGGGATGTAGAGCTGGGTGCTCGAACCTCGATAACATATCTTGTTGTTTGCGCTTGATCCATTGGCTCTCTCTTTCTCTCTCTTTACTTTGTGCCTTGCCTTATTCATATTGTGCATTCATATTTGCTTGGCTTGGTTGTGTGTGAATCATTTGTTGATCACACTTGAGTGTAATTTGCATTAAGTTATTAAATTCCGCATTTAGTTCATAGATTAGCATTGTCACCTATTCACCCCCCTCTAGGTGACTTTTCATCTCTCTAGCGGTCGACCGATCCGGTCGACTGGCCCACCAGCCTGGCTGTATGCACGTCCTGTGCACATCGGTCGACCGGCCCGGTCGACCGGCAATCAGCCAGTCCAGCCAATATAGGACTTAAAAACTTAAGTTTTTATCATTGATTAAATCCTATAAAAACACAAAAATTACACAAAAATCAGTTCTATTATATCTTTAAAATACAAATATGTGTGACAAAGATTCAACACATATTTCAAATTATTTAAACCATTTTTATGTTCTTGAAAATTTGCCTTAAACCAAAAACTGTATTTTCCAGACCTTAGATTTTTGAAATGGAAATCCGATTTTTCCAAAACACATGTAAATATAAAAAAATGATATTTAAACAACTTTGAAGTATATTGTATATGGATAGAATCCAATATACATGTAAGGAATTATAGCTATATTTTTGACATTAAATCCAAAAATAAGTTTTGTTAAAATACAAAACTCCAAACACATGAATAGTCTTATCAAAATAAGTTTTTCTAAATAGATGAAGCATAGATGTATATAGATCAAATCTAATATACATTAAACCATGTAAACTTGTTTTGATTCTATCTATTCATGAAAACCAAGATTGGTTAAACCGAAAAACTAAAATATGAAACTTGTGTGTGTATATTGTGAACTTGAGCATATCACACTATCTAATCTTTATAATGGATCTAAACAAAAATCTTAAACTAAACAAACCAAAGCCTTCTTGTAGAATGCCGTCTCTAAGTCGACTCGATCTAAACGTGATCCCCCGAGCTTGACTCCATCTGAGTGCTAGATGTGAACTTGACGCTCGAGCTCTTGAATCATCATGTGAAAGCTTCAAAACACCTTTGTTGAAGTTTATCACCTACTAATATCATGATCAAATATCTGAAACTAAATATCACAAGATTATTAGTAAACTATAACTACATGAGTTAATCATCATCAAAACTAGAGTGAAGGGCCTCTGTGCCAACAAGGGATTGGCGATTCCCGTACATCGACTATGCATTATATGACATCCTTCCTGATGATCCCAAAGAGGCGGCTGCCATTAGAAGAAAGCCCCCAAATTCTACTATAATGCGATCACGCGAACACTGTATCGCCGATCGCATGACAGGATCCTCCTCCGTTGCCTGCCACAAAACAAGTCACAGGAAGTACTCAAAGAAGCGCATGATGGCATGTGTGGAGCTCATCAGCCCGGTCCGAAACTCGGAGATCGACTCCGAAGGCTGGGATATTATTGGCCTACGATGATTCCAGACGCCATCACTTACGCCAAACGATGCCACGCTTGTCAAGTCCATAGTGATTTCATCCTTCATCAAGCACCAGGATATCTTCGGTCTACAACCTTAACTTGGCCATTTGAGATGTGGGGAATGGACGTGGTCGGCCCTATTAGCCCACCTTCATCCAAAGGACATCGGTTTATTTTAACTATAACTGATTACTTCTCTAAATGGGCTGAAGCTATTCCCTTGAGGGAAGTAAAGGCATTTGATGTGATCAAATTCGTTAAACATCACATCATTTATCGCTTTGGTGTGCCACGACAGATCATTCATGACAATGGGTCCCAGTTAGTCAGCCAAGCTTTTCAAAGGTTCTGCAATAAGTTCAGAATTCAGAGTGTGTCATCAACGGCATACTAACCTGCCGCTAATGGCCTTGCGGAAGCTTTCAACAAGACTATTGGAAAGCTTCTCAAGAAATTCGTTTTGAAAAGCCAACGTGACTGGGACGACAAATTAGGTGAATGCTTATGGGCCTATCACATGACGATTCGAACCTCAACAAAAGCTACACCATTCTCTTTGGTATATGAGTGTGAAGTCATACTCCTATTAGAAATCCAAATCCCATCCCTACGTGTCACCTTGACAGCAGAGATGACAAATGAGGAGAAGTATCGACTGCGACTCCAAGAGCTGGAGGCTTTGGACGATAAACGCCTGCAAGCTCAATAGCAAATCGAGCTCTATCAAGCTCGAATTACCAGAGCCTTCAATAAGAAAGACGAGGAGCAAACTTTTAAGAAAGACGACCTTATCTTAGCTGTTAGAAGACCTATGGTGATGATGCATAAGGCCAAAGAAAAATTCTAGCCCAAATGGGAATGACCATTTGTAGTAGAGTTGGTCTACTCAAATGGAGTATATCGCCTCATAACCTCAGACGGTAATACGCTTATGATGCCAATCAACGACAAATTCTTGAAGAAATACTATCCTTGATGGCACTCTTCTCCTGATCAGGTTAATACTACACTTCTGATCAAAACTCCAGATCTAAGATGAACGTCAAAGAAAAGCTTTCTTCCTCTACTTGATCACATCACGGTCAATCAGCATCAAGCTAATCAAGCGCTGATTACATCATGATACATGATGTAAATATTGAAGAAGGAACAAACTGCAAAACTTCAGTTTTAGTTTAGTTACTCATCTACTGACATCCGACGCCTCGGACGACTAAGGATAGAGGAAAATGTTGGCTTTTAAGTCCAACATAAGTCTTCGACAACACATCATGCTAAGGGGAATATCATGGCTAGCCCAACTCAAACGGTAGTTGGTAAAGGCACACCAAATCTGTTGATAGCTGAGAGTTTGCTAAAAATCCTAAGGGATTTGGTCTCATCCTCTCCCCCAAAATCTCCTATCAATTCTCACCTACAGAATGGTAGGGCCATAAAAACACCTGTGTCCATCTCCCTAATGAAAGGATCTAAGATTTGTCAAGTTAATATTAAACTCTGACAAACCAGATTTTTCAGTCCTTAAAATTGCTCCTATCGCAAATCAAACTTGTCAAGTTAAAATTACACCTCTGACATTCCAAATTTCACTTGTCAATTCTCATCAATAGAATGACAAGTCCTCAAAATTGCTCCTATCGCAAACCAAACTTATCAAGTTAATACTACACCTCTGACATTCCAAATTTTACTTACCAATTCTCATTAATAGAATGACAAGTCCTCAAAATTGCTCCTATCGTAAACCAAACTTATCAAGTTAACACTACACCTCTGACATTCTAAATTTTACTTGTCGATTCTCATCAATAGAATGACAAGTCCTCAAAATTGCTCCTATCGCAAACCAAACTTGTCAAGTTAACACTATACCTCTGACATTCTAAATTTCACTTGTCAATTCTCATCAATAATTTGCTCCTATCGCATACCAAACTTGTCAAGTTAACACTATACATCTGACATTTCAAATTCACTTGTCAATTCTCATCAATAATATGACAAGTCCTCAAAATTGCTCCTATTGCAAACCAAACTTATCAAGTTAAAATTACACCTCTGACATTCCAAATTTCACTTGTCAATTATCATCAATAGAATGACAAGTCCTCAAAATTGCTCCTATCGCAAATCAAACGTGTCAAATTAAACTTACACCTCTGACATTCTAAATTTTACTTATCAATTCTCATCAATAGAATGACAAGTCTTTAAAATTGCTCCTATCACAAGCCAATTCTTGTCAAGTTAATATTACACCTCAGACATTTCAAACATCACTTGTCAATTCTCATCAATAGAATGACAAGTCCTCAAAATTGCTCATATCGCAAATCAACCACTGTCAGGTTAATATCACACCTCTGACAAGTTACTGTTAAGTTTAACACCACACCTCTAACAGTGATTAAGTTGCCGCCAAGTTCAAAATTAAACCTCTGGCAGTCATTTTTCCTCAGACTTTCATATCGAAGCTGAGATGAGCGATGTTAAGTTTAACATCACACCTCTAGTGTCCAGTTCATTGCTAAGTTCAACAATACACCTATAACAATGACTTTCCATCGAACTTTCCTATCGAAGTCGAGATGACCAATGCCAAGTTTAAAATTACACCTCTAACATTATCTTTACTGTCAAGTTTAACATTACACCTATGACAGTGATGTTTTCAGTCTTCCAAATGAAACTGAAATTTTCATTGAGTCAAGTTAATATCACACCTCTGACCCACATTCCTGTCAAGTTAATATCACACCTTTGACAGTAATCTTGAATTCTGAAATGGAATTTTCAAACTTTGACTTGTTAAGTTAATTATCACATTTCCAGCAAGGCAAGAGTCCCTACTTTTATGTGTTTAATTTTCAAAAAAAAAAGAGGTGAAATTCAAGACATATAAGAAAATAAGAAAAGTGTCACTTTTATTAATATTCAAACATATGAAAGTGATACAAGACGTTCTCTTATATAGTAAGATAGAGTGTTACAATAAAAGAGTACAAAGAAGTCCATCTCTCAGCGAAAGGTTGCACTCACTCCTCAAGACATCTACACTGCTCCATATACAAGATGTTTGGAAGAACGCCAAAGAAAGGTTCCTCTCTTCTTCCACTGAATCATGTCGTAGTTGACCAGTGTTGAGACGACCGAGTGCTGATTACATCATGATGCATGATGTAAACATTGAAGAAGCTCATCGCTAACCGAGAACAATAGTGTTTCTCGAGGTCGAAATGCAGAAGAACATTCTGATTCCACCCAACCAACTGGTGTGGGCCGTAATCCTTTGTTGATGAACATCTCCACCACCAGAAAGTCATCTAATGAACATGGGTTTTTCGTCGATGTCACTCTGGGGATAAGATTGGTGAAGGGAGGATCCGATACCTTACAGGTGACGTCCTCTTTTCCGTGACCTGCAAGAGGATCATACCCACCACCATACCCACTGTGACCATGACAAACCCGGGGCATTGCTGGTGCGTCATGTCCAATAAGGCCTTGACAGATGTCATTAACCGCGCGAATCCTCCTTGCCCATAAACAGGAGCTTTGATTCCCTGAATGCTCGCCAATCGAACATGCTCATTGGTCGAAATATTCTCCCAAGAGCCCAGCGAAGATGCAGAAGACTGGCTGAGGCTCCCAGAACCTGCAAGAAGCAAAAAATCAAAAAGTTAAAATTCTGCTAAGGCAGAAACAGAAAAGCTGAAGAGCAGACGCGATTGAAGTTGTGAACTTCAGATGCGGAGTTGGCTAGTGCAGATCTGAACGCAGTTTGGTGTCAGATCTGCATCCAAGATAAAAGATGCGAGGTAATCCAGACGCAGAATTTGCCACACTCGCATTTGAGAAACAGAGGTTGCCACATCTATGTTCAGAGGTCTCAAAAGAGTTAAAATTCTCTTAAGTTAAGAACCTCAAACGCGGGCATTATGTACAAAACTCGCATTTCAAGATCTAAGTACAGAGTTTGTCACACTCGCATCAAAAGACTTGTGACTTAGAATTAAAAGTCAGCCAGATCTCTTCATCAAGAAGCCTGACAGATGCGACTTCCGAACATAGGCGCATCAATCAGACTTCAAGAAGAGATCAAGAGATCGAGTTTCTTCAATTGATAGGAAGACAGAAACTCAGAGGAACTGAGTATTTCATGGCGACAACTGGTTCCTACCAGGAGAAGAATTCTCTAAAAGTTGAACTTTATGCATCAAGGCGCGGCCGTAAAAGCACTTAAGGCGATGCTTTTTGATCTTGAAATCACTTGATAGTGATAATCTTTGAAAAAGATTAAAGGAAAGTATGAAAGCTTTGAGTTCTCGCTGTTCATTGGAACACATCTTCTTAAAGGGAAGATAGACAAATCAAGACGAAGACACCTCAGAGCGCATGCTTTCAAAGGAAAACAGTCTAACTAATGGACTGTTAAGGGGAATGAGGTCTATTTACAGGCAAGCCATAAGGCTTACAATTAATGGCATGAAAATCAAAGCCATCAGCCTTAATTCTTGCACGATCAACAAGTCCAATAAGGAGCTGACACGTGGATTGTCACTTCGGGAAACATTAAAGGACACAAGTCCCCAATCGTCAATGCCGACCTGGCATTAAAAGATCCAACAAGATCTTTAAGATGGGTTGCATGTAACACTTAGGAAGCGGCGTCAGGCGCAGACTCAAAGGTCGTGTCCACAAGTCCGCGACCTTTCATAAACCCGAGGGCTGCGTTCCTTTCATTCCTACTGAAGAGTCCATAACCGCATCTCCTGAAGTGGTCCACAGTCGCGTCTCCTCAGCGAGTGGGATCCACCCTCCATGACTATTCAGGAATTGCATCTTTAGCTCACACCCATTCACAAGACTTGAAAGCTGTGTCCTGAACCTGAAGGCCGCGTCTCCTTTATCAAGGACGGAGGTTCGCGCTTCAAGGATGCGCCCTCTCAAGGGACCAGAGTCGCGTCTCTATTGAGTCAGAGTCGTGTCCCTACCTACCAGCTGAAAACCCGTGCGTCATTCTTGAGGGGCCTAAAACCGCGTCTCCACTGCAAATGAAAGCCGCGTCTCAATCATGAACTCAGTACAGCCTGAGTTTGCGCCCTCTCAAAAGACCAGAATCGCGTCTCTATTGAGTCAGAGCCGCGTCCCCACCAACTAGCTGAGACCCGTGCGTCATTCTTGAGGAACCTAAACTGCATCTCCATTTCAAATGAGAGCCGCGTCTCGCTCAAGAACTCAGCGCAGCCTGAATTTATTATTCATGGTTGTACCCTATCAAAACGACTAAGGACTGCGTTTTTACAAACAGTCAAAGAGTAGGACTATGAAAACTGAGTTCATCAAAGCAGTAAAAGAGTCTGAAAGGATAAAGACGAGACAAAATTTGAGAACTTTATTATTTGACTCAAAAATGATAAAAGTAACACAAATGCTCTTATTCGACAGATGGAGTGTTAAAAAAAGGGAAGATGGAAGGCTATTTTGTTTCCGGAGGCAATGCATCTCGTGCTGACGTGCCTTTTCAGCTTCCACCAAAGCTTGAACCCGCAACTCTTCCTCGGACAAGAATCTCCTCGTAGCCAGTTGCGCCTGAAGAGACTCCAACCGGGAGGAATGAGCAGTCAGGTTTTCTTGGACCTGTGTCTTGGCAGCATCCAGCTCTTCCAGCCTTTTTCTAGCAACAACAAGTTTCTGCTCATTGTCCTCAATCAAGGCTTGCGCCCTGGCAATAGTAATCCGAGCAGTGGTGATAACTTGCTATGCACTCTGGATGACGATTTCAGATTCTTTTGAATCGCCAATCAGTCTTTGGTAGTCAGCTTGGAAGCGCTGGAGATGGCGGGCTTCTTCAACCATTTGCTCCTCTATCTCTTTCCGCTCGTGTTCTTGAGCGGCGAGAAGCTTACTCAGTGTTGACCGAGCCTCTTCCATTGAGCCAGCATTCTCCAGGGTTTTGAGCTCCTTCAGATGGCTCCCCAGCTGTTCAATCAACATCAGACACGCCCTAGCCTATAAAGGACTTCCAGTGTGACTGATGTTCTCGATCTGATTCTCGAGAAGCATCGGGCAAACTCAAAGGAACTGCCCCCGGAAAGGACCAAGTCGATACAGGACCTCATGGAAGCAAAAAATTATCGCACCATTTGACGTGCTAGCTCTTTCATGATATCATTAGCTGGAGATAACCCTGCTGATGTACTCTCGAACCCCCTTTTCATGACAGGATGAGAGACGGAAACTAGTTCAACTTGTGCAGGGGTGAGGCCGACAACAGGCTCGTCAGACACTGAGGTCATCACCAATACCTCCAGGGCAGTTATTGTTGTAGCAGCTTCCACAGCAACAGAAGCAACAGCAATCTCCACGACACTGGGTCCCCGTCTGAAGTTTGAACCATGCTATCTTCTGTGCCAATGCTCGCCGCAGGATCCTCTACTTGAGCTACCCCAGTGCTCTCTGCAAACCACAACATTAAATGTCGATGGTAATGATAAAAAGGAGAGTATCCAACATGTCAGTATTCTCTTACCAAATTGAGGATCTGAAGATGACAAATCTCTGGATAACTCACTTGGGGATGAGGGGTCCCCGACCTCGGCGATTTCACCTTTATGAGGCATCCCGGTAGCGGGGGCTTCGAGGCCCTTCTGCTGGGCCAACTCCTGGATCATCTCCTCAATATGAGAAGAAGTTGTGGCTTCACTACCGGCAGCCAGCCCTGTAGAAGAAAGTCAAAAAGAAATCTTAGAACTCATTCCTAACTTGATGGGGAATCAGTTCAGGAGGACAAAGAAAATACCTTCAGTAGCGGCGATCCTTACTATCGGCGAAACCGTCACAGGGACGTATCCCTGTATCTCTTCCTCCGAGATATGCGAGAATTTGATTGTGTCAGGATGAGCGGGTTCATCGCCAAAATTGACTTCTTCGCCAGAATAATATCCATGTTCTTCGGACGATGAAGACGACAGTTCAACACAAGAGATCGATCAAGACCTTACCACTTAGTACCCCAGTAGTAGGGCTGGGATCGACAACCCGTGAGGTGGCATCAATACACTGGGAGACCCAGGCTATTGCACCTCCACCCTTCTCTCATGAACTGAAGAAGGTCCAGGCTGAGTTGGGACTCCTGAAATCTCAACGCCTTCCCTCCCCACCAAGTCAACTTCAGGTTGTTCGACCTCTTCAACCATGATGGGTTCATCCGCGAGCTCTCCCTCCTCGAGGATCACGGGACCCCTGCTGCACAGACCACGGGAGTGAAGGACGGGGACTTCTTCCTCCCTTTCTTCTTCCTCCCCCTTCTTCTCAACACCAGGAGGAACTACCTTGGGTATCAAAGCTTCAACCTTCGATTCCCTCCTAGCCTTCTTTGGGATAGGCTCACCCTTGGAAGCAGAGTCGCAGGAACATTTGGCCACAGCTGCCGATTCTTTGTAGCAGGTTACCCCTTAGGTGCTACTGCCCTTGGCTCCATCCCCGTTTCCCCTCTGGTTTCCCTCTCGGCCACCCGGTACTCGTCCATACCTCGCACACGTTTGTTAGACTCCAACTTGGTTTCGTAAGATGCCTTAATGCTCTTAATGCAAGAGGTATTTATTCCAAAATCAGGCATCCTACTAGCGAGGGAGTACCATGTACAGAAACTGAGGCTGGTATAATAATTGGGCGTCTTGTGAGACAGACTGAAAACAGCTTTTGTCCCTCCAGCTATACTGTAGTACCACTCCCGGGCACCTTCAAATAAATTTTCGCTGAAGCAGAGGCCAGCGTTGGGGTTGCCGACATATAATTGATCATAGCCGAACTGCTGAGCAAAACGACTGGGCATGTAAGACTCGATCGTACATGAATTTCCATGCCAGAAGATCAGATATCCAGGCCGAATATTGATCAGCCATCAGAAGACTCCCGATGGAAGCCTTGTGAAATCATCTGGACCCGCAAGGTCAGCAAACTTATCCCCGTAAGACGCATCAGCAATCTCAGGGAAGCAACGGTCAATCTGATAGTTCAAAATGTTCAGAATAGATTTCCGAACAAAAAACATATAGTAGTGAGTCTAGCTCGAATTCTCCAGCTTCTGCGTGAAGGGAACAAAACGTGCGGAAAGAGGCACCGCCGTCATCAGTGAAAGGCAGTGCATAATGTACCAGGCCATCAGGTATGTATATGAAAGCTCGATCCTGGGTTTAGGGGTCCTTATTCTAGGCTTTCCCTCCGAATCGACCACTGGCCTGCCCTCAGAATCTACAATGGCCTCCACTTGGCACATTACCAGAGCCCGCAATCCACTCCGAATTCCTGCCACCATCGCTGGAAGGAGAGCGATAGATTTTCTGTAGGCAAGCAAGACTGTCGGGTACACCACATCAGTAATGATTACTTCATGCGGCAGTATTGGTAACACACAACGCTTCACACAGTATAAAGAAGCCCGCCAATAGAACCGGTCAGAAATGGGAACTCGGGACTGATGATGAAAACTTTCAAAGATCGTATTAGGCCTAAAGGCGTCCTTATTCGACTCAGTGGTGTAAAAGCTTGTAGAGGCGTTGATCCTCTCAGCAATTTTCTCGTCAGTGCAAGGAGCCAGACTAGTCACTGGGCTATCTTTCTCATTTATGTCGTTGAACAGATAGCTTGTCCAGGACATCTGCTTGACACCCCTGTTCCTCCAAGAGAATATCTGCCCGCAGATGTGAAAGTGACACAACACTTCTCAATATGTCTCATACACCTGAGGGTCCTCTTTCCTTAAGAGGTGAAGCTCCTCAGAAGTCGAGACGTATTCTTCATAAGGGGCATCTCCCATAACTAGCCCTGAGACTTCATATAGCTCATGAAGAGCGAGCCCTGTCTCTCCAGCTGGGGTAAAAAATATGCCTGTCAGAGGATTATAATGCTCTAGGACACCATAAAAATTATGGGAACTTTGCGGGAGACCATACGAGCGGCCCTCACCAAATGATATAACCCCACCTGTTGCAGCAGAGCCCCAAGCTCTACAAGAACAAATCCAACCATCCTACCCCACCATGATTTGTCGGTAGAATGGACCCACCCTAGCGGACGAAAGTCAACGGGAAAATCACCCCTAACTTTCAAAAACTGATTGATGAAGGTGGAGCCAAGCTGAGGAGTTTCTCCTTTCGGATACTCAAGCCTGACTAACCTGGAAAATAAACCGAAGATATCTTTCTCATGGCTAGCAGAGTATACTTCTTTGGCACTTAATCTGCTGAGAGAGACACCAGAGACAAACCAGGAAAGATCCCAATCCATCGTTGATGAACGGACATATGTTGAAGAAAAGACAAGGAATACATCCTCTCCATATTAGGAAGAAAGAACCTCATGTCCCCTATCTGACGGAGCCACTTGTAATCTCCGTCATGCAGAATCCTATCATCCTCGTCAATGGCGTCACCAAAGAAGAAAACAGGCTTCCTTAACGGAATGCGGGAATCCTTCTTGAACAGCCCATCAGAGATAATCTTCCGAAGGGTCACCATACTGACCTTGGAGATCCTCTCCTTTCGCTCCTTTGACTTACCAGTAATCACAGGAGCAGTCTTCTGAAGCACGAAGGTCAGATTACGATCAGCTCTACCTAAGTGCCCAAAGTGACATTTCTTGGACAAGGGGTTGGAAGAGTATCGCACTGCAAAGAGGACAATATTTAGTTAGGAATCTGAAAGAAAATGGTTAGATGTTTGAAATTCAAACGCAGGAATGAACCCAGACGCGGAAATCAGCAAAATCCACGTCTAGACTCAAAAATGTGAAGCTTACAAGAAGTCTGCATTTCAAAATCTATAACTTAGAAAAATTTCTAAGTATCGGACTCAGACGCGAGACTCAGTAAAACATGCGCCTGGCTCTAAAGACGCAAGGATCACATGAAGTCCGCGTCTAAACCTCCCATACTTATAAAAATTCTGAGTATTGAGCTCAAACGTAGGGCTCAGTGAAACCCGCGTTCAACAAACAGATACAGACTCAAGTTGATGAAGTAATAACGCGGAGGTCGTCAAACCCGTGTCTTTCCTACCAATTCAAGAGCTGCGTCTGAAAATCAAACACGGACATGAGCCTCATGTTGGCAATTCACCTTCAAAAGAGACTTAAGAGTTAAGAGAACTTTTTAAGCCTCTTTAATGGCAGAAACAAGTTCAGATGCCATTTTATTACCTGAAGTGGGGGCCTCCTGCGTGGAAGAACCGCCCATTTGAATCTCTAGAGCGATAGTGCTCAAGGATGAAGAAGCAGGTTTAGTCTTCGGTGCCATTTCGACCGTGAAATCGGTACTGAAGACGATAAAACTGGAAAAGAGCTTTTAAGCCTCGACAAAAAGCTCAGCGAAGAAGAAGAAGAGTCTAAATGATGACTCTTGAAAGACTTTTATCTTTTATAGGCATAGTGATTCGCAGAGATACGCGGCGCAGGTCTCAAGGCCTAATCCCCGCCCGACGCGTGACATGCGTCTTAAATGCGATGCGAATTTCGCGTGTCAAAGGAAGGATGTCCCCTCAACTCTGCCGGACATGTGACAACGCGCCCAGAACGCGGGACTCGCATTTAACAAAAGTCGCGTCCCTCCAAAGGTGGCGCCTCTTCAGTAAGGCCAAAGCTGCGACTAGTCAACAGAGTGAGAGCTGCGTCTTCACTTCAAAGATCGCATCCCTTTAGAGGCCGCGTTTCTTCAGCAAATTAATAGATGTGTCCCCACTCCGAGTGAGAACTGTGTCTCTAAAGCAACATGACCACTGCGTCTACTAGACTTGCATTCAGTCTTTACTTCTGCAAATCAGTTCAACAGTATACTGGCATAAGCAGACGACTGTTTACTGCTGATTTAATAGTACACCAACAACCAACTCAGAGCACTGAGGAGGTATGGACTGCGTATCAAGACACTCATCCCGATCATCTCTGGTGGCTTCAAAGGGTTTTACAATACACTCACGAAGACCATACTTCAAACAAGATCAAGCTCAGAGTATCTCAAATGATTGTCATTCCAATCATGAGAAGTATGAATTCAATCAGAGTCCAAAGTATTTCGAAATCCGTCCTAGTCAACCGCGGAATATCGAAAACTTTGGAGGGGGTTCTGTAGGCTGTCTAAAAATCACTGAAGACAAGTCATCCAAAAGCAGAATCCAAACTCCAGACGCGAGGTTAATTATCGCCACCAGCGGCACCAAGACGCGAGGGTTGAAACCCGCGTCTCAATATCACTGCAATGACCAAGACACAGAGCATGAAAGCTGCATCTCAGCATTACTATAGTATCAAGACGTAGAGTCCAAAGCCCGTGTCTCACGTGAAACTTGACGCAGAATTTGAAGCTCGTGTTTCTCAAGAATCACCTCAATGGCAAAATGCGAGGCCCAAAGCCCGCGTCTCGGTTATAACTGCCCTCATTACTGGGTCAATTACTGCCCATGTAATGAGGGAGTTAACCCCCATTATGGAGTGTTTTTAGGGGACACTTTTACCCCATGAAGCCTCTATAAATAGCCCAGTTTGCTATGAAAAAGGGTCAGAAAAATTCTTGGTCAGAAGAACTTCGGTTGTAAACCGTAAAAGGACCACGATCTCTAGCTAAAAAAAAAGAGAGAGTTCAACTTTTATAACAACTTGCTGCGTACAAGTTTGTTTTTGCCTACAATCTCTTTGAGATTCTTGTTAGACAGAAACTGTATTACTTCGTTCACCATCCAAAGAAAGGATTCCCAAGAGGTCCTGACGTTCACCCGGTCAACGGAAAACAAGATTCACTTTCCATCGCCACATCAAGAACCCGGTACTAAATAAAGAGAAGATTTTGATCTTGAATATCTCCCCTCTCTTGTAAAAGATTATTGATCCGTTGTAATTTTCTTTACAATCAAATAAAGAATTTTCATCTCGATCTTCAATTTTTCCTCAACGAAACATCGGTGTGAGTGAAGTTCACTGGCGCTAGGGGATGCGGGTGCTCGGGGCTGCTGTCGATGTTTTTTGAAGAAGAAAGGAGAGGAGGAAGAAAGTAAAATGAAAAAGGGGGGGGGAGAGAGAAAAAGGGTGCTTATATATATATATATATATATATATATATATATATATATATATATATATATATATATATATATATATATATATATATGGGGATTGATTTAATGAGACTCGCGTCCCATGCAAATGAGACCTGCATCTCTACTAGGTTGAGCCCAAACACAGGGCTCAGGTCCGTGTCTGAGTACGGGCTGACGTACGCGTTATAAAAGAGGAGAGAAAATGTGGGGATGTGAGTGACTGTAATTGATTTATAGAGGAATTAAATGAGGGAGGGAGGAGGGGAGGATCCCTATGTCTCATAAACCAGACCCACGTCTGGTTAATTTTAACCCAGACGTGGAGGTCAAGTCCTCCTCCTGGGGAAGGTCGCGCTAGCAGGGAAGGAGAGATAATGAGTGGGAGAGAAAGAAGATATTTTGGGAAAGTTTGTATGGTGGAGAAAAATGGGAGAAAAGAAATAAGAAAAGAAAAGAAAAGGAAAAGGAAAAAATGAGTGGAGGAGAAAAATTGAAAAAAAAGAAATATAAAAGAAAAATATCTGGATAAAATTTCGAAATCTGAGAAAACATCAAAAATATCAGAAAAGCCCGAAAAATACGGTAACTCGGAATAATCCCAAAAATTCTTAAAAATAATAAATATTGTTTAAGTCATATGTTGGAATTAGATTTTAGAAATTTAATCCTTTTTTAAATTAAAAATCTTGTAATCATCTAGCGATAGTGGTTGGCACCAAATCCGGTCAAATTCCGATAAATTCAGTAAAATCTCCAAAATACATTTAGATAGAAAATGTGATTCTAAAAAATAAAAAAACAGTTTCTATAAATTCAACTCTGTTTATAAATTAAAAAACTGATAATCGATCGACGGCAACGGTCGATACCAGTTTTGAAGATCTTACAATTAAATTCAGAAAAATTTTAGAAAATCATGAAAATCTAAAATATTGAAAAACAATGTTTGAAACTGAAATCGATCAAATCTGACTATCAGGAAGGTCAAATCAATCAATAAACTGGGATCGGGTCTCCGATTCAGACTCGGGTTGATTCTGAATCCAGGACTCTGGATCCAAATACCAAATGGTGATATAAATAATCATAAAAGAAAATTAAATATGTGGGGAAATCAAAAGAATACAATTAAAAAATCAGAATACGTATCTGGATACGTATTCCGGGAACAGGGTGTTACACTGGTACACTACCTTGTTGAATTTATGCAGAGTTTCTCATGACCTGAATGTCCACCCAAAGGAGTGTCAAGATGCCCAGCAATGATCTGGCACAAGAGAGGAATTAGGACTAGGCAAAATCCTACTTTTGTAATAAAAGATTTCTCCTTTTTCTGGTACAACTCAGGATTTAAATTTCCCTCCTCCCATTGCTTGCTAAGGTCTGCAAAGTATGGTTAATTTACCAACATATCCTTCACTTGATTGATCCAATTGGATTCCACTGCAGTTACCACAAGGATAGTAAGTTCTTCAGTTTCATCAATCCTAGATAAATCATCTGTCACTACATTCTCTTTTCTTTTCTTGTACTCCACAGTGAACTTGTAATTTGAGAGCTTCAATAACCATGTATATTGTGCTTTAGTGTATAACCTCTGCTCCAGAAAATACTTGAGAGGTTTATGGTCTGTTCTTATCACAAACCCCATGCCCAACAAATATTGCCTCCATTTCCTTGTGGCAAACAAAATAAACATCATTTCTCTCTCATATGCTGAACAAATCTTCTCCGGCTTCTTTAATTCTTGGTTGATATATGCAATAGGATGGATCCTCTGCATCAAAACATTCCCAATTCTGAAAGATGAAGCATCACACTCTATTGTGAAAGGGCTATTAGAATCTGGCAGTGGGGATGTTGTAAGTGCCTTCTTTAGTGCATTGAAGGATATTTGTGCTTCTTCAGACCAAGCAAAAGCATTCTTCTTAGTTAATACAGTAAAAGGAGCTGTTATTGTTCTATAGCCTCTGATGAATTTTCTATAATACCCTGCTAGGCCTAAAAAAACCTCAATGCCTTGAGAGTTCTGGGTACTGACCAATCCCACATAGCTTGTACCTTGCTTTGATCAACTGCAACTCCCATGCCTGAGACAATGTGACCCAAATAATCTACCTCCAGAACTCCACTATCCTTTGCAAACAACTGGCTATTGAGAAGTACTTGGAAGACCAACCTGATATGGGACAAGTGATCCTTCCAATTAGCACTATATATAATAATGTCATCAAAAAAAATAAGAACAAACTTTCTCAAATAAGGTCTAAATAGCTCATCCATTAGGGTTTGGAATGTAGCAGGGGCATTAGATAACCCAAATGGCCGGACAAGATATTCATAATAACCAGAATATATTTTAAATGTAGTCTTGGGTATGTCATGTTCATCCATTCTGATTTGGTGATACCCACTTCTCAAGTCCAGTTTGGTAAGTCACTAGTTCCATGCAACTCATCAAGTAATTCATCAATATGGGGTATTGGATACTTATCTTTGATTTTCTTTTGATTGAGTGCCCTGTAATTCACGCATAGCATCCATGTGCCATCAGGTTTCTTCATTATCACAATAGGAGAAGCATATGGAGTTCTACTGTCTCGAATGATCTGATTCCAGCATCTTCCAATCATCTTCTCAATGGCATTTTTCTGTTCCCAAGGATGCCTATAAGGCCTTAACTGGTTCTGCACCATTGATGAAAGATATTTGATGATCATGGGATCTTCTTGGAGGATGGCCTTTAGGTTCCTCAAATATCCTGGCAAACTCTTGGCACGGTTCTTCCATCTCAGGTTTCATTCCTTCTTGCACTTCATTAGTACTAGCCTCCTCTTTGCTACAAGCATATATTACCCATCCCTTTGCCATCTGACACACACATTTGTCCATTAGAGCCTCATGCACAAGTTCCATGGCTCCAGACTGAATGCCTTCAAGCTCCCAACTTTTGTCCCCTTTAATCAATTTCACTTTTGGGTCTGAAAATTTATAGAGACCTCATCTAATGTCTTCATCCAATCTACCCCCAACACCATTTGGCAACATCCAATTGGAAGTATATAGAAATTTGTCACAATTTCTGCATTCTGACACTTGACATGCACAGACCTACACACCCTTCACTGTACAGCTTGTCTCCAACAGCAATGTTGACACTGAAAGAGGGTTCTTTGGCTATATGTAATCCAGTTCTATAGACCACTCTTGGATCAATAAAATTTTGAGTAGATCTTGAATCCAACAGAATACTGACTGGCTTGTTGTTTACTTGCCCCATGAGTCTGATAGTGGTTGGAGAGGAGTTCCCCTCCATTGCGTGCAGAGAAATCTCAGGGTTCTTACCCTTTTTAGGTTCCAAAAGAATTTCTTCATCCTCTTCAATTTCTTCTTTTGATTCATTACACCCAAGAATAGAGCCTTTCATTGAAGATCTTACCATTGCCTCTCACAAACTTATCTTTCACAGATCTAACTCATACGAATCTGAAGCGCCATTGTCGACTATTTGCCTCCTGTTAGAACCGCCTTGTCGCTTTGAAGAGGAGCAGTCATAAAGGAAAGAGAAGGAGGAGACAGAAATTGAGAGGAAGTTAGGTTCGAAAGGAGCAGTTGTAAAAGAAAAAGGAGACAGAAATAGAGAGAATGTAGGTGGAAGGATAGGGAAACTAAATCTTTTGGGTTTTCTTCATTGAAACTTTTTGGGTGATTTTGAAGGATTTCACAGATTTTTGGGAGCAGAGGAGATAGAGGGGGGAGACGGCTAGGGTTTCCTCCCCCGTCAAGTTATTTGTCTCCATTGCATTTTGTAGGCATTGCGAACTTGTCATTGCTGCAGCAATCAGAGATTAGGCTGACTTGCTCAAAAATACTTGGCTTTCTAAATTCCCCACATCATCTTGGACTCTCCTTTTTAATATTTCCCACACTTGTGCCTAAAGAACTCAACACACATCATTCATGAAATTAATGCTACATACATGGAGATTGGAGGATGAGATAAAGTCCCAAATTTGCCGAGCTTAAGAGCGAAAAAAAAGGAGGAGAGATAGATTATCGGGTGTCGGGTGTTGAAATTGCAAAGAGCGGGAAGGGTCAGCCCTTCACGAAAAATCTTAAGAATATATATATATGTATGCCAAAAACCCATACCTTAAAATAAAGCAAATGAACAATCGAAATTTATAAATGAAAGTTAAAATAATCCCAATTATAAACATATAAATATCCTTCAATCTCAAACATTACCTCATTGGCCCTTGGGGCCTGTGCGTTTAAAAGTATAGCTTATTCGAAATATGACCACAACTTGTCAGCTCAGCGTTTTCATATGAGAGCATTTGTTTGCACCAGTATTTTCATACTAGCAACTCAATAAACTTTTATTTCATATCAAAAAAATTACCCCAAAAAAATTATTATAAAAAAAAGAAAGAAAATCTACTCAAAACCTTCCTTTTTCTTTGAATCCCTCACTTTGTTGCCCAAAAAAAAAAAAAAAAAACAATCAACACACACTAGCATAATCTATTTATTTATTTACTTACTTACTTACTTACCAAACAAAATAAAATCTTTATGTCAAAGCCTCCTCATCCTAATTCCTACATAGAAAAAGGAAAGGTAAAATAAATATAAAATCTCCTAACTAACAAAATACACCTCCAAATACTCTCCAAATTCCCCTCCATTATTACTATCCTGTAATAACTCTCACCCCCTCACTCTCAAGAAATTTTACACAGAAAGAAAAAATAAATAATAAAAATAAAAAGAGTGAGATGGAGAGGGATGATCAAAAATAAATAAATAAAACTCTCCCCTCTCTCTGCCCCATTCTACAGTTCAAGAAACCAGCTGAATTCTAATGGAGTTCTCCTCCGGCGAGGTCCTGCTGGAAATCACTATCATCTCAGCCCACGACCTCAAGCCCCCTCTCCCAACCTCGATAACCTCCCCCTCCACCGCCGCTTCCACTCCTACGCCACCATCTCCGCGGCCGCGGCCTCCGGCGACCCCTCAAGCTCCGCACCCGCATCGACCTCGACGGCGCCTCCAACCCAACCTGGAACGATAAGTTCGTGTTCCGCCTCCCCTTCTCCTCCCACTCCCCTCCTCCTCCCCCTCTCCGTCGACCTCCTCGCCTCCGGCGGCTGGTGCCTCCCCGACTTCCTCCTCGGCTCCGTCCGCCTCCTCCTCTCCAACCACCGCCTCCTCGACCGCTCCAAGGACGTCCCCCTCTTCGCCGCCCTCGGCATCCGCCGCCCCTCCGGCCGCTTCCACGGCTTCCTCAACGTCGGCCTCGCGCTCCTCTCCCGCGTCTCCAACCACACCGCCGAGGCCCTGACCGCAAGCCCCGCCGTGGGGTACAGAGATCCTGTCATGGGCGTCCGGCTCGCGCCCAACGCGGCGCTGAAGGAGTGAACGGAGAGGTTCCAATGGCGAGTCCCAAATTGAAATGAAGCAATGACTTGGATTTGGGGAAGAATGAGAAGGAGAACAAGAAGCAGCACCAATGGCGGCGGCGGCGGCAGCAGCTGTGTGGGCTGGGATGGGGCTGCAGATGAGGATTCATTCGAGCCCTTCTGACGAGAACCTGAAGATTTCTTGGCCTGCGGCTGCTGATGACGATGGGTTGAAGAAAATATGAGTTTTCTGTACATTATTGGAGTTTTGATTCTTGATTCAATGAGATAATTTTACTTATTTTTATTTTTTGGGTGTTTGTTCCTCTCGTTTCAGAATTTGCTCATAAATCCTTTTATCCACAAATAGCTAAAAAAGGATGGTTTTTGCACTGCCAATCTCAGGCAGGCAGAGGGGTTAGGGGAAGAAAAGATGAAGACTTTCATTTTTGTTTTGAGTTCATTCATTGAATTGTTGCTGTTGTTGTTAGATTGTTGGTTCTTGATTGGTTCTTTGTTAATTTGCCAATGTCATTTAATTTTGGGCTAATTGATGATTCATTTGAAAATCTGGGAGAGATCAGGAATTCATCATTTATTTTTGATTGAATGAGATTATTGGTGAATGATCTAACTCAAAATGTTGAACTATATTTGGTCTTCATGATGATAGAGCGGATCATAGGATTGAGGCAGAGCTTTTCAGTGTTAGAGATATCAATGATAACACGTGACTCATGTGAAACATATGATTCATGTGAAAAAAATCTCTCATGAAATCAACTACATTCTAAAATCTCTTCATGAAGATAGGGACTAATGGGACTCATGCATTATGTGTTTCTCATTCCCTCTCTCAATCAATATTTCTTGTTTATCTTAAATCAGTGTAAACATGTGATCAATATGTGTGTGTATATATACAACTAAGAACCATAACTAGTGGTTTCTTATCATTACACAAATAAGTGCTCTTCTCCTTCTTCTTTATCTTGGTATCAGAGCAACTCATGTACCATGTCCAGTATTCCCTCTTCATATTCCCTCACCTCCATCCAAACACTTGCATCCATGGTTACTCCTAATCCCAACATCACTCACTTTCTAAACGTCAAACTCGACAAGGGAAACTATCTACTGTGGCGTTTTCATTTTCTTCCTCTTCTCAAACTCCATGATCTCGAAGGCCTCGTACGGAACCTCTCCGTGTTCGGTCCGATTCCTTCCCTCTACCGAGAAGGATGTTGAGCCCACTATCAATTCAGAATACACTCGCTGGATCAAACCTGATCAGATGTTCTTATGTTGTCCTATCTTCTCACTCATTGAGGCTGTTGTTGCTCATATCGTCGGCCTCACCACATCTCGTGATGTGTGGTGCTCTCTAAAGTGAATCTTTGTGTCACCTTCCAGAGCCAGAGTGCAGCAACTCAAATATCAGCTGTACACCGTCAAGATGGGCACCTCTTCTATGTCAAAGTACATCCACTCTGTCAAGTCCATCGTGGACAACCTGGCGGCAGTGGCTAATTCAGTTGCCGACTCCGACCTCGTCTCTAACTTGCTCAGTGTTCCGTCTCTCGAGTATGACTCGTTTGGTCACCTCCGTCAACACACGAGTCGACTCTGTACTGTCAGAAGAACTCATCGGCCTCATGCTTAGTTAGGAGATTTATCGTGGGCATGCTATCACTTCACTACACTCCACAACCCTCATATCTTCTTCTTCTGCGGTTCATACTGCCTCCCACACTCCAAACTACCATTCGGTTCCAACTTCTTTTTGTGGTCGTGGACGTGGCCGAGGCAGGGAGCGCCTCATGGTCGCGGACACTCCTTCCCACCACCACATCAGCCGCTAGTAGCAGACCTCAATGCCAGATTTGCAATCGTTTTGACCATTATACTAACTGGTGCTACAATCATTATGATGATTTTTCTCCGTTGGCTAGCCCAACTGCTCTTCTCCACTCTTTGGGAATAGTCCAGTCGATCCCAACTAGTATGTTGACTCCGGAGCCACTCATCACCTAACGGCTGACATGACAAATCTGGCGGTTCACTCAGAATATCAAGGACCCGACAGAGTTCGCATGGGTAACGGGACAGGTTTGCCTATACGTTCTACTTGTGCTTCTTTATTGTGTTCTCCTGTTTTTTCTTTTGTCTTGAAAAACTTTTTACATGTTCATGATATCACCAAAAATTTTCCGTCTGTTAGTCAATTTACTGCTAATAATAAAGTCCTTCTTGAATTCCATCCTGACTCTTATTTTGTCAAGGATCTCTCCACCCGGAAAACTCTACTGCAGGGACTACTTAAGAATGGCATGTATGTCTTCTCCCTGGGAAATCATAACTTCACTGCCTCTCCCAGGCTCTTCTCGGTGAGCGTGCATCTTCCTTCGTCTGATTTGAGCGCCTAGGTCATCCCTCCACTAGAGTTGTCTCCAGTGTTTTATCTCAGCATCGACTTCCTTTCTTCACTGGTCATGCTGGTATCCCTCTCTGCATCCCCTGTCAGTAAGAGAAAAGTCACCATCTCCTTTTTCGTCATCTTTCATGGTTGTTACTGCTCCTTTAGAGTTTATTCACTCCGATCTATGGGGTCCGTCTCCTGTATCTGTTGTAAGTGGTCATCGCTATTATATTAGCTTTGTAGATCACTACAGTAAGTATGTTTGGTTTTATCCTTTAATTAATAAAAGTCATATTTTCTTTATTTTTCTTGAGTTCAAAATTCATGTAGAAAAATTTCTTGGGTGTTTCATTAAAGCACTCCAAACTGATGGTGGCGATGAGTTCATCAAATTCAAACCTTACTTGTTTTCTCAGAGTATTGCTCATCTCTTATCATGTCCACACACACTAGTGCACAAAATGATACCGCAGAGAGAAAGCATCGCCACGTTGTCGAGACGGGCCTCACTCTTCTCCCCGATCAAATGTTTCATTCCATTACTGGCCTCATGCTTTCCAAGCATCCTCATTTCTCATCAATAAAATGTCCGCCCGTCTTCCATAATCTATCTCTCTACCAGAAATTAATTCTTAAAGCACCTGACTATCTTTTCTTACCTATTTTTTGTTGTGCTTTCTATCCTCATTTGCGTCCATACCAAACTCATAAGTTTGATTCTCGGTCCAGTCAATGTGTCTTCTTAGGTTACTCGGCTTCGCATAATGGTTATCAATGTTTGCATGTCCCCTTTGGTCGTATTTACATCTCTCGGGATGTTGTGTTCGACAAGTCCTCATTTCCTTTCCAGTCACTTATGTCGTCTCTCTCTCTCTCCACCTACTCCCACGCGCTAACCACCAATCTCCATCTCCACGTCTCTGTTTCCTTTCATTGTTTCAGTCCCTTCTTCTCTTGTGGGTCTCATCATTGACTCTTCTCCTCCTCCACCACCACTTCCCTCACATACTCCTTCTCCACCACCTCCACCAGTGCTCGCCGATGAGTCCTTCTCATCGTCCTCATCCTCGGACTCTCCCTGTTCCCTCCTACTATGACCTAACATATGGTCACGAGAACACAAGATAACACCAGAATTTCAAAGATCTGGCTAGCCATCCGGTATCCCATGCCTATCTATCTCATGGCCGACTTGGCCACCTCTCATGTCGAACCCACATGTTTCATGTAAGCTTCTAAAGATTCCAAGTGGCGTCAGGCAATGGACCCTGAGATGAATGCCTTGCTTAAGAACCAAACCTGATCTCTTATGTCATACCATCCTCCCATAAATCTGGTTGGCTGCAAATGGGTTTTCAAGTTAAAACATAAACCTGATGGTTCTGTTGACAGGTATAAGGCCCGTCTGGTGGCCAAGAGTTTTCATCAACAAGCAGGATTACACTATGATGAGACATTCAGTCTGGTCATCAAACCGACCACTGTTAGTACCGTATGCAGTCTGGCCGTCTTAAAGAATTGGTCTATTTGACAGTTTGACGTGAATAATGTATTTTTGCAGAGTTTTCTTACTGAGACGGTCTACATAGAACAGCCTTCGAGATTCATGGATCCTCTCGTCCCAATCATGTATGTAAGCTTGTCGTAGTATCTATGGCCTCAAACAGCCTCCATGGGCCTGATTTTCTCGCCTTAGCAGTTATCTAGTCACAATGGGCTTTGTGGGCTCCAAGTCCGACACGTCTCTCTTCCTCCAACGTGTCGCGACAGATCTTTTTCTAGTTCTTATCTATGTGAACGATAACATCATCACAGACAATGACTCACGGGCTGTCACTCGTCTTATTCATGAACTAGGCCGGGAGTTCTCATTAAAAGATCTCGGCCCACTGTACTATTTCTTGGGTATAGAGTGTCACCGTACACTCTTAAGTCTCTCTTTCTCAACAGAAGTACATCCGTGACTTGCATCTCCAGCTCAAGATGGATGGTGTTTTTGTACAAACAATGCAAGGAACTAGAAGAAATTATGAATTATGAATGAGATTTAGATTTACATGTGAATTTTCTATAAAATTTGAGGTTGAATCCCAATTTCCAGGCAGAAAGTAACAGCAGTTTGAACTGATATCATCAGAACTAAAATTAAGGAAAGAAGAGGGTAAAGCAAACACCCCAATATTGATGGTTTCGTAATAACTTGAATGTTTTGTGACTGACTGCTAGTTGCAGAGAACTATTTGAAAGATTATTCATGATTCATCTGCTGAAAAATAGTTCAATTTGAGCATGTGTTGTTTCAGCTTATAGTGGTCTGAATCATACAAGCATAATCCAATTTGTCACAAAAAGGAAGGGCCATATTTGTTGCTGATGGATGCAGTGATCAATCTCATGCTAATAGGGATCCACAGTTGAATTGCTGAAGATCAAGGGGGTTTTAATTTTTTTAATTCCGCCCCAAATTTTGACTGCATAAGATAATTCTAAGCACTTTATTCGTGTTGAGATTACAAACTTGTTTGATGTGAGGTTCTCATTCTGCCTTGCTTTCAGTTAGTACAGCGAAGATCCCGACAATGAGAAACATCTCTTTAATTTTAATTTTAATTTTATGTAGTGAATCTTAAATCTGTGACCTCTGTCATTACTGACTCAAGTGCTTTTACTAAAAAACTATAAAGCTTCTTCAATAGATAATCTGGATGAGCAATTGTGTTGTATGCACATAAATAGTCTTCTTTAAGATTGCATATGTATGCTATTAGTTAATATCAATAGTCATGAAGGACTTTAAGTTTTAAAATAATAATAATAATAATGATTTGGAAATGTAT
This sequence comes from Agave tequilana, assembly GCA_038442645.1. NCBI lineage: Eukaryota > Viridiplantae > Streptophyta > Magnoliopsida > Asparagales > Asparagaceae > Agave > Agave tequilana. The sequence goes on along the minus strand of JAVJIF010001668.1, from coordinate 346,878 downwards.
ATCAAGTCACCTCTTTGGCCTGCTTATCTCTCAAGAATGAATGAATCTATACAGAACCTTAATTATTATTGCTTAAGGTTCTCCTTGATTGCTTCCCTTCGAAAAAGAAAAATTCTCCTCTGTTGCTAAGAATTAGTGATTGCTAGTTTGACCTTCTATGCTTTCTAGAAATTTACAATAGCATCAGTTATGATATTGGATCTAATTTAACTTTGAGAAAGAACTTCTCCATCAAACTTGGATCAGCAAGAAAACATGACTAAAAGTCAAGAAGGCTCCACAAAAGAGTTGATCAAACTTTTATGAAGCTTGACATCAACTAGGAAATAGTCCTCCAGATTTCTCTAAATCAGGAAGGTGTCTGGATGAAGAAGTGAGATGGTATATAAAAACTTGCATTCACTTATGAATTTGATCAACAAGGCCAAAGTGCTAAATGAATATCAAGTTGATACTCTTTTTGAGGGAATAGTGTTGACTTCTGACTTACCTATACAGTGTAAATTGAAAGATCAGCATACTCTCAGGTTCCCTCTAGTGTTAATTAAAATTTCAGGTTCTCAAAACCATAAACTTATTTAAATATATTAATCAACTTAAACAACAGCAGGAAATGGCAACACCATGAGTTTAAAGAGTAGTTATGACCATTAGTTATTTTAATCCGACATGGAATCTCTTGTTGCTTCATTTCTTCTTTCTGTTAATGGGTTGATTAGGTAGTGCATGAATTCATTATAGAGTCACTAAACAAACTTAACTAATGAGCCCAAGTCACCATCCTCCCTAATTAATTTCTCTTTCTTTTTGACATGTAACTTGTTTCCTGTCCAATTGCAACCCATCTGATCTCATGTTTAGTTTGTGCTGATCTGATTTCTTGGTTCCATTTGGATACTGCCACATTTTAAATTAGTCTTACATCCATCTCTTTAACAATTTGTTGGTAGCCAAACTCTATGCACCATCCAATCATATCCCTTTAGAATTTAATTAGAATCAGATTTTAAAATTCCCACTAGCTTTCCTGTTTCTTACAGTTGAAGCTTGCCTTCTTTTTTTTTTTCTCTCTTTTTTTTTCTCTTTCTTTCCCCCTTCTTTTGCTTTAATAAGTGATGACAATGCCTTGCTAGTGTTTGAAACTGTTGCTGCAATAGTCTCTGCAGCCAAACTCATAGATTTCCAGAATCAGAGACTAGTGGTTCACATCCATGCCAAAGGTGAAGGCATCTTTTTTCAAAACTTTCATGGCTCTACTCATGAGAAATGGTCTTCCATCTTTTGCAACTTTGAGCTTGCTGCGCAGCACTCCATGTTGTACACATTTCTCTTGAAAGTGCTGCAAATAATGGGATTGCTTTCCAATATGGATCTCCAGCATGTTGCAATAGTGCTAGTTCCAAGTGTTTGGTCAGGATTCATAAAGATTTGCTACCCATTGCCACAATTACTATGAAAAGTGAAGAAAAATAGGTGGTCTACTCTTTTCTTTCTTTCTCTTGTCTTTGTTCTTTTCTTTCTTTTCTGTATTTTGAGAGAAATCCCAAATATAGGTGATCTTATTTAGGAGTACACGTGTCGTTCAGCAACAAGGAGCGCGCACGCAAGAAGGAAGTTTAATGCCAATGAGACCACTGAATCACTAAAAATAGTGTGTTTTAGGATATCCTGAAATGTGATGTTCTGATAGATGACCACTTTACTCAAAAGAGATGCAAAAGTGAGCTTCCTCTATTGATAAAAACCTAAGTGGACATAGCTAAGTTGGAAAGCAAATGTTGGCTTGGTGGTGTTGCCACTATCCTTTCCTATGAGCTGGCTATATGCAACACACTCCCTCGTGCTCTGTTTGAGGGTCGAAACCGTTTTCTTCAGTACACAAAACAGCATATTCCAAAGAGTTTTGGATGCCAAGGAGTTTATATTTGCTTTCCATTGTTCAACTTTTTCCTATATTATCCACTTTCTTGCAATAATTGAGTGACCAAATCAATGTCCATAAGATTCCATTGTCCTACATTCTTCCTAAGGTCTGACATATGTCCCATGAAGACATTAGAATAAGTGTTAGTAATGTTTCATTTTTTGGATAGTTGAATCAGACACTCTTTTAGCAAGCTCTTCATGTAGTTGTTACATGTCACTTTCCAGTAGCATGTTTTTTAGTTAGGAATGTCCACATGCATCCCCCTTGCTTAGATTCCCCATCCAATAATTTGCTATTTATGGGAGTTTGAGACATGTTTGGATGAAATGGAAGTGTGCGCATGCTTGATTTACAAACCCCATCCCCAACCACCACCCCCCCAAAAAAAAAAAAAAAAAAACCCACCACCGGCTGCGGGCGCACCAAAAAAAAAAAGAAAAAGGAAAAAGAATTTGCCATGAATTTTTTTTATTTTTATACATAAACATAGCTAGAATGAGATGGAGAGTGACTTCAACATGGAACAGCTGTGACCACTGATTTTCATTGAGGGGTTGTTTGTTTGCTTTTCAATTTTTGTCTCTGACATAATAGGTCTCACATATTTTTTTTTCCTTTCAAGTTATTTGTTTGCCCTGAAAGCTAAGGGGGAAATTTTTCTTCCACCTCTACTTTTTACACTGACAGTGGTGTGTTAGATTTTCTCCCACAAAGCTCTGGAAACGGAGGAAACCGGACATGTGGGTGTTGTGATTTCAGGGGAGGTCGCCCCAACGACCGGATCGACTGGGGCGACGCATCGGAAACAAGCCATAAGATCTACTGAGGCAACGTGAAGAAAAGAAGAAGATATTCTAAAGTAGATAAAAAGCCAACAAACAATATAACGTGGTTCCACCGATCAAACAAATGGTGTGTGCGTCCACAAGAGAAGAGGGGAAAAACTTTATTAAAACTTTGGGGGAGTATAATAAAAATTACTTACACCTCACAATGAGAAGATTGCAAGCCCTTGATGGTCGCCAAGAACATCGAACCGTCGTGCCTAAGTTTCTCACATAGATTAATTACACCCATAGGAATTATAACTTCATTGGATTCTCTTGGAATATATTAAAGGTCATTCCTAAGGAGTTATTTATAAATCATAAAACTCTCCTAGTCCTAAACAAACTCTATTAAACAAAATAAGAAAACTTTAATCCAACTTGGACTCAAACAGATCCAGAAAAGGAAACTTTCAGATCCGACATTAGTCGATATTCACGACGTATTCGCGTCATAATCCTAACAATTCCCCCTTGGCTTGAATATGTCCAAATCGAGAATAGCGAAATCAATCAAAATAAGAAAACTTGAATCCAACTCGGACTCAAAATAGATCCAGAAAAGAAAATACCAAATCTGACATTAGTCAACATTCACAACGTATTCGCGTCATAATCTTACCAATCTTCCCCTTGGCTTGAATATGTCCAAATACGAGAATAGCCACCATATTTCATGTGCTCGCATCCCACAATTGAACAAACTTGACTTCATCTCCGTCTCACTCTTTCTTCCCCATAACCCCCTCATGGGGTTCACAACTTGATTAGATCGAATAAATTCAGGCCCAACTCAAACTTTATCACCCAACGATCTCTTTGATCCACGCATGATTTATGAGGAGCAACGATCTGGATTACCTTGTTGAGCGCCCAGTCCCAATATCTCTTCGGGGCACAACTGAACATCCGCGCTTGAATCAATCGTAGTCTCTGACTATTCCATAACTGTCGCTTCTGAAGTCGAGGATAACTGCAATCCACCAACAGTAACTTCCAAATTTTGCATCATATATATATTGCCGACACATTCGGCTTGAAATATCACATTGGCCTCTTTGAAAACTTCCATAAGATCACCTTTCAAACTAAAATAGAACCCTTCTCTATGTAGGGCTCCAAGAGAAATGTGATTATATCTTGAATCAGGAACATGATGAATGCCTTGAAGAGTAGTGATGCATCCATCATGAGAACAAAACTGAATTGTTCCTTCACCAATCACCTTACTTGTAGTAGAATTCTCCATGAAGACTTCTCCCCCTTGAACTGAAGTATATAAAAAGAACATCTTCCTACTGGAACTGATATGTTGTGAAGATTCAGAATCTATGACCCATCTATCTTTGTTACCAACTGATCTGTCTATAACAGATAGAATGTCGCACTGTTCTTCATCTCCTCCAACCAGCTCAGTGACATTAGCACCTGATTGTTTCTTCTTTCGAAACTAACACTCAAATCTAATGTGCCCCTTCTTGTGACAATAGTTGCACGTCATATTCCTGTGGCTTGAGTTGCTCTTGAAACTTTCATTATTACTCTTCTTCCTTGAATAATGAACTTGTCCGAAATCATCATGATGAAACTCACTCGTCAACTGGGTGTCAATTTTATCTTTATTGAGCAGATATTTCTTGATCTCATTGACCTTGGTTGTTAATTTGCCTCCATAGATAATAGCTTCACTAAAGCTCTTATATGAAGAAAGTAAAAAAATATAGTAATAGAAGTGTTTGATCCTCATCTTCTATTTTAACCTCTATCTTATTTAAATCATTGATAATAGAGAAAAATTTTGTAATATGAGACTTGATAGGTGTACCTTCATGTATGCAGCGAAGAAAGAGACGCTGCTTCAAAATCAGCCGATTCGCCAACGACTTCTTCAGATAGTGGTCCTAAAGTTGCTCCCACTGTAAGAACATTATTTTTTTCGTAGAAAACTCATTCAACACTTCGTCTGCCAAGTAAAACTAAATAGTTATCAAGGCTTTCTCATTCAACTCCTGCCAAGTTTCTTTCTTCATATCTAGAAGATTTTTCTCTCTCCCGAATTGTGCTTTCTTTAATCCGCTCTGGGCAAGGATAGCGTACATCTTAATTTTCCCCCTGCGTAAATTGATGACACCACCGAACTTCTGAATATCGAACTGCAGACATCATCAAATTACCTTGCTCTGATACCAATTGTTATGATTTCAAGGGAGGTCTCTGTAGGCTATCAAAAAATTACTGAAGACAAAGCCTCAAACGCGAACCTCCCAGACGCAGAGATCACGTTCCAGCCTCAGACGCGGACCTCGCGTCCTTTCTCAGACGCGGAGATCGCCAGACGCGGACCTCACGTCCTTTCTCAGACGTGGATGTTGCCAGATGCGGACCTCGCGTCCTTTATTAGACACGGACCTCAGCCAGCTCCGCATTTCAACTCAAACGCAAGCCTGAGTAGCTCCACGTTCCAACACAAATGCGAGGCTGTGAGCTCCGCGTCTTAACATCAGAGTGAGGTCCGCATTCAACGCGAGACCCGCGTTTCTGTTGTAACTGTCAGTCATGACTGCGTCAGTCACTTGAACGTTCTCCCCACTTAAAGGAGAGATTAATCCCTATTAATGGAGAGTTTTAAGGGGACAGTTACACCCTCATTTTCTCTCCACATAATGGGGAATAACTTCCCATTGTGGAGAGATTTAAGGAGTTGGTTACACCCCTCCCACTATAGAGAGATTCAAGGGGTTGGTTACACCTTAATTCCTCTATAAATAGCTATGAATAACTAGAGAAAAAGGGGACAGAAAAAAGAGGAGACCCCTCTAAGGGGATGTACGGGGACCTATGGAGGGGGACCTCTAAAAAGGGATCGGTCTTGAAGCGCTTGAAGCCTAGAAAGAGTTCAACTCTTTCTGTTAACTTGTTGAGTTCAAGTTCTTTAAATCTCTTTGAGATTCCATTACTGATAGGAGCCGTGCTACTCCACCAGTAGATCCAAAGAGAGGATCCACACGAGAAACTTGATGTTCGGCCAGTCAACGGAGAATAAGACTCACTCTCTACCGCCACGTGAAGAGCCCAGCTTTAAATATAGAGGAGAATCAATCAAGAGATTTCCTCTCTTTTGTAATCAGATTGTATCTGTTGTAATCTTTTATTCAATTAAAAGAATTTTGTAATTGTGATTTTTCCGACGCGTACAAAAGATGGCGACTCTGCTGGGGAGTTAATGTCGTTCTCAACCCACGAGAACGTAGTGGCGCAAGCTGACGTCGGATGCTTGGATCCACAGTCGAATCGCTTATGATCGAATTCGATTAAGAGAAGTTGAACTCCCCCAAAGTTTCAGGAGTCTCCCGTGGAGACAACGTGGTCAGCCCCAACGTCTCTTCAGAGACCCGCGCCATGACCCACGGTCAAGATGGCAATGGAGACCAATCTCCCGTCATCATTCTATCAAGGCACTGCTAGTTCGAACGCTGGAGGTTCCCAACAACCTCTACGACTCAATCAGAATGCCGAGAGATGGCAAAGGCGTCGCGCTCGTCTTGGCTGCAACAGCACATGTGGCCCGCGTCAATGTCTCCCACGAGACCCGCGAGGCCAATGAAGATGAAGGCCCATCTCGCCGTACCTCTCCTCTCTAGATTCCTCAACTCCAGGTCACTGGGGCTCCCCAACAACCCTTGAAGCGTAACCGGAATGCTGAACGTCGATAAAGGCACCACACACGTCGATAACAGATGGAAAAAGCTGAAAAAGCCATATGTTCAGCAGATACAGAACGGGGGGCATAGGCCCACGTTTCTTCTGAGCAGCACGAGACTCGCATCTTAGATCCTTAACGTGAGGCCCGCTTCTCTGTATTAGAACGCGAAGCCTATGTTTCTTAGCAAAAATGTGAGGCCTGCGTCTCTGTATCAAAAAGCGGAGCTCATGAGGCTCGCGTCTTTATATCACAACGCGGAGCTCATGAGGCCCGCGTCTCTGTATCAAAATGCAGAGCTCATGAAGCCCGTGTTTCTATAACTGAATGCAAAGCCCGTGTTTCTATATTAGAATGCGAGCCTCGTGTTTCACCTCACAAACGCGACGTTCAGCAATGTGAGATCCGCGTCTCCTCTCAAAAATGTGAGTCCCACGTCTTTGTGCCAAAACACGAGACTCGCGTCTCTTCTGCAGAGAACGAGCCTGCCGGCTTTGTTACCTTTGAATGGTTCATGAAGCTTCCTGCCGGCTCTATCGAGAAATGGGTTGACCTCGAGAAGCTCTTCCCTGATGAAGTTCAACACCACACCTCTGATCAAATAAGTACTCAAAGGGAATGCCGATCTCCCTATAAATTCCCCACAGAGTTTATAAGTTATCTGTGGAACAACAATCTGACGCCTCCGACGGCTAAAGATAGAGGAAAAAGTTGACTTTTAAGTCCAATAAAAAAATTCTAGACAACTCATCATGCTGAGGGGAATAGCATGGCTAGCCCAACTCAAACGGTAGTTGATAAAGGCACATTAAATCTATTGATAGCTGAAGGTTTGCTAAAAACTTGAGGGACCTGATCTCACCTTCCCTCCAAAATCCCTTACCAATTCCCATCCATGAAATAGTAGGACCACAAAAAGCCCGTGACTATTTCCTTAGTGAAATAATCACAGATTAAACATGCTAAGTTAACATTATACCTCTGGCATATTCATTATTAAGTTAACATTAAACCTCTAACAGTGATTTCCTCAATTTTCTCAGTGGAATAAATTACAAATCGAACCTGTCATGTTAATTTCACACCTCTGACAGTAAGACTTTGATGTTTTCCCGGGGGTAAAATTTCAACTTGTCAATACTCTTCAATAGAATGACAAGTCCACTCAAAATACTGTTATGTTCAAAATCACACCTCTAACAGTAGACAAATCTCGGTTAAGTTAACATCACACCTCTGATTAAACTTGCTCCAATCGTAAGACAAATCCCGGTCAAGTTAACATCACACCTCTGACCAAACTTGCTCCAATCGCAAGACAAATCCTGATCAAGTTAACATCACACCTCTGACCAAACTTGCTCCAATCGCAAGACAAATACCGGTCAAGTTAACATCACACCTCTGACCAAACTTGCTCAAATCACAAGACAAATTTCGGTCAAGTTAACGTCACACCTCTGACCAAAATTTCAACTTATCAGTCCTCTTCAATAGGATGGCGAGTCCAGCAAACTGTGCAAATCGCAGAATCTCTCGGTCAAGTTAATACTACACTTCTGACCAAAGTTTCTCATATCGCAAAATCAATCGCTGTAAAGTTAACACTACACTTCTGACCAAAGTTCCTCATATCGCAAAATCAATCGCTGTAAAGTTAACATTACACCTATGACAGTGATCTCCTCAATTTTCTCAGTAAAAACGAGACCTTTCGATGCTAAGTTAAATATCACACCTCTAGCATGCATTTCATTGTTAAGTTAACATTACACCTATGACAATGATCTTCTTACTTTTGTACTGCTAAGTTAATATCACACCTCTAGCACACATCTTTGTCAAGTTAATATCACACCTCTGACAATTTAATTTGCTCAAATTGCAAACCCAAACCTGTCATGTTAATATTACACCTCTGACGGTAAAAATCTCCATGGATCTTCAACAAATCCAATCTCACTTGCCATTCTTTCCAATAGAATGACAGGTCCACTTATGTTACACAAAATCAATACTGTTATGTTAATATCACACCTCTAACAGTAACTTTCATTCCATTGATTTCCAGCAGAGTACTAGTCATGTTAACACTAAACCTCTAACGATAGACTCGGATATAATTCCCGGCAGATCAAACTCCACTTGTTATTCTCATCAATAGAATAGCAAGTTCACAAAACTTGTTCAAAACACAAGTCCAGATCTCACTGTCAAGTTAACATCACACCTCTGACATTAACCTTTTAAAATTTTTCCAGTAGAGTTATTTGATTTGCCAAGTTAAATTCACACCTCTAACAATTAAAACTCTTTCAAAGAAGCTTTGAGCGTGAACTTCGCATCTCAAGTACAGAATCGCGTCTGTAAGAGCTGCGTCCTCTCTCCCTCCAATACAACAAGTATATCTCTGCTACTATAATCAGTTCAACAATACACTAGCAAAGGCAATTGACAACTCCACCAGTTCAACAGTACACTGACAGTCAAATTACAACAATCTTTCTTAGAGGCTTCAAGCAGTTCAATAGTACATTCACGAAGACCAGAATCCAGACAAGATCAAGCTTGAGACTGCCTCTCAGAAGAATGCCAGTCTGATTACAGAAAGTCCAGATTCAACTGAAGTCCAAAGTATTTCAAAATCCGTCCCAGTTAACCACAGAGTTTAGAAAACTTTGGAGGAGATTCTGTATGCTATCAAAAAATTACTGAAGACAAAGCCTCAGACGTGAACCTCCAGATGCGGAGATCGTGTTCCAGCCTTAGACGCGGATCTCGCGTCCTTTGTCAGACGTGGAGGTCGCCAGACGCAGACCTCACATCCTTTCTCAGATGCGGAGGTCGCCAGATGCGGACCTTGCGTCCTTTATCAAACACGGACCTCAGCCAGCTTTGCGTTTCAACTCAAATGCAAGCCTGAGTAGCTCCGCGTTCTAGCACAGACGCGAGGCTATGAGCTCCGCGTCTTAACATCAGAGTGAGGTCGGCGTTCAACACGAGACCCACATTTCTACTGTAACTGTCAGTCATGACTGCGTCAGTCACTCGCACGTTCTCCCCACTTAAAGAAGAGAGATTAATCCCCATTAATGAAGAGTTTTAAGGGGACAGTTACACCCCCATTTTCTCTCTGCATAATGGGGAATAACTTTCCATTATGGAGAGATTTAAGGAGTTGATTACACCCCCTCCCATTATGGAGAGATTCAAGGGGTTGGTTACACCTCAATTCCTCTATAAATAGCTATGAATAGCTAAAGAAAAGGGGAACAAAAAAAAGAGGAGACCTCTCTAAGAGGATGTAAGGGGACTCATGGAGGGGGACCTCTAAAAAGGAATCGGTCTTGAAGCGCTTGAAGTCTAGAAAGAGTTCAACTCTTTCTGTTAACTTGTTGAGTTCAAGTTCTTTAAATCTCTTTGAGATTCCATTACAGATAGGAGCTGTGCTACTCCACCAGTAGATCCAAAGAGAGGATCCACAAGCGAAACTTAACGTTCGGTCGGTCAACGGAGAACAAGGCTCACTCTCCACCGCCACGTGAAGAACTTAGCTTTAAATAAAGAGGAGAATCAATCAAGAGATTTTCTCTCTTTTGTAATCGGATTGTATCCGTTGTAATCTTCTATTCAATTAAAAAAATTTGCAATTGTGATTTTTCTAACGCGTACAGTCTCCCCCACGACCAGATCGACTAGGGCAAAACAGCTAAAATAAATCGCACGATCTATTAAGGCAATGTGAAGAAGAGAAGAAGAAGATACTCCAAAGTAGATAAAAAGCCAACAAACAATATAACATGGTTCCACCGATCAAACAGATCGCGTGTACGTCCACAGGAGAAGGGAGAAGAAACTTTATTAAAACTTTGGGGGAGTACAATAAGAATTACTTATACCTCACGCTGAGAAGATTACAAGCCCTTAATGGTCGTCAAGAACAGCAAACCTTTGTGGCTAAGATTCTCTTACGAATCTCTCACCTAGATGAATTATACCGTTCAGAATTACAAATTAATTGGAGTCTCTTGGAATACATTGAAAGCCATCACTAAGAGGTATTTATAAACCATAGAACTCTCCTAGTCCTAAACAAAATCCATCAATCAGAATAAAAAACCTTGAATTCAACTCGGACTCAAAATAGATGTAGAAAAGAAAACTACCAGATCCGACATTAGTCGACCTTCACGACGTATTCACATCATAGTCCTGACAGTGGGGTCCACACCTTTTTCCTTGCCTATTTTTCCAGCAGTCAAACACATCCTAACTATAATGAGTTATTTTGCTTAGGAAAATAGATATTGTTGATCCCTACTTATTATAGTGGCTTAAACATCATTACCCATATAAACTACCTCTTGATATTAAAATAGAAGCCATGAATAGCAAAATCTTTGCATTGTTGAGTAATGGTAAAGAGGAGGCAGGAGGAAATAAAAAAAATTCTCTTAGGGTTTGTTTCTCGTACTTTTTATTTCAATGTTGCAAATAACACTATTTGTACTTCATTTCACATTTCTGTATTAGTTGAGAGGTTCGTCAATAAAAGCTCTGTCCAAATCTAATACTTTTTGTATAATTTGATATTATGTTACTCACTTATTTTCTATACTATTCGTTTCTAAAGCTGACTCTTTTTTCTTTTCATTCAAGGAAAAATACTGATTGTTATTAAATCATGTTGCACGACATGCGAAAGCTTACAAAAACTCTCCATTCAGAAATTAGAACAGGAAATATATTGTGCATGTGGGCATGGAAGTTCTTGTCAGATCTAATAATTATTCCATACAAGATTCATGTATATACTATAAGCCTCTTCATCAAGATTAAAGGGAAGGAGAGTTTAGGCATACCTGATTCCATCACGAAAGGGATGTCGTAGGTTACACAGTCTCGAGAGCATCGTAGTTGAGGGAAAAGATTCTTCTCTCAGCCACCAAGTTCTCTTCTTGGTCCATAGAGGAGATGAGAGGTCTCCAACAGAGAGAGAGTCATGATAGATTAGTTGGTGATAGAGAGAGAATCATGCCCATGATATATAGCATCAAGGAATTCTAGTTCAACTTATCAAAGATCTAGACTTTTAATAGATAACACGAGTTTCACACGTGTAGATGAATCACACACCTTAATTTAAATGCACTGATGGCTAAGTGTAATTGAAACGTGTCTAGACCCAAACCATTAGGCTTGATCAATTCTTTATTAGGTCCAACAACATAGGCTTATAAAGAAGTGTGTATAAATCCAATTAGATTTGTATAGGCCTAAATTAATTTAGACTCTAATCCAATTAAGTCTAACAATCTCCCACTTGAGCTAAACAAGTCATACTGAAAGGATGTTATAAATAATTTTATGGTACCAAAACTTTAACCGTCAACAAATCACATTTCAATCTGGTCCATTAAGTGTCCTGCTACCGAATATGGCGGTCATTACCTTCTGTATTGTCAAGGTAGGAACTTTCACATCACAAGTTTCTGAACCCTTATCGACATAGATCAAATGTGAACGTGCGCTATAGAAAAATCCTCTGATCAAATAAGGTACAATTTTAACTAGTTTTCACTTTATGACTCTAATGAGTCTGTCTTTATGACTCCAACGAGTATAACCTTATAACACCAATGGGTCTAACTTATGACTCCAACGAGTCTAACTGCTTACAAACTCAAATGCGCAAATTAAACTCAAAATGAATTTAAAGAAAGCAGTTATAACTTTATTATCGGAATCAACAATTATACATAATGTACACTTAGAAATAATATCTGTTACATAAAATTATTCACTCTCACTAAATCAGGGTATCATCATGACTAGCCATCCCCATATGAGCAATATGCTCTAAGAAGACTTTAAGTGGAAGTCCTTTAATGAGTAAATTTGTAATATTAAAAATAGTACTAGCATTATCAACAGACACAATGTGATTCCGAACTTTATCCTTAATGACAAGAAACCTGATGTCGATGTGCTTTGACTTTATTAAACTCTTTTTACTATTGCAGCAGAGGTTTATAGCTCTTATTGTCACAGTGTAGCTATAATGGCCTCTCGACTAAGTCCACCATCTTCCTAAAATCAGGAAAATATAACCTAAAGTGAACTTCCTATTGTTGATGACTTGATACATTCAGCATAATCTGAATCTGTGTATCTGACCAGCTGCAACTGATCAGATTTTATGTATTCTTCTGCAAATATCGCATTACTTTCTTGGTAGTCTTCCAGTGATCAATCACAGGATTGATCAAGTATCTGCCAAGTTTCTCAACTGTATATGCTATACTTGGACGGGTAAAAATTTGAGCCTACATCAGATTTTCAACCGCTGATGCATATGAAATGTCTTTCATTTGCTCTTTCTTTAGGTCGACCTCGGGACATTGGAGTAAACTCAACTTATCTCCCGTAGAGTGATTCTTCATGCCACATCTATCTAGCAACTTATTGATATAAGGCCTTTTGTGATAAATCTAATATTTCACATGTCCTGTCACGTTGAATTTGGATATCTATCACAAAAGAAGCTTCTCCAAGATCTTTTATCTCAAAGTTTTTGAGAGAAAACTCTTGGTCTCACGTAGAAGAGTCATATTGTTACTTGCTAATAGAATGTAAATCCATATATAGTACAAGAAATATAAGTTTACTCCCTTTAAATTTATGATAAATGCATTGATCATCTACATTCTCCTTAAAATCAAAATTGGATATTACTTGATCGAATTTCAAATATGCTTGCTTTAGACCATAAATGAATTTTTTAACTTGCGAACCAAATATTATGAACTTTTGGCTTCAAAATTGTCTCATTGCATCATATAAATTTCTTTCTCAATGTCACCATTAAGGAAGACAGTCTTAGTATCCATTAGGTGTACTTCCAGGTCGAAGTGAGCTATTAGTGCCATGATAATTCTAAAAAAGAATCCTTTATGAAAAATGGTGAGAAAGTTCTTATAATCAATCCCTCTGTTTGAGTGAATCCCTTTGCGACAAGACATGTCTTATGCTTTTTGACATTGCCTTTCGCATCCCGCTTAGTTTTAAACACCCATTTACAACCAATTGGTTTCTTTCCTTTAGGCAACTCTACTAAATCTCAAACATCATTATCCTAATGGATTATAACTCATCTTTCATGGTATTTGATCGCTCAATGGAGTGAATGCTGAGTTTGACCTCATTCAAGAATATGAAGTCATCCTCTAGCCCTATGTCAAACTCATGCTCTTAGAGATAAACTATATAGTCATTTATCATGATTGATCTCCTCTCCCTAATTGATCTTCTAGGTACTTGTGGTTGAGAATTTTTAGGTTCTAACTCATCAGTAGGATCTACTTCAAGATGAACTGTATTTGTACCTTGTAAAAGTACAACAGTATTTTCATTCTAAAGTGGAACAATTACTTCATCATTTGGAATAATTATTATGCGTATAAATGATTAGTCTATAATTTTGCAACATTATATCGCATTTTCTTACCGGTTTATGAATAAAACGTCGCTTCTGAATCATGTTTGTTCTATTTTGCAGATAATCAAGAGTTTAAAGACAAAGTCAGAATAAGAGTCTAATTAGACCTAATTTTAGGTAATTAAATCACATTACTTGTAGGTCAAGCTAGAGAGCTTCTAGAAGCCACAGTGGATCTAGAAGTTGGGCGCAAATTTGACGAAAATACGAATCTACATGCCCAAATCTGAGACCATACAGAAGCTTCTCGAGGCCAGACGAACCCACAGGCCAAAACTAGGAACCTAAGTCCATGGTATTGCCATGAAATGCCAAGGAAACATGACATTTTGATGGCCCACGTGTCGATCTTCGACGCGTGGCCTCGTCTCACCTTCCAGATAATTCTTCTGCCTATAAATCTGCATGTTTTAGAACAGAGACGAGGTTGAACAGCGAGTAGGCTAGGGTTTCTCCTCTTTAGTGTAGGTTAGTGTAGATTTTTCCTTTTCTTTTGTATTTTCATTTTATTTTAGATTCATGTATCAGGGCTGAGATAGACTTAGAGGAGAGATAGAGGGATATTGTATTAGATAGTGACAATCTATGTAAAGGTGTCTCCTTTCTTCTCTATTGTAATCTTCTCCATCTTCTACATGGTGCTTAGCTAACTTTTTTCCTCATGACAATCTAACTATTAGTCACTAACTAGCTAACCACCTACTTGATAATCCATATGAATCTAATAGCATCTACTAGGCCTTACTCTATAAGAGCCATTGATGGCTCATGATGATGAATTCTAACATTCTCACATTCTAACATCTAATCACTAACAAGCTAAGTTGAAATGTCTTCTTTATTTCATGCTCACCCCTAGTTTATTTTGATCATCTAATAGTAACTTACAACTTGTTGTGTGGAATGAATATGTTTGAACGTGGAAGAATAATCTTATGAGCCATACTTTGTAATGCTCTTGAAGAAATTAAGGATTAGTGATGGCCAAAGATCCATGTAAGTAACTATTACTAAGAGATTATCATGTTGGTAGAGCAATTAGTAGTTAGTAGTCATGGGTTTTCTTTCTTCATTTTCCTCTTTCTTTTTTACTTTGCTTTAAAAATTATTTTCAAAATCTTTTTATTATTTTTCTATCGTTGTTTTCACCATCTTCTTAGGTCACCATTATTTTCATCTTCTTCACAACAAGTTTCATCTTCTTTTCTATTTTATTTTTTAAATCACTTTCAAAATCACTTCACTTTCTACTTCACCTATATTTTCTAGTTTTGTTTGACCCATCTGACAACCACTCCTCTTTTTATTTCATATTGTTGTTTTCATCGCCTCCTCTACCTATCATTTCTTGTTTTCATTTCTTTTTCTTTTTCTCTTTCTTTAACAAAAAAGAACTTGTTAACATAACACGTGAAAGTACAGTTAATGCTTCTATCGCCTCCCGTTCTTATAGATTTAACCTGTTGAGCTAATGCAATAGCGGAAGTATCGAAGGAACATTAGCACACACACTTTTACACTGATTTCAAGATACACATTTTCAAGTACTGGTTATACCCCGATCAAAATTTTCACGTCGTTGTCTGGGACGGGAATGGTTTTAAACTCACGTTTTAGTTAACATTCTCTATTTTGGTGTGCAGGTCAATTTGTACTGGAACTTAATATTGTAGAACACCCATTAGCATTGTAACTTCCTGCTCTTAAAAGCAGGGTCCCTGCTTCCACAGAAAAGCCGTGCAAACACGATATTAGTCGCGGTTCCGCGGCTATTTTGTGTCAAATTTGTCTCTTATTTTGCTGAGATGTGCATATTATAATAGCTAGTGGACTTGTATTGTAATTTTCATATTTTGATTGCCTAAACACTGTAATAAACTAAAGAACTAAAATCGCTAATTGGATGCTTTTAAAACATTTTAAACATTTCTATTTAGACACGTGTCTATTTCATTCCAATATATTATATTTTGTTCTATTGTTGTCATCTAAACTGAGGTGTACATATGGCGTTGCTTATAGCATAGGACAAACATTTAGGTGATTTACTCATTTTATATGTTTTCTTGTCTATATTGCACACTTGCGCGAATTGGACTTAAGGGCATAACCCTATACAAGATAAGGTGGTGAAGTCATTACCCTTTCGTAGTACAAAAATCACCTCCCCACTCACACGACCCAAGCCTTATTAAAATTTATAGACATTGGCCCCTAGGGACATCTCAGACTCATTAAGAGATTGACCAAGGTTGAAACTTGTAAGAATCATACTCTTGTGAAATCGGTGTCTAAGGTTGAGGATTAAGAGGTTAAGCCTTGAAGATACCGTGGTTTGGCGTATTTAAGGCCCATTGCTTACGGATGGATACTTCCCACCATATTTTGTCCCTGCCTGGCCGATTAGCTTGTGGTCAGATTCATATAACAATCTCCCTCGGGTAATTGACCAGTTAGGAGTCGTCTAGGTCTAGGTCAACCTTAGTATAGGCTTAGTTTTGATTTTTTTCCTCTCTTTTTATCTGTTTGTTTGTTTTTTTTTTTTTCCTTTTTTGTTTGTGTTTGTTTGTTAAATGGATTTTTAATAACAATTCTTTCAATCCTAATCTGAATCTATACTTCACATCGACCTCATTTGATTCGAACTCCAATCCAGTTTTGAATAACATGAATCAACCAAATAATCTAGATTTGATTTATTCGACTCAATATAACCCATACCTCTTATTCGATGACCAATATTTTTAAAATAATTTCAACTCTTCACAGAGTCGACGGAGATTCATCTCTCCCGAGTCAAATTTTTAACCTCCTTGTCTACAATTTTCATAATTCTTACAATTTTAATAATATTCATTCCCCGATTGTGCTTCCTATACTCCTTTTCTAGAACAACCTATTGAAGAAAATCCGAAATAGAAAAGAGTATGGAAGCTGTACAAGTCATGATTGAGTCCCAACAAAACAAGCTCGACTCACAATATTTACAAACTTTTTCATATCATACTTCATATATTCCTTTTCTACAACAACCCATAGAAGAAAAACTTGAGTTAAAAAAGAGTATGGAAGTCATGCACGAGGCCAAGCGACAAGTTTAGAAAGTAGTGGACTCCCCAATTCCAAATATTTTTCAGATTCATACTCAGTCTCACTTCTTCAAAATGACCAATCATCAGTCTTGGACACGAGTATAGAACTCTTGAGTGAGTCCGAGCAACAATCTCAAAACTTGTTGAACTCATAATTTTTTCAAAACCAAGATTCCTACACTCCCTTTCTAGAACAATCATTTGAAGAAAAATTTGAGCTAAAAAAGAGTATAGAAATCTTACATGAGACCTCACAACAATTTCAAAAATCTTCTACCCAGTCTATCGATAGGTTAGAAGCACAACTGAGTCAATTGGTCAACATTCATAGGAATGAGAAAACTTGCTCTTACCAACTTTTGACCAATCTAGATATCTCTAACTCTATCGATCTAGACCAGAAATCATGTTCTTTTGGAAACTAAGCTTTAATTTTATTATACCCATTTGAACTTGACCAAAATTAAAATTTTAAGAACCATATTGATATTTTGGCAAGTTATCCGTTTCCTGAAATTGAACTTGAGTATGAATGTGATCTTGAACCTCAAATTGATAATTCAATTCTACTTGTTGATTCAATGTTAACTCTGGTATCTTTAACTCGCTTCAAATGTTTTCCCAAGTCAGCTTTGAATCATGTACCCGTACATCATGAAATTAAATTGCCTATCTTTTAGGATTCGCACCTGAAACTTGACTAATACATAACTTCTGATAGTCACATCGAAAAATTGGCAAGTTTTTCTTTCAAAGAAGTTGAACTCAGACAAGAATGTGACTTCGATTCTCAAATTTGTGATCCAGTTCAAATTCCTAAATCAATATTGACTTTTGTTTTGCTACCCAAATTGAGCAACATTTTAGAGTCAGTTTTGATTTCCATATCTATCATTATTGAACTTGCATCACCAACATTAGGAAGTCACATTCTGTTGTGGGAAAATGAATGTGAACTTGAGTTTCAACTTCTTGATTTGGACCCACTTTCTGAACAAATTTTGACTCCTGAACCTTCACTTGACTTCAGTTAGTTTCCTGAGTCGATTTAGTTCCTGTACTTTCTAACTCCAAATCAATCATTCTATCTTTTCACACTCTATTTTGGGACAAAGGTATTGATAAAATTGACTCTGAAATTATTTTGAAAATTTGAAAATTATATGGGATACAATTTTTAATAAAAATCATTCATATATACATCATAATAATGGGTTATACTAAAAAGGTCTCTGGTGGGTTCCTCCGGATTTCACAATCTTTACATTGTGTCGCATTTTGTAGACGAATCAGACCACCACCAGAATCACCACCTTGAAGTGATTTTTTCTTCCCTCTCTATTTATTTCATGGATACATGCATTCACGATCCATTGAGGATAATGCATGAGATAAGAGTGGGGGAGGGAGAGGGTCTACTAACGTAGAGTTTTTAGATTTTTTTTAATTCTTTTAGGATATTCTTAGAATTTTTCCTTTTTTGTTTAATAATTTTCCCTTTCTTTAAAAACTTTTTGAAATAAGAGACAAAGTTTTGATCTATTTTTACAAAAATTAAGATGATCTTAGAAACTAAGTAAATCGTAATTATGACATCTTAAACCTAGTCGAAATAATGGATCTATTTTAAAATTATAAGCTAAGTAAGATAGATTGGAGAGATAATTTTATCTTGAATTTTTTCTCAAATACTACCGTAATTCACACTTTCACATTTTTGGATGGAAACAAAGACTTAAAATGCCATAAAAAAAAAAAGAAAAAAATATACATGGTATATATGAATAAAAAATCACTTATTAAAGTTGAATAACCATGCCTCAAGAAGCATGATTATTCACGCCTAATGGTGGTCAAAAGAAACAAATAATCCCCTAAGTTTTGTAGCCTTGTTTACACGAGTCCTTAAGCCTGAGGGACGTTTTCTCATCTGGTGCCCTAAGATCATCTGATTTGGGAGTCATCGCTAAAGGCTCACAACCCGGGTAAACTAGAAAGCGTAAGAAAACTAAGAGAAAAAAGAAGGAATATATATATAAATAAATGGCTTGATGGTTAGAGTTGAAATCCCAAAAATCTTCATTATCACAAAGTGCAAATTATCTAGGCTTTATGAAGGATAAAATATTCTATCCAATTTTGAATTCTTATCGTAATTGAAGACAAGATCTTGTATATAGACTAAGTTTAAGAATATTTCTTGATGGACTTATTATTTTAGAACGCTTATATTTTTGCAAAAATATTTTGAAAACTTGTCTCTCTTTCAAAATGCGTTCTCAAAACACTAAATTTTATTTTCTTTCTTTATGAATTTTGTGAGTGCAATTTGCTGAAAACTCTTAGGAGACAAAGCTCCTCCTCTAGGAGTAACCTAGAGGTTTAACAGCTTATTGCATACGCTCAGTACAATCAAGTCACCTGCGAAAGTAGTGTAATAACATTCTTAGTTTAGTTTTTTTTCTTGTTTTGCTCGGGACGAGCAAAAGATAAGAGTGGGGTTATGATTAGTCGATAATTTTGCATCATCATATCGAATTTTCCTACCGGTTTATGAGTAAAACATCGCTTCTGAATCGTGTTTTGGTCTATTTTACAGATAATCAAGAGTTCAAGAGAAAATTCAGAATAAAAGCCTAATTAAACCTAATTTTATGTAATTAAATCTCATTACTTGGAGGTCAAGCTAGAGAGCTTCTAAAAGATACATTAGATGCAGAAGTTGGGCGCGAATTTGACAAAATACAGATTCAAATTCCCAAATCTGAGACCATACAGAAGCTTCTCGAGACCAGACGAACCCACAGGCCAAAATCAGAGACCTAAGCCCCTGGTATTGCCGCAGAATGCCAAGGAAACGCGGCATTTTGGTGGGCTCACGCGTCAATTGTAGCACCCATTCCCAAGATACGTACCCAGATGCGTGTCCCAATTTTTTCAACCATATTGTTTCAATTTTCTCCAGTAATTATTTTTGGGTTGTGATTGATCATGTTATTTGTATCGGATCTAGATTTTCAGATTTAGAGTCAGCCTTGACCTGGACCAGGAACCCGATACTAGCATACTGCCTGATTTGACCTTTCTGGTAGTCTAATTTGACCAATTTTAGTTTCAAACACTGTTTTCCAATATTTTAGATTTTTCATGATTTTCTAGAATTTTTCAGAATTATTCTGCAAAATCTTCAAAATTGGCGTCGATTGGCATCGTTGACCGGTTCTCAGATTTTTAATTTTCAAATGGAATTAAATTTTTAGAAATGAATTTCACACTACTTCTTAAAATCTTATTTTCTATCTAAATACATTTTTTGATATTTTTCTAAATTTATTAAAATTTCACTGACTTTGGTGTCGACCTATATCGTCAGAAAATTCTAAGATTTTTAATTTAAAAATCAGATTAAATTTTTCAAATCTGATTTCACCAGGCATCTTAAAATAATATTTTCTATTTTTAAGAATTTTTCGGAGGTTTCTGAAACAGTCAAATTTTACCCTATTTAAATAATAAAATTATTTTCCTTTCTTTTCTTTTCTTACTTTTTCCTTCTCTATCCTCTACTTAATACTCGAAGGATATCCTATTAATTTATTTATTTAATGATATATTTAATCATTATTTTTTTCTTATTTCTTTTCCTTTTCTTTATTTTTTTCTTTTCCTTTCTTTTCTTTTCTTTCTTTTCTTCTTTTCTTTCTCTCTTCCCCCTTTACCTAATCCCATGCCAACCATCCCCTGCAGCACCAGCAGTTGCAACACCAGTAGCCCATCTTTCCCACTCCTTTCCTACACTCTCCCTCTCTCTCTCCCCTTTTAATCTCCTTTTCTTCTTTCCTTCCTCCTTCCCCATCTTCTCCATTTCTTCATCTCTCTCACAACACCCTCACCCTCTCTCTTTCCTCATGGCCGCCGCCTCCACCAGCGCCACCAGCGTCGTCGCCACACCCTAGCTGGCGCCTCCCCCTCCCCCAACCTCCCCACTTCACTTCCCCACTTCTGTCCTGTTCAGACCCTACTCCATCTCCTCTAATTTCTCCATAAACCCATCACTCCATCTCCCTCTTCTTCTCCAAAATTCACCATCAAAACTCCTAATTCCTCCACTCCCTCCACCCCCACCACCATCTGCTTCTCCTTCTCCAACTCCCCAACACCTCCATCTTCAACCAACACCACCACAACCCTATCAACCACCACCACTACCAACACCTACAACTACAAAAACAACACTCAAAACTCAAACACCCAAACCACCACTCCTCCCCGGGGCTAGATCGCGTCGCCCCCTCCGGCGGCGCCGCCGCCCCCCAGGCCGTCGGCGGTGGTCGGCTGCCAGCCGCCACCCACTCCCCTCTTCTTCCTTTTTTCCTTCCTTCCTTCTTTCTTTCTTTTTTTATTCCTTTCCTTTTTTCCTCCTTTCCACTTTTACCCTTCTTCTCATTTTCTAATTACCCCACCTTATCCAACACACACTCCCTCTCTCTCCCCCCTACAACTTTCTCTCTCTTAGCCTCCTCTCTCTAACTAATTCTCTTCTCTCTCCTCTCTCTCTCCTCTCTCATTCTTACTCTAATATAATATATATATATTAATATATGGATTAGTAGCATACTCGCACGTGTTCGCCGACTTCCCAGATTTTAACTCGGTATTGCGTTCCGATTTTTAGGCGAGTGCTTTGTTATTGTCAATTCATATTTAGTAACTACTACTCTAGCATTTATAGCATGATATATTAATATGTGGATGTCTTGTTATTACCGTTATATGCCTAACAATTGTTACTCGACTTTTAGTACATGATACATCGTCATACAAGCTGATATATGATGTTATGACTCTATATCAACTTACCTGACACTGATAGGTTAATTATCTGATACTGACATGTTATAGTGGATACCTGATCTCTGACACTTGATATCTGACACCGGTACTTGACATGTACTTGATACCTGATCCCGACACTTGATATCTGACATCGTACTTGACATGTTATCACTTGATTCCTGATACCTGACACCTGATATATGACACTTGACGATTGACATGCTAATCACTCACTTGACATGATTTCACATGGCACTAATACATTTCACCTGATATCGACACCTGACTGGATATTATTACACCTGATACCTGTATTACATTGCATATTCATGATTATCACTTTTACAGGAAATTGGCATGATTATTTTATTGTTATCAGACATTTGGTACTCCTATGCTCCTGAATTCGTGTATACTTGAACCCCTGAAACTGGGAGACTCCTGACATTATGCTCCCTGATATTATACTCTTATTGATCCCTATAATAGGATGACTATGAATATTGGACTATTCTAAATACCCTGTGGACATTATCACTAGACAATCTGTAATAATTGAACAACTTACACCTGGACGGGGAAAATTAATGGGCACCGATATAGCTTCTGTGTTTATGGTGTCCATACAAATATTGTACAACTAATTCCTGGGATTCAACCTGGAGGCCACCAGGTGTTTCTGTGGGGTGTACTGGTACCCCTACTCCCCTACCTGCCTGCCCGGTGAGCCGAAATCCCCTATGTATATTCCTTTAGGAAGCGGTGACAGTCCATTCCTGTTCGGGCGTATACTAAGTCCTACGGGCATATAGTAAGACCCGGTACCTAGCGGTACAGTCCGGCTCATTACCAGATACTCCTGAACCGTTATCCCGGGCATGCACGGGACCCATTCTAAACATGGTTCGTTGATCCCCATCAGTTTCCAATATCCAACCTCGCTCGACTTGTGTGCGGATGTATATGGTATGGGACATATACCAAAACATACAAATTGGACGAGTCTTAATAATAACTTGATAATTAACTTCATGCCACATGAATTTTAATGTTGTTTCATATTTTACCATTTATTCCATACTTGCTGATTTAAGTACATAACACTTGACCTGCTACAGTTACTTTTGTTTCATGCCACATGAATTTTAATGTTGTTTTCATATTTTACCATTTATTCCATGCTTGCTGATTTGAGTACATAACACTTGACCTGCTACACTTGCTTTTGTTTCATGCCACATGAATTCTAATGTCATTTCTATATTTCACTATTTATTGTGGTTATTCCATGCTTGCTGATTTGAGTACATAATACTTGACCTGATGCACTTGCTTTCGTTTATACTTACCATTTGGTTTCTTCTTGCACTCGCTGGGTTGCCCACTAACAACCCTGAACTTGTATGTTCAGATATTATAGCTTGGACTGAGATGGACCCTTCAGCTGAGGACCAGGCCTTCTTCGAGGAGCAGGCGAATCAGCCGTAGCTTCATTCTGTCTTGCCCTATTCGTGAGATTCTCTCTTTCATCTCGTGAGTCATTATCTTTTGTACCCTGTACAATCTACTTTTATACTTCCTGGTGATGTAATACTTATATAATATTATGTCACAGTCTGTGATGACTGAGTACTTGTACTTTTGTGTTGGAATGTATATTACAACGGATTTTCGTACTTTAATTTCTATATTGTACCAATGCTTAGCGTATATGTGTAATGGTACTATCGCCCTGCATATGTACTCGCAGTAGTGTCTCTGTATCCGTGGGATCGGGGCACTACAGGTTGGTATCAGAGCCTAGGCTCTCACACCTTCAGTACAGCCAGTCAGCATATTAATGTTGGATTAATTTGTAACTGGATCACACGAGTCATTGCTATACATTCCAACCACAAGTACGAAGTTATCTATATCTTTCTTGAAATTCATCCCTTGGTTTCTGAAATCTCATGCAGCTCTTTGTTTCCGTCACCTTTTCAGCTAACTCAAGTATGGATAGATGGGGAACACGTAACGGTCATGGTGCTACCCGTGACGGTTCTAACGGGGAGAACAACATGATGAGGATACTTTAGGGAATAATGAATAGCCAGCAATAGCAAACAGAGCTCTTGCGACAAGGATTGTTAACTGCACCCTAGGAGCAGAGGCCGAGTGCTGTGTCAGATTTCAAGAGGTTACAACCAACAGTCTTTTCAGGCACTGAGAAGCCCTTGGATGCAGAGTAGTGGCTGATTGACATGACCGATCTTCTAAAGGCGGCTAGAATTCCTAATGAGAACTTGGTGAAGTGGCCAAGATACAGCTGAAAGATGTGGCGAGGACCTGGTGGCTAGCTGAAAAAGCAAGGCTGGAGAAGCCCATCTCTTGGGACCAGTTCTCGAAGGGCATCTATTAGAGGTTTTTCCCTGCAATGGCTTAGAAAGAGATGGAGGAGCAGTTTATTAGGTTGCAGCAGTGGAATCGATTGGTGGATGAGTATGTTGCTGAATTCCTGAGACTTAGTCAGTTTGCACCATATATGGTGACCGACGAGGAGAAAAGAGCTAGCAGGTTTTAATAAGGATTGAGGGTGGATATCCATTACTTATACCCCATCAGCTGAAGACATACTCCCAAGTACTTACAATAGCTCATGATGTAGAGCAAGGATTGGAGAAAAACAATAGAAGCAAGCTGCAGCACAAGCTAATGAGCACCAATTCCAACAAATGACAGAGGAAATCCAGTCAGATCTATTGGTGCCCCATTAGCCAAGCGACCGTTTCAGCCTCCTCCTCAGGGGCTTGTATGTGGATATTGTCAGAAGCCCAGACACAATCAACGCAACTGCCGTATGGCTAATGGACTGTGTTTGGCTTGCGGATCTAGCGACCATTCAGTGGGTGATTATCCATTCAAGGAGACATGAAACGCAGCTCCAGCACCACCAGCACTTCCAGCACGAGTGGCACCCTAGCACTTTCGGCACCACCGATGAGGAGGAACCCAGGGCTTATAGGCAGAGGAGCTCCACTTTCTCCCCAGCGTTGGACTCTAGGTCAAACTCAGAGGGGACCCAGTACTGGAGTGGGCCGCGGGTGAGGCCAGGCCCACAACTTGACCACTGAGGGAGCTGAGACAATAGGAGAAGTAGTGGCAGGTACAGTCTTGGTCCACCCAATTTCCGTCTTATCACTCTTTGACTCCGGTGCATCACATTGTTTCATATCCAGTAGATTTACTGTTTTGCATTCTATACCCCTTATATGTATGAGTGATCAATGAGAAATTAGTATGGGGAATGGGGTAGTCATTACTAACAGGATTTGCAAAGCATGCACGGTGGAGTTATGTGGCAGAAAGTTGAAAGCCGACATGTTTGTACTGGATACTGGAGGATACGATGTGATCCTAAGCATGACTTGACTTAGCAAGTATCATGCAGTGATCGACTGTCGGAACAAGAAAGTGGTCTTCAGAATTCCACACCAACTGGAGTTTCAGTTCATTGGAGAGCGCAAGTGCTCGAGAAGGAGGATCAACTCGATTGTACCACTGCAGAAGAAAAGAAGAAGATGGTGTTAGTATGGAATGAATTCCTAAATATATTTGAGGAGATATCAGGACTTCCACCTAACAGATCTATTGACATTATTCTAGGAGAGACTCTCATCTCTAAAGTACCGTACTGGATGGCACCAACAGAATTGGCAATATTAAAGAAACAACTACAAGAGTATTCGAGTAGGGATCTGATCAGACCGAGTACTTCACCTTGGGAAGCACCAGTATTATTGGCAAACAAGAAGGATGGTAGCAAGAGATTGTATATTGATTACAGAGAATTGAGAGGTCACCATTAAGAACAAGTACCCTTTGCCGAGGATCAATGATCTCTTTGATCAACTTCATGGGGCCCAAATATTCTCAAAGTTAGATCTACAGTCAGGGTACCATCAGTTGAAGGTGAAGAAAGAAGATATCCAGAAGACGACATTTAGGACTTGCTATGGTCATTACGAGTTCCTGGTTATGCCCTTTGGAGTAACAAATGCCCCAGCAGTTTTTGTGGACTTGATGAATAGAATCTTCTCACCATATTTGGATAAGTTTGTGTTATTGTTCATCGATGATATTTTGGTCTATTCTAAGAATGAAGAAGAGCATGCAGAGATTTTGAGGGTTGTGCTACAGACGCTCCGATTTGAGCAGCTTCATGTCAAACTTAGTAAGTGTGAGTTCTGGCTAGAGAATATAATATTCTTGGGCCATGTTGTTTCTAAGAAAGGAATCTTAATTGATCCCAATAAGATTCAAGAAGTGAAAGATTGGCCAACTCTAAAGTCAGTAACAGAGATAAAGAGCTTTATTGGATTAGCCGGATATTATCGAAGGTTTGTACAGGACTTCTCTAAAATTGTAGCTCCTTTGACCAAGCATACCAGGAAGGGAGAGAAGTATATATGGACTGAGGAGTGTGCGTCTGCTTTTGAGAAGTTGAAGAACAAATTAATTTCAGCTCCAATCTTGAAGACACCCTTAGGGACAGGAGGAATGATTATATATAGTGATGCATCGAGGAAGGGTCTTGAATGTGTATTGATGCAGCATGGACATGTGGTAGCTTATGCATCCAGGCAATTAGAACCACATGAGAAGAACTACCCAATGCATGATCTAGAGCTGGCAGCTATGATCTTTGCATTGAAGAGATGGAGGCATTACTTACTGGGTGACCGAGTGTTAGTTTACACCGATCACAAGAGCTTGAAATACATTTTTATCCAGAAGGAATTGAACATAAGCGGAGATGATGGCTCGAGTTGATGGCAGATTATGATATAGATTGTAGGATCGTTGAGATAAGGACTAATGCGGAATTATCTCTTGTTGGCAACTAAAGATCTGAAATAACTCAAATCAACTAAAACAAGAAGGATTAATCGTTAGGCAAATAAATAACTTGCAATAAGGAAAACAAATCTCAGAAATTGACAAACGCAAACAAAGAGATTTATCCTGGTTCGGTCCTTGTGACCTACATCCAGTCCCCAAGCCACCCGCTTGAGATTTTCCTTTAACCTTGATCTTGCCACCCAAAATCAATACAACATGTACACCACTTGTCGAATCCCCTTCGCCAAATGTGTACACCTTCTCTTCCACCAAGAGAACACCTTTACCTTTGTACAACTGCCTCTACAACCAAGAAGCCTCCCGTGTACAATGTTCACCTTGTACAACTTGCCTCTTCAACCAAGAAGCCTCCCGTGTACAATGAACACTTTGAGAATTACAACTCTTTTCCTATAGCCTTGATACTGAATGTGTATGTGAACAAGGTACAGTATAGGAAACAAAACTTCAGAAGACTTCACAATAGGAATTGGCTTTTGGTGAAGACTGAATTAGGAAAACAGTTTTCAGATTTTCAGATTTTGACTTTTGGAAAACTGATAAAAACTCTTGGTAAATGGCCTTTGCAATAACTTCCCTATTTATAACTGAAGACTAGGGTTAGTTAGGGAGTTATTGGAGCAATTTGAATCAAGAAACGTTGAGATTCGTTGCAAAAAAAGACCAGATAACGAAAACTGTCAACAGTCAGAAACTGTCTATAGTCGACTAGGGTTCTGAGTTAGTCGACTAGACTAGGCAAAATTTCAACTATTAGTCGACTATATTTAGCTATTAGTCGACTAGGTAGGTGGACGTTGGATGAACAGTTTTCTGGTTAACTACCTCAAGTGACTGCAACTGCTTTATAGTCGACTGGGTCAAGTATTAGTCGACTAGGGACCAAGGGATAGTCGACTAGAAAAATATATTAGTCGACTTGGTTTACTGTTTGATCGACTAATTCAGAAACAGAGAGTTGGGTCAGATTCTGGATATTTGACTAGTCGACTTGGGTTTGGATCAAGTCGACTATACATATGATTAGTCGACTATGTTGGAATGTAAGTCGACTAACAAGATATGATTTGTGTGTGCATGTCAAGGCTTTTTACATGCTACTTCATATTTACAATCCACATCATATCAACTCTCCTTGGCACATCTTGATCATGTAGGACTCTTGATTCGTCATGTGTTAGAGCTCCAAATGAATTTGATCTTCACAAACGTCTTCATCGAAATAAGTTCCAACATTCTCCCCCTTTTTGATGACGACGCTTTGTGTGCACAAGTCCTCCCCCTGCAGAAAATATGTTATCTTTTTCCTCCCCCTGCAGAAATGGGTTATAACAGATAGAGAAATATTTTGTTCTCCCCCTGCAACAAATATATTAGTACATATATACATAGTTGATCTTTTTTAAAAAAAAATTTATATATGGTACCTGCAAGATAAACGTTAGTTGGTACCAAATATAAAAGATCATATCTAACCTTTAGGACTCCAAATCCATTTAGAATTTGGTTTCCACCTGTTAGTATATACATAATTGCAAGAATCACATATATCATGCATGTATGAAGCAATATATGTATTTTTATCATAAATATTTAAGTTCTTTGGAATCCATATAAACTTACTTTTCTTAGTCTTACTTTTTACAAAATAACTATATGGATGATTATAACATGAAGATTTTGCAATAAAACCAATACCATGATTATCATGTGACAAATTCTGAAAAGATAATAGATTATTTAATTTTTCTTTTCCTTTATTAAACTTAGTCACATTTTGCATAAGATCTTCATATTTCTTTTTGAAAACTAACATGTCTTTATCTAATATAGAAATTCTATCATTCAAAGACTTAGTTTCCATTTTCAGAAAAATGTTTTCTTTTATAAACTTCTCATTTTCAGTTTTCAAGAATGATATGACATTTTCAGTTTCATCTTGTTGAGAATTTATAGAAGAACATTGTAATGCATAAACAGAATTTTCCTGTAAAAGTTTCTCATTTTCTTTTAACAAAAATCTGTTTTTCAGTTTTTCATTTTTCAGATTCATAAATAACTCATTAAATGCATCAGAGAGTTCAGAAAACGATACCTCTTCATCTTCTATGGCCATGTAACATAAGTTAACATGTTCAGTGGATTCTTCTTCATCAGAAGATGAGGAATCACTATATTCTGAAGATGCTTCGTAGTTCTTCTTCTTTCTGAACTTCTTACTCTTGTACTTATCTTTCTTCTTGAGCAAAGGGCAATCCATCTTCATATGTCCTGGTTTATCACAATTAAAACACTTGAATTTACCTTGCTTAAGAAATTTCCTGAACTTCTTTGAGAGCATTGCCATCTCCTCTTCGTCATCATTGTCCGTGTCGGAAGATGCATGGAAGGCGAGTTCTTTCTTCTTTGAAGGGTGTTGTCGTTCGTCCTTCTTCCTTTCTTCTAACTGCACTTCATATGCCATTAGATTACCAATTAGGTTTTCTAATTTCATAGTTGAGAGATCATTCGCCTCTTCAATGGCGGTTGTCTTTTTCTCCCATTCTGGTGTGAGTGCACGAAGGATTTTTCGAACTCTTTCAACTTGGGTGTAGTCCTTTCCAAGGGATGCTAATGTATTGGTGATGTCGGTGAATCTTGTAACCATCTCGGATATGTTTCATTCTCCTCCATTTTGAATAACTCAAACCTGTGGACAAGAACAGATATTTTAGATTCCTTAACTTTATTAGTGCCTTCGTGTGTTACCTGAAGAGTATGACATATTTGATGTGCAGAAGTTGCTGTTGAAACACGGTTGAATCTTCTTTGGTTAAGGCACAGAACAAGGCATTCATTGCTTTGGCGTCAAGGTTCGCGTTCTTCTTTTGATCTTCACTCCAAGCGTTGTAGTTGGTTGTGGGCTTGGTGTACGATGCTTCTACGATGTTCCAAAGGTCGTAGTTGAGCGAATTCAAATATATCTTCATTCTACACTTCCAATAGTTGTAGTTGGTTCCATCAAATAGCGGTGGACGTTGTGTAGAATGACCTTCTTTGTATTGGGATGATGAAAACTCCGTTGCCATCTTTGTTGTTGACTTGTATCCGCCCTGATATCAAATGTAGGATCAGAGCGTGTACTCCGGTTGATGAAGTAGGAATGTAGATGCCGGTTGATGACCCTCGCTCTGATACCAAATGTAGGAATTGGTATGGTTGTTGCCTGTTGATGAACTTGGCTCTCCCCGGCTCTGATACCAAATGTAGGATCGTTGAGATAAGGACTAATGCGGAATTATCTCTTGTTGGCAACTAAAGATCTGAAATAACTCAAGTCAACTAAAACAAGAAGGATTAATCGTTAGGCAAATAAATAACTTGCAATAAGGAAAACAAATCTCAGAAATTGACAAACACAAACAAAAAGATTTATCCTGGTTCGGTCCTTGTGACCTACATCCAGTCCCCAAGCCACCCGCTTGAGATTTTCCTTTAACCTTGATCTTGCCACCCAAAATCAATACAACATGTACACCACTTGTCGAATCTCCTTCGCCAAATGTGTACACCTTCTCTTCCACCAAGAGAACACCTTTACCTTTGTACAACTGCCTCTACAACCAAGAAGCCTCCCGTGTACAATGTTCACCTTGTACAACTTGCCTCTTCAACCAAGAAGCCTTCCGTGTACAATGAACACTTTGAGAATTACAACTCTTTTCCTATAGCCTTGATACTGAATGTGTATGTGGACAAGGTACAGTATAGGAAACAAAACTTCAGAAGACTTCACAATAGGAATTGACTTTTGGTGAAGACTGAAGTTAGGAAAACAGTTTTCAGATTTTCAGATTTTGACTTTTGGAAAACTGATAAAAACTCTTGGTAAATGGCCTTTGCAATAACTTCCCTATTTATAGCTGAAGACTAGGGTTAGTTAGGGAGTTATTGGAGCAATTTGAATCAAAGAAACGTTGAGATTCGTTGCAAAAAAAGACCAGAAAACGAAAACTGTCCAACAGTCAGAAACTGTTTATAGTCGACTAGGGTTCTGAGTTAGTCGACTAGACTAGGAAAATTTTAACTATTAGTCGACTATATTTAGCTATTAGTCGACTAGGTAGGTGGACATTGGATGAACAGTTTTCTGGTTAACTACCTCAAGTCGACTGCAACTGCTTTATAGTCGACTGGGTCAAGTATTAGTCGACTAGGGACCAAGGGATAGTCGACTAGAAAAATGTATTAGTCGACTTGGTTTACTGTTTGGTCGACTAATTCAGAAACAGAGAGTTGGGTCAGATTCTGGATATTTGACTAGTCGACTTGGGTTTGGATCAAGTCGACTATACATATGATTAGTCGACTATGTTGGAATGTAAGTCGACTAACAAGATATGATTTGTGTGTGCATGTCAAGGCTTTTTACATGCTACTTCATATTTACAATCCACATCATATCAACTCTCCTTGGCACATCTTGATCATGTAGGACTCTTGATTCGTCATGTGTTAGAGCTCCAAATGAATTTGATCTTCACAAACGTCTTCATCGAAATAAGTTCCAACATAGATCTGCAGTACCATCCTGGTAAGGTTAATGTGGTACCTCATGCCCTGAGTAGGAGATCTCAAACTAATATGGTAGTGCTGCTCACTCAGCAAAAGGAGTTACTCAAGGAGATGAGGTGGATAGACTTAATGGTGATTTGGAGGGTCAGTGAGTCAGTGCAGTCGATGGCATTTAGATCCAGCCGACATTGATGAAAGAAATCAGAGAAGCATAAAAAGAAGATCCCAGATTGCTTAAGTTCAGGGAGCAAGTGGAAGCGGGGCTGAGGTCAGATGTTCGCATACATACTGATAGTTCACTCTATTCCAGGAGCAGAATTTGTGTGCCTCAGGGGGAGATTAGACAGAAAATCTTAACCGAGGCCCACAGCTCAGCTTACTCTATACACCCTGGAGGAACAAAAATGTATCAGGATCTGAAATAACATTTCTGGTGGAACGCGATGAAGAGAGAGATCGTACAATATGTGGCAAAGTATTTAGTGTGTCAGCAAGTGAAGGCTGAATACCAGAGACCAGCTAGATTACTTTAGCCTTTGACAATACCAAAATGGAAGTGAGAGCATGTTACAATTGATTTTGTCACCGCTCTACCCCGCAGTCCAAAGGGGAATAATGCAGTATGGGTACTTGTTGACCGTCTCACTAAGTCAGCACATTTCATACCATTCAGAGCGAGACAATCTACAGAGCTTCTGGCAGATAAGTACATAAGAGAAATAGTTCAACTGCATGGAATTCCAATTAGTATCGTGTCGGGCAGAGACACGAGTTTCAGATCACACTTTGGGAGAGCCTTCAAGAGAGTCTGGGGACCCGTCTGAAGTTTAGCACATCTTATCATTTAGAGATAGACGGGCAGTCCGAACAGACCATACAGATCCTAGAAACATGTTGAGGGCATGTATGATAGACTTCAAGGGATCGTGGGAAGATCATCTACATTTGGCAGAGTTTTCCTACAATAACAGCTATCACGCGAGCATCAAGATGGCTCTGTTTGAAACCTTATACGGCAGGAGATGCAGATCACCATTGTGTTGGGATGAAGTTGGTGAGAGAAGACATTTGGGACCGAATGTGATAGTACAAGCAGTGGAGAAGATCAGAACCATCCAAGAGTGCCTTTGTGCAGCACAGGACAGACAAAAGAGTTGGGCAGATTCAAATAGAAGATCGTTGGAGTTTCAGGTAGGGGAACATGTGTTTCTGAGGATATCTCTGACCAAGAGAGTGATTAGATTTGGTGCACATGGAAAGCTGAGTCTGAGGTATATATGCCCGTTTAAGATTTTGAAAGGAGTAGTAGAAGTGGCCTACAGATTGGCACTGCCGCAATCACTGGAAGGAGTGCACAATGTGTTCCACGTGTCACAACTGAGAAGATATATCAGGGACGAGAGCCATGTATTGGATTACTCAGAATTGGAGTTGCAACCATATTTGTCATCTACCGAGCAACCAATGGCTATAATGGACAGAAGTGTTAAAACCCTGAAGAATCGGATCATCTCGTTGGTGCTAGTTTCATGGAACAGGCATAGTCTGGGAGAAGCAACTTGGGAGCGAGAAGACGTCATTCGTGACCATTACCCGCATCTATTCGAGCCTTGAGTGGTAATTGTCACATGAACTCCGTCTCTTATCTTATCAACCTTTTATTTCCATATTCATCTCCTTCCTTATCGAAATTTTGTGGACGAAATTTTTGTTAGGTGGGTAGATGTAGCACCCCATTCCTGGGATACGTACCCAGATGCATGTCCCAATTTTTTCAATCATATTGTTTCAATTTTCTCCCAGTAATTATTTTTGGGTTGTGATTGCTCATGTTATTTTGTATCAGATCTAAATTCTCAGACCTAGAGTCAGCCCTGACCTAGACCAGAACTCGACACCAGCATACTGCCTGATTTGATCTTTCTGGCAGTTCGATTTGACTGATTTCAGTTTCAAACACTATTTTTCAGTATTTTAAATTTTTCATGATATTCTGAAATTTTCAGAATTATTCTGCAAAATCTTCAAAACCAGTGTCGATTGGCATCGCTATTGATTCTCAGATTTTTAGTTTTCAAACAGAATTAAATTTTTAGAAACGGCTTTCACATTACTTCTTAGAATCTCATTTTCTATTTAAAAGTTTTTTTTAGAATTTTTCTGAATTTATCAAAATTTCACCAACTTTGGTGTCGACCAGTATCGCCGGATGATTTCAAGATTTTTAATTTGAAAATCAGATTGAATTTCTCAAATCTGATTTCACCAGGCATCTTAAAATAATATTTTCTATTTTTGAGAATTTTTCGGAGTTTCTGACATAGTCAAATTTTACCCTATTTAAATAATAATATTATTTTCCTTTCTTTTCTTTCTTGCTTTTTCCTTCTCTACTCCTCTACTTAATACTCCCAGGAAATCCTATTAATTTAATAATTTAATAATATATTTATTCATTTTTTTCTTATTTCTTTTCTTTTTCTTTATTTTTTCCGTTTCCTTTCTTTTCTTTTCTTTCTTTTTCTTCTTTTCTTTTTCTCTTTCCCCTTACCTACTCCCATGCCGACCATCCCCTGTAGCACCAGCAGCTGCAACACTAGCAGCCCATCTCCCCCTACTCCTTTCTCCATACTCTGCCTCTCCCTCTCCTTCTTTTAATTTCCTTTTCTCCTTTCCTTCCTCCCTCTCCATCTTCCCCATTTCTTCATCTCTCCCACCAACACCCTCACCCTCTCTCTCCCCTCATGGATGCCGCCTCCACCCACGCCACCAGTGTCGCCGCTTCCCCCTAGCCGGTGCTGGCGCCTCCCCCAACACCCCACTTCCCTCCTCTTCAAACCCACTCCATCTCCTCCAATTTCTCCATAAACCCATCACTCCAC
The DNA here is from genome assembly GCA_038442645.1 of Agave tequilana. Classification (NCBI taxonomy): domain Eukaryota; kingdom Viridiplantae; phylum Streptophyta; class Magnoliopsida; order Asparagales; family Asparagaceae; genus Agave; species Agave tequilana. The sequence goes on along the minus strand of JAVJIF010001668.1, from coordinate 312,660 downwards.
CTCCCTCTTTTTCTCCAAAATTCACCATCAAAACTCTCAATTTCTCCACTCCCAACTCCCCACCACCATCTTCTCCTCCTCCTCCAACTCCCTAACACGTCCATCTTCAACCAACACCACCATAACCCCATCAACCACCACCACCAACACCTACAACAACAACACCACCTAAAACTCAAACACCCAAACCACCACTCCTCCCCCGGGCCAGGCCACGCCGCCCCCCCTCAGCAGCACTGCCGCCCCCCAGGCCGCCGGTGGCGGCCACCGGCCACCACCCCACTCCCCTCTCCTTCCTTCTTTCCTTCTTTCTTTCTTCTTTCTTTTTATTTCTTTCCTTTTTTCCTCCTTTCCACTTTTATCCTCCCCCCTTATTTCCTAATTACCTCACCTTATCCAACACACACTCCCTCTCTCTCTCCCCTACAACTCTCTCTTTCTCTCTCTCTTAACTTCTTCTCTCTAACTAATTCTCCTCTCTCTCCTCTCATTCTCTCTCTAAAAATATATATATATGGATTAGTAGCATGCTCACACGTGTTCGCGAACTTCCCAGATTTTAGCTCGGTATTGCGTTCTGGCTTTTAGGCGAGTGCATTGTTATCGTCAATTCATATTTAGTAACTGCTACTCTAGCGTTTATAACATGATATATTGATATGCAGATGTCTTGTTACTACCATTATATGCCTAACAATTGCTACTCTGGCTTTTAGTACATGGTACATCACTATACAAGCTGATATATGATGTTATTACTCTGTATTCAACTCACCTGACACCGACATGTTAATTATCTGACACTGACATGTTATACTGGATATCTGATCTCTGACATTTGATATCTGACACCGGTACTTGATATGTTATATTTGACACCTGATCCTGACACTTGATATCTGACACTGGTACTTTACATGTTTTACTTGACACCTGATCCCGACACTTAATATCTGACACCGATACTTGGCATGTTATCACTTGACACCTGATACCTGACACCTGATATATGACACTTGACGATTGACATGCTATCACTTACTTGACAAGCTTTCATATGGCACTAGTACATTTGACATGATATCATCACACTTGACTGGATACTATTACACCTGATACTTGTATTATATTGCATATCATGACTCACTTTTATGAAGAATTGGCATGATTACTATATTATTACCAGATATTTGGTACTCCTGAACTCCTGTGCTCTTGAACTTCTGTATACTTGAACCCCTAAAATAGGGAGACTCCTGACATTATGCTCCTAATATTATGCTCCTGTTGATCCCAGTAATAAGATAATCATGAATATTAGACTACTGTAAATACCCTGTGGATATTATCACTGGACAATCTGTAATAATTGAACAACTTACACAGGGACAGGGAAATTGATGGGTACCGATATAGCTTTGTGTTTATGGTGGCCATACAAATGTTGTACAACTAATTCCTGGGATTCCACCTGGAGGCCATCAGGTATTTTCGTGGGGTGTGCTGGCACCCCTACTCCTCCATCTGCCTTCCTGGTGTGCTGAAATCCCTGGGTATATTCCTTTGGGGAGCGGTGACACTTTATTCCTATTTGGGCGTAAACTAAGTCCTACGGGCATATAGTAGGACCCGGTACCTAGCGGTACATTTTGGCTCAATACCGGATCCTCCTGGACCATTGTCCCGGGCATGCACGGACCCATTCTATACATGGTTCGTCGATCCCCATCAGTTTTCAATAACCAACCTCGCTCGACTTGTGTGCAGATGTATATGGTATGGGACATATTACAAATTGGACGAGTCTTAATAATAACTTGATAATTGACTTCATGTCACATGAATTTTAATGTCATTTCCATATTTTACCATATATTGTGATTATTTCATGCTTACTGATTTGAGTACATAACACTTGACCTGCTACACTTGCTTTTGTTTCATATCACATGAATTCTAATATCATTTCCATATTTCACTATTTATTGTGGTTATTCCATGCTTGCTGATTTGAATACATAATACTTAACCTGATGCACTTTCTTTTGTTTATACTTGCCATTTGGTTTCTTCTTGCACTCGCTACGTTGCCCACTAACAACCCTGAACTTGCATGTTCAGATCTTATAGTTTGGACTGAGGTGGACCCTTCAGCTAAGGACCAGGCCTTCTTCGAGGAGCAGGCGAATCAGCCGTAGCTTCACACGTCTTGCCCCGCTCGCGAGATTCTCTCTTTCAGCTCATGAGTCCTTATCTTTTATACCCTGTACAATCTACTTTTGTGCTCCCTGGTGATGTAATACTTATGTAATATTATGTCACAGTCTGTGATAACTGAGTACTTGTACTTTGGTGTTGGAATGTATATTATCACGTATTTTCGTACTTTGATTTCTATATTGTACCGATGCTTAGCGTACATACGTAATGGTACTATCGCTCTGCGTATGTATGTCGCAGTAGTGTCTCCGTATCTGTGGGATTGGGGCGCTACATTAATTTTCGACGCCTGGTCTCCTCTCACCTTCCAAATCCTTCTTCTGCCTATAAATATGCATGTTTTGGACCAAGACGAGGTTGAACAGCGAGTAGGCTAGGGTTTCTTCTCTTTAGTATAGGTTAGTGTAGATTTTCTCTTTTCTTTTGTATTTTCTTTTTATTTTAGATTCATGTATTAGGGTTGAGATAGATTCAGAGGAGAGAAAAATGAATATTGTACTAGAGAGTGACAATCTATGTAAAGGTGTCTTCTTTCTTCTCTATTCTTATCTTCTCCATCTTCTACATTGTGCTTAATTAACTTTTCTTCTCATGCTATCAGATTCATGTGGATTATTAAGTAAGTGATTAGCTAGAGCCATTGATGGCTCATGATGATGAATTCTAACATTCTAACATTCTAATATCTAACCACTAACAAGCTAACTCACAATGTCTTCTTTATTTCATGCTCATTTCTATTTGATTTTGATGATCTAATAGTACCTTGTAACTTGTTGTGTGGAATGGATGTGCTTGAATGTGGAAGAACAATCTTGTGAATTATGCTTTGTAATACCCATGAAGAAGCCAAGGATTAGTGATGGCCAAGGATCCATGTGAGACAACTATCATTAAGAGGTTATCATGTTAGTGGAGCAATTAGTAGTTAGTAGACATGGGTTTTCTTTTATCGTTTTCCTTTTTCTTTTTTACTTTGCTTGAAAAATTATTTTCAAAATGTTTTTATTATTTCTCTATCGTTGTTTTCATCATCTTCTTAGTTCACCATTGTTTTCATCTTCTTCACAACAAGTTTCATCTTCTTTTCTATTTTATTTTTCAAATCACTTCACTTTCTATTTCACCTATATTTTCTTGTTTTTTCTGACCTATTTGACAATCACTCTTCTTATGTTTTTCACATCGTCGTTTTCATCGCCTCCTCTGCCTATTATTTCTTGTTTTCTTTTCTTTTTTTCTTTAATAAAGAAGAATTGTTAATATAACATGTAAACGTACCTTAATGCTATCGCCTCTCGTCCCTGTAGATTCGACTCGTTGAGCCAATTCTATAACGAAAATATCGAGGGAACATTAGCACACATACTTTTATATTGATTTCATAATACACGTTTTCAGGTGCTGGTTTTACCCCAATCAATAACAATATATTCTTCCTCAAATGTGAAATCCTTACATAGTTGACTCCCACTGTTCTGAATATCCTCAAAAAAATTTAGCAGTATCCATCTTTATGCTCTTAGTGGAGGGACAGTAAAACTAAAGTTTATATCTTTTAGAATATCCTACGATTAAACTGCTAACTGTCCTTGAGTCCAGCATTTTCTCATATGATATATATGTCCGAGCTTCCGCTTGACAATCCCAAACATGTAGATGCCTAATACTATGAGATTTCTCAGTTCATAACTCATACGGGGTTTTAGTTATTATTTTGAGGAGGTAGACAACCATTTTTAATGCTTCACTCCATAAAGACTCTAGTAGAGTAATGAGATCTATCATACTCTTAACCATATCCTTAAGTGTGTGATTTCATTCTCAGCAATACCATTCTGACGAGGTGTTCCTGACATGGTGTATTAAGCGATAATGCCACACTTTTTAGAAATTGACAAATGGTCCTCGACATCTATCTGATCTATCGTCTCTTCCATAGTACTCACCATCACAATCAGATCTAACGGCTTTAATTTTTCTATTCTGTTAATTTTTAACTTCAACTTAGTAGATTTTAAACATGTCCAGTGATTAGGATTTCTCATGAATCAAGTATAGGTAGCCATAATGAGAATAATCGTCTGTAAAGGTGATGAAATATTCATGACCATTTTAAAAAAGCTATAGTGAATGGACCACAAATGTCTGTATACACCAAATTGAACATATATGAACTCCGTCTAGTACCAAACTTCCTAATATTTCTTTAACTAATGTTTGCTTAGTACCTAGGATATTCACATATAAAGATTGGTATATGAAGTATGAAGTTTTAATTTATATACCATCAATCAGAATTCTAGTACTAACAACTTTAGATTTGAAAAAATAGACTAACCATTTCATTGCAAAAGTAATAGTAAAATCATATCTGTCTAACAATGAAATAGAAATCTAATTCTGCCTTAAAGGAAAGTACATATAAAGTCTCATCCAAAATTCAAAAAAAAAAACTAGAATCTAATCTAAGACTACAAACTCCAACAGCTTCAATTGTAACTTTATTTCCATCACTCATGTTTACGTATCGCTCAGCTGGGCTGGACCTTCTATGGATTTGAAAGTTACGCATTGAATTCGCTTATGCGAATTACCTATGCACCATGTATGGGGTGATATTAAAGCTAAATTAATTTTAGATCAAATATAAATATGAAATATACCTTTTTTTATTAATTATTTCTGATACTTTATGCAATCCTACTTGAGATGGCTTACTTTCTTGCAGAGGAAGCATGCAATAACCTTAGGCTTCTTCTACTGCACTTTTGCCACTTAGGATCAACAACTGTAGTAGTGTTTACGTTCCTCCATTTAGTTACACTTTTCTTTTTCTTATTAGAAGTATAACCCTGGATGCTAAGTGAGCACTTTCAGTCTTTTCTTATTTCAATCTCTCTTCTTTTCAGACATAGTGACTGATGAGCTCAATAAGACTCTACTTTTTCCTTTAATCATTATAAATAATCATGAAAAGGGTTATACTGTGTAAGAAAAGAGATCAGAATGAAATGCACTAGAATCTCTTTAGAGAGTTTCAATTTCAGTGCTTTTAGTTTAGAAACAAGATTGGACATTTTCATAATGTACTCCCTTATGTTTTCTTTGTCGTTGTAGCATGATCGACCCAAACCCGCACAGAAAAACACAGATTTTTAAAAATAATGCTCTGTTCTCAATGCTACCTTGTAGCCTAGGGCTAACGGGTTGTGATCCACTGGGAGGGACAGCGATGAAAGCTTTATAGTAATTTTCTTCTTCTCATTAACCAAAATAGATCTAAAAGTTTTCTTCTCTATTTTTAAAAGAAAATAAAAATAGTTAAGAAAGAGATTTAGAAGAAGAGATGGTGGTATTGTTGTTATTTTATTTATAAAAGAAAAGAAAACAAAAAGAGATAAAGAAAAGTGCTGGTATAAAAATTAGAAATAAAAATAGATTAAAGAAGAGCATTTAAGATGGTTTTGTTAATTTAAAAGAAAAGAAAAACAAATTCAAAGAAAAAGAATAAAAGAGAAAGTGTTGTTTCAGAATTATTAAATTAAACTAAGAAAGAAAAATAGAAAAGAGATAAAGGAAGAAGATTTACCCCTGTTATAGATTAACATACCATGACTAGATATGAAGTAATGTAAAACAAACTAGTAAAAGAAGTACAAAGCAATGCTTGGTCAGATTGAGTATGATGAAGAAAAGTGAGAAATCTCCATTGATTGTCACCTTCAATATAAACTTATTGAAGAAAAGATTGTATAGTGTCACTCTATAATAACTCTTCCTCTCTTTTAATCATGTAACTCTCTCTAACCTAAAAATAAAATAAAAAAACGAAAATTACATTGAAGAAGAAAAGAAAAACCTAAACTAAATTAACCTAAATCTCTCTCTGAAGTGGTGCCCTTTCTGCTTTCGAGGTATGAGAGTATTTATAGGAGAAAACAGAAGGATAGAAGCATGAGAAGATAAGGGGAGCTGGCTATTTCTGAATTTGAATCCTCCCCTTACCTCGAAACTTGACTTGATTTATCCATGATCCAATTTTGATTTGCAGTTTGTTGGCGAGTTGATTGCTGAATATGACTTACAAATGATTGAATTAGTGTAGCACCCTGTTCCCGGGATACGTACCCAGATGCGTGTCCCAAATTTTTTCGATCGTACTGTCTCAATTTTCTTTAGGTATTTATTTTTTGGGTTGTGATTGCTTATGTTATTGTGTTCGGATCTGGATTCTTAGACGTAGAGTCAGCCCTGACCCGGACTGGGAACCCGATGCCAGCATGCTGCCCGATTTGACCTTTCAGATAATTTGATTTGACTGATTTTAGTTTCAAACACTATTTTTTAATATTTTAGATTTTTCATATTTTCTAAAATTTTTCATAATTTTTCTGCAAAATCTTCAAAACCGGTGTCGATAGGCATTGCTGACTGATTTTCAGATTTTTAATTTTCAAAAGGGATTGAATTTTCAGAAATAGCTTTCATATTACTTCTTAAAATTTTATTTTCTATCTAAATATATTTTTTGGAATTTTTCTAAATTTATCAAAATTTGACTGGTTCTGGTGTCGGCTGGTATCACCAGAAGATTTCAGGATTTTAGTTTGAAAAATATATTGAATTTCTTGAATCTGATTTCACTGAACATCTTAAAATAATATTTTCTATTTCTAAAAATTTTTCGGAACGTTTCTGAAACAGTTAAATTTTCCCATATTAAAATAATAATATTATTTATCGACCTTTTCTTTTCTTGCTTTTTCCTTCTCTACTCCCTTACTTTATACTCCAAGATATTCTAATAAATTAATTATTTAATAATAAAAAATTTTACTATTTTTTTCCTTTTTCCTTATTTTTTCCTTTTCCTTTAATTTTCTTTCTTTTTCTTCTTTTCTTTTCTTCCCCTTCACTCCACCTCCATGCCCTGCGCTCCCTTTTTCTGCAACCACCGCCTGCAGCAACAGGGCATGATGGGCTGCTACTGCAGCCCATCTCCCCTCATCCCATTTCATCATCACCTTTTCCTTCTCCTCTTCATTAAAACCCCTTCTTTTTCCTTCTCCTTTTCATTTCCATTTCAAACTCCAACACTTCAACCAACCCATTCCCTCATCACCACCGCCGCCGTCCCCCATAACCGCCGGCCATCACCTCCCCACACCGCCTCTCCTCTCCTCCACCTTTTTCATCTTCCACCAACAACCTATCACCTCTAATTTCAAACAAACCCATCACCACTACTTCCTTTCCTTCTCCAAAATTCACCACCATCTCCATCAATTCCACCACTCCCACCACCCCATCATCAACTCTTCCTCCTCCTCTAACTCCCCACCACCTCCAACAACCACTACAACCACCATAACCACCACCACCACCTGTAGGCTGTCTAAAAATCATTGAAGACAAGTCATCAAAAAGTAGAGTCCAAACTCCAAACGCAAGGCAAATCAACGCCACTAGTGTAGCACCAAGACGCGAGGATTGAAACCCGCGTCTCAACATCGCTACAATGACCAAGACGCGGAGCATGAAAGCCGCATCTCAGCATCACTGCAGTACCAAGACGCAGAGCCCAAAGCCCACGTCTCACGTGAAGCTAGACACAAAATTTGAAGCTCGTGTTTCTCAAGCATCACCTCAATGGAGCCCGCGTCTCGGTTATAACTGCTCTCATTACTGGGTCAATTACTGCCCACGTAATGAGGGAGTTAATCCCTATTATGGAGTATTTTTAGGGGACACTTTTACCCCCTGAAACCTCTATAAATAGCCTAGTTTGCTATGGAAGAGGGGTCAGAAAAATCTGGTCAGAAGAACTTCAGTTGTAAGCCATAGAAGGACCAAGATGTCCAGCTAAAAGGAAAAGAAAATTCAATTCTTCTAACAACTTGCTGCATACAAGTTTGTTTTTGCCTACGGTCTCTTTGAGATTCTCGTTGGACAGAAGTTGTGTTACTTCGTCCACCATCCAAAGAGAAGATTCCCAAGAAGTCTTGACATTCACCCAGTCAACGGAAAATAAGATTCACTTTTCATCGCTACATCAAGAACCCAGTTTAAACAAGGGGAGATTTGAGCTTAAATATCTTCCCTCCCTTGTAACCAGATATTAATCTGTTGTAATTTTCTTTACAATCAAATAAAGAATTTACACGCCCCTTCAATTTTTCCATCAAATAAGAGATGGTGACTTCGCTGGGGACCTCTTTCTCTACTGATGAGCAAGTCGTGGCGCAAGATGACATCATCTACATGACAAAAATGGTGGAATCACTTATTATGGAGTTCGACCAGGCAAAATATGAAGAGTTCCTCTCTTCCATCTCCAAGAGCCCTAGGGTACGATAGTACCGCAAGGTCCTCGGGGACACGCTCTCAAGTCCGCTCTAAGATTCCTTCAAATGTGATTGATAAAAAGAGTGCCATTGCTAACCACATCACACGTAACACCCGTGTCAATGTCTTCTATGAGACCCGCGAAGTTAGCGCTGCTGATATTCAATCCGTTCATGCCTATCCTCCTCCTCAGTTCCAGGTTACCGGGGTTCCCAGCAACCCGTACGGCGTAACTGGAATGCTGAGCGTCGACAGAGATGGCGCGCGCGTCAACTATAGGCGCAAGAAGGTAGAACAACTATCTGTCTAGCAGATATAGAATGCGAGGCTCAAGCCTGCATCTCTTCTAAGTTGCGTCAGACGCGCGAAGTCTGCGTATGGAGACCAAAATGCGAAGCCCAACAGGCTTGCGTTTCTGAGACTTCATTTCCCAAACACGACGTTCGGCAGCGTGAGGGCTATGCTTCTCCTCAGAGACACGAGACTCGCGTCTCTACAGCCAAAGACAGAATTGAAAAAGTCCACGTGTCTCAACCGTCACTAACCAAACGCAACAATCAGCATCGTGAGGTCCGCGTCTCTGCTCATCAGAGGCACGAGACCCACATTTCAAAGTCAAAACGCAAGAGTTGTGCCTATTCTACACAATGTGAGCTTCGCATTTCTGAACCCTGCGTCTCAGATTCTCGACGTAAGGGTGGCTCTTAGAAGCTGAAAATCCCTCGACAATCCGAGGCAATCTCTTTGATCCCCCTCTGACAGATCTAAGAGATTATTTGACAAAGAAAGGGGTGCTAATCAGATCACTCCGTCTTGTTGCTGTGAACGGTTCATCACGGCAATGCTCTCTGAATGCCACTGTAGCTCACATGCAAGCAAACAGTCGGTGTTCAGACGATTGGCCTCGACCTCCCGATCAGCCAAGAGGTGTCGCTTCCACAGAAAGGAAGCCTTCTCTAACATGGAGTACCCTGAAGTCATTACAAATATGGATGCCAGAAGTAAGGAAAAACAACCGGTGGTCAGCTCCGACGAGTCTGGCACGGAGCCGGAAGGAGTGTACTGGTATACTCGCACTTAGACTAGTACAGTCGCCCCGATCAACTATAGTGCCCTATCTCAGGGCATTGAAGTAAGTGAATCACACTCCACCATTACAGAATCGCAGGCCTTGAACTCTTCCATAGAGAAGGAAGCCTTTGCGTACATGATAAATACTCCCGAGGAGACGGCCAGGCGCTTTGAACAACAAGCCCAGGTCTAGAGGGAACAATTCGATAAGATTCGTGCTCAACAAGAATCTATCGATACCCTCAAGCAGATGCTTACATAATTGCTTGAAGACAAGAGGAAATCAACTGACAAAGCTTCTTCTAAGAAGTCTAAAGGCAAACGGAAAGAAGGAGAAAGCTCATCTTCTGTACATATCGAGGAGAAGGATCAATCTAACTCCGAGTCGTCTAAATCCTCGCCTAAAGAGGAAGGTAACCCGGAGAATGGGGGTATTCATTCTAAAAGAATGAGTCAATTGGAGCAGCATCTGAAAGCCCTTACCAACTGAAAAGACCTCCAAGAAGCAGGAGTGGTCCGACCATATCGGGCCGAGTGAGACCTTGTTCCGTACCCTCCTAAGTTCAAAGCTCTGACCTTATAGGCTTTCAATGGCAAAGGGTCACCGAACAAACGCATCTACTACTTCAAGTCTTAGACAGGAAATGTAGTAGATAATGATGCCATCTTGGCACGTTTGTTCATCGGCACTCTAAAAGGGCTTGCCTTTAAATGGTTCATGAAACTCCCAGAAGGCTCTATCAAAAACTGGGGTGATTTGGAAAAGCTCTTCGTGACACGCTTCTTTGAAGACGACTCAGAACTTACAATGCCCACTCTCCTGGAAACAAAGCAGCGAAAGGGAGAGTCAGTTAAAATATTTGTGGAGAGATTTTGGAATATGGCACTCCGATGTCCTAGCAGAATGACCCAGGCCACCCTGATAGAAACATGCCGCCACAATCTACAAACTTCACTCCTAACCTAGATAGGAGTTGTCAAAAGCCGCACCTGGAAGCAGTCGGTCCAGCAAGATGAACAGGCAGAAGAAATTATCGCCAGGGTTAAGGCGGAAGAAAACAAGCCCAGACCCAAAAAGTCAACAAGGTGCGCGCCAGAAATACCTTTTCAATCAAAAAGAAATGATACATTGGCAACAGAGACAAAATCCCCTGTCAAACCTTAGCCGGCCAAGGAGATGGATCTTCAAGTCAGCCACGTGCCAACAAGCAGTATGCTTTCAAGGATGAACATGTCAATTTGTTGTTCAAGTTACTCAACAAGAACAACAGATTAAAGCTTCCTGAAGTTAGACGTCCTGAGGAAGTCGGCAAGTCCGACAATCCTAACTACTGCCTGTATCATAGATGCTAGGGTACCCTACCAATAGCTGTTATGTCTTCAAAGATATTCTTCAAGTTCTGATCGATGCAGAAGTGCTAAAGCTCCGTCCAGAGCAGAAGAAAGTTACGGCTAATATGACATCATTTCTTCAGTTTGGAAACTCTCTTTCTTCAGACACTAGTACCGACGTAGATCATAACCCCTGGTCGACAATGGATGCTCTAACATCATTGCATGTACCAATGAAGTCATCCCTCAAAACGTACCAAGATGTCGGTGATGCGCAAGAATCAGTATTCATGGTCCCAGCAAGACGCAGAGGACAAAAACTAATTCTTTTCGGAAGAATTAAATCCGAATTGATGTCTCGCGAAGACTCAGAAAGTGAGAATCAATCCCCTCAGTTCTCTTATTATGAGCTAAATGTACTCAGAATGATGGAGAGCATGGGGTATGATCTAACAAATAGTCCTGGTTTGAACTTCGGCAAAGGAAGAAGAACACTACTTCGATCTTTCGTTCCGAAAGAGAAGACCCCTGATTATTATCATCGAACTCGTAGGGGTTGGCTTATGTGTCAACTCCGATCGCATCAGCCTCTGAGTCTGAAGAGTTATTGCACCATAATTATTCATCGGGTACGTCATCGTGGGAGTCGAATGTTAGTGTCGGCAACTTCTTCGGAGAACTTTCAGTAAACATGGTTTCAACAAGCCCTCTGGATGAAGGAGATAAAGAAATGATCCACTTTGATACAGACCCATGGATCAAATACCTAAACACTCTCTAGGATATTTGCTTCGAACAATGCGAACCACCCACAGAAGATAAAGTCACACAGATTAATCTGGGAGATGAGGCTAATACTAAGCCCATCTTTATAAGCGAAAGCCTATCACCCTCCGAGAAAGAAAATCTAATATCTCTTGTGTGGTAATATATAGATGTTTTCGCTTAGAATCATGAGGACATGCCTGGGCTTGATCCTCGAGTGGCTATGCATCGCCTCAATATTAATTCGGACGCAAAACTAGTCAAGCAGCAGTAGCGACGGTTCCGTCCAGAAATAATAGAAGCAATCCAGTCGAAAGTCAAAAAGCTTATAGACTCTGGCTTCATTAGGGAGGAGCAACACCCTGATTGGGTAGCCAATATCGTCCCCGTTACCAAGAAAAATGGAAAGATCCAAATTTGCATCGATTTTTGCGATCTAAATGAGGCCTGTCCCAAAGACGAATTCCCTCTCCCAATCACGGATGTCATGATTGACAATACGTGTGGGTTTGAACGAATGTCCTTTATGGATGGATTCTCAGGGTACAATTAAATTAAAATGTATTCTGATGATGAAAAGAATACTTCTTTTAGGACACCACTGGGGGTATGTTGCTATATTGTCATGCCCTTCGGACTGAAGAACGCGGGGGCAACATATCAGAGAGCTATGAATGCAATTTTTCACGAACACATGCGTAAAACAGTGGAATACTACATCGACGATATTGTAGTGAAAAGCCGCGCCAAGGGCGACAATATAGCAGATCTGAAGATAGTTTTTGAAATTATGCAGGCACATCAGTTGAAGATGAAACCCACCAAATCTTTCCTAGGGGTAGCCAGCAGTAAATTCCTAGGATTTATTGTGACATCCAAAGGAATCCACCTCGATCCAGGGGAAGTCCGTGCCGTCCAAGAAATGCAACCTCCGAGGAATCTCAGGGAGCTTAGAGGATTTCAAGGGCAACTATCATACATCCGAAGGTTTATCTCAAATCTCTACCCTTTACCAAATTAATGAAGAAGGGTGTCTCATTCATCTGGGACGATGCTTGCCAACAAGCGCTCGAGGAAATCAAACGATACCTCACGCAACCACCCGTCCTTACAGCTCCGATTTCGAGAAAACCTTTCCTGATATACGTTCGAGCGATGGATCATTCCTTAGGAGCTTTACTAGCCAGAATAATGATCAGGAACATGAGCAGGCAATCTACTATCTGAGCAGAACCATGATCGGAGCCGAATAACCTGATCGAAAAGGAATGTTTGGCGTTGGTGTTCGCCGTCCAGAAAATGCGACACTACTTGGTGGGCCAAATTATAAATGTTATATCAAAAGTCAACCCTTTGAGGTTGCTTATGACAAAGCCATCATCGCTAAATGGTCGACTGGCACAATGAGCCATACTGCTCTCCCAATATGAGATGCGCTTTCTACCGCAAAAAGCCGTGAAGGGACAATCTGTGGCAGATTTCTTGGCTGAACATCCAGATCATAGAGCGACTGAACTTTATGAGGATCTCTCAGACGAGGTCGCTGAAGTTTGTCTGACCCAGACATCTTTCAAAGGACAGGTGTGACAACTCTTCTTCGACGGTGAATCGAGAACAGATATGCAAGGGCATGTCATAGTAGGAGTGGGGGTAGTACTAGTCTCCCCATAGAACTACGTGTCCCTCGTGCATTCTCATTAACTGAGTCATGCTCCAACAATGTAGCGGAATATAATGCCCTCTTGATTGGAATGCAAATCACTGATGAGATTGGCGTTAAAAATCTCAAAGCATACGGTGATTCTAAACTCATCGTTAACCAAGTTCGCGGAGAGTACGAAGTCAGGCATGAAGACTTAGTATCCTATTTCAACGTAACTTCTCTATGGCCAAAAGGTTCAGAAACTTTTATATCGACCATGTACCACGGCAGCAAAATGCGATCGCAAATACACTGGCATCTCTCGCTGCCTCCTTAGCCCTTCCAGCTGGAGTAGTAGAGAAAATACTTATTTACAGCCACGACTTGTATTGCCCAAGAATCAATTTTGAAGATCACCAAAAGCCGACAGGAGACTGTCAAGCCAAAGAAGTTTTAGAGACTTTAACAGGTCCAGAACTCAGGGATTGGTGATTCTCGTACATCGACTATGCATTGTATGACATCCTTCCTAATGATCTCAAAGAGGCGGCTGTCATTAGAAGGAAAGTCCCTAAATTCTACTATAATGCGATCACGCGAACACTGTATTGCAGATCGCATGATAGGATCCTCCTCCGCTGTTTGTCACAAAAGAAGGCACAAGAAATACTCAAAGAAGCGCATGATGGCATGTGTGAAGCTTATCAGCCTGGTCTGAAGCTTGGTGTTCGACTCCGAAGACTGGGATATTATTGGCCTAAGATGATTCCTAACGCCATCACTTACGCTAAACGATGTCACGCCTATCAGTCCATAGTGACTTCATCCATCAAGCACCAGGATATCTTCGCTCTATAACCTCAACCTGGCCATTTGACATGTGGGGAATGGACGTGGTTGGCCCTATCAGCCCACCTTCATCCAAAGGACAACGGTTTATTTTAGCTATAACTGACTATTTCTCTAAATGGGCTGAAGCTATTCCCTAGAGGGAGGTAAAAGATCTGACGTGGTCAAATTCGTTAAACATCATGTCATTTACCGCTTTGGTGTACCACGACGGATTGTGCATAATAATGGGCCCCAGTTAGTCAGCCAGGCTTTTCAGAGATTCTGCAACAAGTTCAGATGCAGAGTGTGTCCTCAACGGCATACTACCCAACCACTAACGGCCTTGCAGAAGCTTTCAACAAGACTATTGAAAAACTTCTCAAGAAATTCGTCTCGAAAAGCCAACGTGATGGGACGACAAGTTAGGTGAATGCTTATGGGCCTATCGTACGATAGTTCGAACCCCAACAAAGGCTACACCTTTCTCCTTGGTATATGGGTGTGAAGTTGTACTCCTATTAGAAATTCAAATCCCATCTCTACATGTCGTCTTGACAGCAGAGATGACAAACGAGGAGAAGCATCGACTGCGACTCCAAGAGCTGGAAGCTTTGGACGATAAACGCCTGCAAGCTCAACAGCAAATCGAGCTCTATCAAGCTCGAATTACCAGAGCCCTCAACAAGAAAGTCAAGGAGCGAACTATCAAGAAAGGCGACCTTGTCGTAGCTATTAGAAGACCTATGATAATGACGCATAAGACCAAAGAAAAATTTCAGTCCAAATGGGAAGGACCATTTGTAGTAGAGTCGGCTACTCAAATGGAGCACATTGCCTCATAACCTCATACGGTGATACGCTCATGATGCCAATCAACGGCAAATTCTTGAAGAAATACTATCCTTGATAGCACTCTTCTCCTGATCAGGCTAATACTACACCTCTGATCGAAACTCCAAGTCCAAGATGAACGCCAAAGAAAAGCTTCTCTTCCTCTGCTGGATCACATCATGGTCAATCAGCGTCAAGCTAATCAAGCGCTGTTACATCATGATGTATGATGTAAAATTTGAAAAAGAAACAAAATGCAAAACTTCAGTTTTAGTTTAGTTACTCTTCTCATCTGACGCCTCTGACGGGTAAGGATAGAGGAAAATGTTAGCTTTTAAGTTCAATATAAGTCTTCGATAACTTATCATGCTGAGGGGATTAGCATGGCTAGCCCAACTCAAACGGTAGTTGGTAAAGGCACACCAAATCCGTTGATAGCTGAGGGTTTGCTAAAAATCCTAAGGGACTTAGTCCCATCCTCTCTTCCAAAATCTCCTACCTTCTCACCCATAAAATGGTAGGGCCACAAAAATACCTGTGTTCACCTCCCTAATGAAATGAACTAGGATTTGTCAAATTAATATTAAACCTCTGACAAATCAGATTTTCTAATCCCCAGTGGATTCAGTCAAGTTAATATTAAGCCTCTGACAATAAAACTCATTAGAAATCCTCGCTGTTATGTTAATACTACACCTCTAATGGCAAATTTCTCATGTCTCAGGAAATCAACAATTGTCACGTTAATATTAAACCTCTGACAGTTCATTTTACTTTCCACCCAAAATCTCCTATTAATTCTCTTCCATAGAGTGGTAGGTCCACAAATACAATTATTGCTATGTTAACACTATACCTCTGACAATGAAAATTTCAATACTCTCCAACAAGTACAAACCTCACTTGTCTCTCCTCTACATGGAGTCACAAGTCCTCAAAATTGCTCCTATCGCAAACTGATTCTTGTCAAGTTAAAATTACACCCCTGACATTCCAAATTTCACTTGTCAATTCTCATCAATAGAATGACAAGTCTTTAAAATTGCTCCTATCGCAAACCAATTCTTGTCAAGTTAATATTACACCTCTGACAAATTACTTCTAAGTTTAACACCACACCTCTAACAGTGATTAAATTGCTGCCAAGTTCAATATTAAACCTTTGACAGTCACTTTCCCTCAGGCTTCCATATCGAAGCTGAGATGAGCGATGCTAAGTATAACATCACACCTCTAGCGTCCAGTTCATTGCTAAGTTCAACAAACACCTATGACAATGAGTTCCCTTCGAACTTCCCTATCGAAGTTGAGATGATTAATGCCAAGTTCAAAATTACAACTCTAGCATTACCTTCACCACTAAGTTTAACATTACACCTATGATAATGATGTTTTCAGTCTTCCCAAATGAAGCTAAAACTCCCGTTGAGTCAGGTTAATATCATACCTCTAACCTATATTCCTGTCAGTTAAAATCATAACTTTGACAGTAATCTTGAATTCCTGAAACAGATTTTTTCCCAACTTTGACTTATTAAGTTAATTATCGCATTTCTAGCAAGTCAAGAGTTTCTACTTCTATGTGTCTGATTTTTAATGCAAAAAAGGAATTCAAGACATATCAGAAGATAAGAAAAAGTGTCACTTTTATTTATACAAACATATAAAAGAGATACAAGACGCTCTCTTATACAATAAGATTGAGTGTTACAATAAAGGAGTACAAAGAAGTCCCTCTCTCTCTCTGCGAAAGGTTGCACTCACTCTCTTTCTCCGTGAAAGGTTGCACTCACTCCTCAAGGCATCTATACTACTCAAAATACAAGATGTTTGGAAGAGCGCCAAAGAAAGGTTTTTCTCTTCTTTCACTGAATCATGTCGCAGTTGACCAGTGTTAAAATGACCTAGTGCTGACTAAATCATGATGCATAATGTAAACATTGAAGAAGCTCATCGCTAACCGAGAGCAATGGTGTTTCTCGAGGTCGAAATGCAGAAGAACATTCTGATTCCACTCGACCAACTGGTGTGGGCCGTAATCCTTCGCTTAATGGCAGATTTTGCCGTCAGAAAGCTGGATCTTCCTTAATCAAAATTGGCAAAGGGAGAATCCGAGACCTTACTGGTGATATTCTCTTTCCTGTGGCCTATAAGGACACCATACCCACCACCATACCCACTGTGACCATGAAAAACCCGGGACATTGCCCGTGCGTCATGTCCAATAAGGC
Source organism: Agave tequilana (assembly GCA_038442645.1). NCBI lineage: Eukaryota > Viridiplantae > Streptophyta > Magnoliopsida > Asparagales > Asparagaceae > Agave > Agave tequilana. Next base: position 295,389 of record JAVJIF010001668.1, on the reverse strand, counting down.
CTTGACGGGTATCATTAACCACGCGAAGCCTCCCTGCCCATGAACAGGAGCTTTGATTCCCCAAGTGCTCGCCAATCGAACAAGCTGGCCGGTCGAAATATTCTCCTAAGAGCCCAGCAAAGACGCAGAAGACTGACTGAAGCTGCCAGAACTTGCAATAAGCGAAAAACCAAAAAGTTAAAATTTTTTTTAAGGCAGGAACAGAAAAGCTGAAGGGCAGACGCGATTGAATTGTGAACTTCAGACGCGGAGTTGACCAGTGCAGATCTGAACGCGGTCTGGTTTTAGACCTGCGTCCAAGATATAAGACGCGAGGTAGCCCAGACGCAGAGTTCACCACACCTGCATTTGAGAAACAGGGGTGCCACATCTAAGTCCAGAGGTCTCAAAAAGCTAGAATTCTCTAAGTCAAGAATCTCAAACACGAGCTTCTTGTACAAAGCTCGCATCTCAAGATCCAAGCACAGAGTTTATCACACTCGCATTCAAAGGATTTATGAGTTAGGGTTTAAAGTCAATCAGCTCGCACTTCATCAAGAAGTCTGAAAGACTTGACTTCCGAACATGGCACATTAATCAGATTTCAAGAGAAGATCAAGAGATCGAATTTCTTCAATGGACAGGAAACCAGAAACTCAGTGGGACTGAGTATTTCATGACAACAAATGATTCTTACCTGAGGAAGAATTCTCTAGAAGTTGAATTTTATTCATCAAGGCACGGCCGTAAAAGTACTTAAGGTGATGCTTTTTGATCTTGAAATCACTTGACAGTAATAATCTTTGAAAAAGATTAAAGGAAAGCATGAAAGCTTTAAGTTCTTGCTGTTCATTAGAACACATTCCCTTGAAGGGAAGATAGACAAATCAAGACGAAACCCTCAGAGCGCATGCTCTCAAAGGGAAACAGTCTAAATAATGGATTGTTAAGGGGGTGAGGCCTATTTATTAGCAAGCCATAAGGCTTACAATTAATGGCATAAAAATCAAAGCCATCAACCTTAATTCCCGCACGAACATCAAGTCCAATAAGGAGCTGACGCGTGGATTGCCGCTTCAAAAACATCAAAGGACACAAGTCCCCAATCGTTAACGCCAACTTGGCATTAAAAGATCCAATAAGATCTTTAAGATGGGCTGCATGTAACGCTTAGGAAGCGACATCAGGCGCAGACTCAAAGGTCGTGTCCACAAGTCCGCGACCTTTCATAAACTCGAGGGCTGCGTTTCTTTCATTCCTACTAAAAAGTCCACAACCGCGTCTCCTGAAGTGGTCCAGAGCCGCGTCTCCTCAGTGAGTGGGGTCCACCTTTCACAACTATTCAGAGATTGCTTCTTGAGTTCATACTCATTCACAAGACTTGAAAGCTGCATCCTGAACCTAAAAGTTGTGCCTCCTTTTTCAAGAACGCAGGTTCGCGCTTCAAGGTTGCGCCCTCTCAAGGGACCAGAGTCACGTCTCTATTGAGTCAGAGCCACGTCTCTAGCTGAAGACCCGCGCGTCATTCTTGAGGGGCCCAAAACCGCGTCTCCACAGCAAATGAAAGCCGCATCTCAATCATGAACTCAATATAGCTTAAGTTTGCGCCCTCTCAAGGGACCAGAGTCGTGTCTCTATTGAGTCAGAGTCGCATCCCCACCAACCAGCTGAGACCTTTGCGTCATTCTTGAGGAACCCAAAACCGCATCTCCACTGCAGATGAAAGCCACGTCTCAATCATGAGCTCATTTGTGCCCTCTCAAGGGACCAGAGTCGTGTCTCTATTGAGTCAGAGCTGCGTCTTTATCAACCAGCTGAGACCCGTGCGTCATTCTTGAGGAACCCAAAATCGCATCTCCACTGCAAATGAGAGCCGCGTCTCGCTCAAGAACTCAGTTCAGCCTGAGTTTATTATTCATGGTCGTACCCTATCAAAAACGACTAAGGACTATGTTTTCACAAACAGTCAAGGAGTACGACTATGAAAACTGAGTTCATCCAAGCAGCAAAAGAGTCTGAAAGGATAAAGATGAGACAAAATTTGAGAACTTTTATTATTTGACTCAAAACTGATAAAAGTAATACAAACACTCTTATTCGACACATGGAGTGTTACAAAAAAAATAGGACGATACAAAAAAGGAGAAGAAGGTTAATAATCCTGCTTCGCCAAAGAACAGATTTGTTCCCGGAGGCGATGCATCTCATGCTGACGTGCCCAGCTTCCACCAAAGCTTGGACCCGCAACTCTTCCTTGGACAAAATTCTCTTCGAGCCAGTTGCGCCTGCAGAGACTCCAACCTAGAGGAATGAGCAGTAAGATTTTCTTAAACCTGCGTCTTGCCAGCCTCTAACTCTTACAGCCTTTTTCTAACAACAGCAAGCTGCTCATTGGCCTCAATCAAGGCTTGCGCCCTGGCAACAGTAATCCGAGCAGTGGTGATAACTTGCTTTGCACTCTGGATGACGATTTCAGTTTTCTTTGAATCGCCAATCAGTCTTAGTAGTGAGCTTGGAAGTGCTGGAGATGGCAGGCTTCTTCAGCCATTTGCTCCTCTATCTCCTTTCGCTCGTGTTCTTGAGCGGCGAGGAGCTTACTCAGTGTTGATCGAGCCTCATCCATTGAGCCAGCATTCTCCAGGGTCTTGAGCTCTTTTAGGTAGCTCCCCAGTTGTTCGACCAGCCCTAGCCTGCGAAGGACTCCTAGCGTGACTGATGTTCTCGATCTGATTCTCGAGAAGCATCTAGGCAAACTCAAAGGAACTGCCTCCGGAAAGGACCAAGTCAATACAGACCTTATCGAAGCAAAAAATTGTCACACCATTTGACATGCTAGCTCTTCCATGATGTCATTAGCTGAAGATAACCCTGCTGATATACTCTCAGACCCCCTTTTCATGACAGAACGAGAGACGGGAACTAGTTCAACTTGTGCAGGGGTGAGGCCAACAACTGGCTCGTCAACACTGAGGTCGTCGTCAATACCTCCGGGATAGTTATTGCTATAGCAACTTCCACAGCAACAGAAGTAACAACAAACTCCATGACACTGGGCTCCCCGGCTGAAGTTTGAACAGTGCTATCTTCTGTGCCAATACTTGCCGCAGGATCCTCTACTTGAGCTACCCCAGTGCTCTCTGCAAACCACAACATTAAATGTCGGTGGTAATGATAAAAAGGAAAGTATCCAACATGTCAGTGTTCTCTTATCAACTTGAGGATCTGAAGATGGCAAATCCCTGGATAAGCCACTTGGGGGATGAGGGCTCCCCGACCTCGACGGTTGCACAATCATGAAGCATCCTGTTATCAGGAGCTTCAAGGCCCTCCTGCTGGGCCAGCTCTTGGATCATCTCCTCAATATGAGAAGAAGTTATGGCTTCACTGCCGGCAGCCAGCCCTGTAGAAAAAAGTTAAAAGGAAATATTAGAACTCATTCCTAACTTGATGGGGAATCAGTTCAGGAGGACAAAGAAAATACCTTCAGTAGCAGCGATCCTTGCTATCGGCGAAACCGTTAGAGGGACGTATCCCTGTATCTCTTCCTCTGAGATATGCGAGAATTTGCTTGTGCCAGGAAGAGCGGGTTCATCGTCAAAATCGACTTCTTTGCCAGAATAATATCCATGTTTTTCGGACGATGAAGACGACAGCTCAACACAAGAGGTTTCAGCGATCGAGGCTTTATCACTGAATACCCGGTAGTAGGGCTGGGATCGATAACCCGCAACGTGGGCATCAATACATAGGAGACCCAGGTTGTTGAACTTTCACCCTTCTCTTATGAACTGAAGAAGGTCCAGGCTGAGTTGAGACTCCTGGAATCTCAACGCCATCCCTCCCCACCAAGTTAACTTCAGGTCGCTCGACCTCTTCAGCTATGATGGGTTCATCCGCGAGCTCTCCCTCCTCTAGGATCACGGGACCCCCGCTGCACAGACCGCGAAATCGAAGGACGGGGACTTCTTCCTCCTCTTCTTCTTCCTCCCCTGCTCCTCAACACCAGGAGGAACTACCTTGGGCATCGAAGCTTCAGCCTCCGATTCCCTCCTGGCCTTCTTCGGGACAGGCTCACCCTTGGACGCAGAGTCGCGGGAACATTTGGCCACAGCCTGTCGACTCTTTTTAGCAGGTTGCCCCTTAGGTGCTACTGTCCTTGGCTCTATCCCTACTTCCCCTCCTGTTTTCCTCTCGGCCGCCTGATACTCGTCCATACCTCGCACACGTTTGTTAGACTCCAACTTGGTTTCATAAGATGCCTTGATGCTCTTAATGCAAGAGGTATTTATTCTAAAATTAGGCATCCTACTAGTTAGGGAGTACCATGTGCAGAAACTAAGGTAGGTATGACAATTGGGTGTCTTGTGAGGCAGGCTGAAAATAGCTTTTGTCCCTCTAGCAATACTTGATTAGACGAAGAAGGTGTACTTATTATTTGTATAAAGATGTATTTGATGTACCCTTTCTTGTCTCCGCTATAGTATAGGACTATACCGAGTCGAATCTCAGGGAGAGCTCGCGATGGAAGCTTTACGTGTGGTGGTGAAGTGAACAAACGAGTATTCTTCTCTTGCTTATAAACTTAGTGAATCAAATGCAAAAGAAACTAAAAGAAAGGATGGCTATGTTCATGGTGGAAATTGTCGGAAAAGAAATCAAGAAGAGGATTTGGTATTCACAAGAAAAGAAATGAAACTTAAAGAAGAATCAATCCATGACTAGCTTACCTTGCTAGCTTGCCAAGACTTACTAGACTCCTTGATAGCGAATGCGTGCCTAATGTTGTCACTCCATCGGCTTAGGATTCGTCTCGCGTGTTGACCTAATTACTTTCTCACTTGCAAGATGGTGGTTTAACCATCGGAGAAGAGAAGATCATACAACTTGCAAGATTAACAAAGGCAATCACCCATGAGTTAGTGAAGTAAGCTAAGCTAGTGGTAAACTAGTACATGGAGAAGGAATTAGCTACAACAAGCCATAAGAAAAATACAAGAAAGCATGAAGTAAATTGCAAGAAGTAAACAAAGCAATAAAGAAAGCAATTAAAGAAAGCACATAGAACTAGAACCAAGCTTCAAGTAGAGGAAGGAGGATGGATCAATCCTTGTATAGCTCCAAGTGTCACCCTTGATTACACAAGCTCTCTCCCTCACAATCACTCTCTTTTACATTGAGTTCTAGGGAAGAGAAGATCATAGAGAGAACTAAAAATCCTAAAGAAAAACTAACAAAATTACAAGCTTTACACTAATCTCTCTCTCTTCTCTGATCAGTTTTTTCTCGCAGGTGAAGGTGGAGTATTTATAGCACCCAGGTGAAGCTTCGAGAGAGTAGTTTGTTGCCACAAAATCCGGGGCTTAACAACCCTAGGATTGCCGCGGATTGCCGCGGGATCGCCGCGCGATCTGGGCCGTTGAGCCCAGATTTTCTGGTGAGGATTCGTTGAGAGTTTGTTAGCCACGTGGACTACTTGGATTCTCCAATTGGCGCGCGGATCTCTCTAGATCTGGATTTGAATTTGGCTTTATCTTAATCATGGATTAATCACTTAATTAGTGTTAATTAAGTGATTATTTGGAAATCTCTCCTTTAAGTATGTACCTGCAAATATGTAGAGAAGAGGAGTAAAAATCACATATTTATTTGTAATATGCATGGGAATTATGATGTAAAATATGCAATATTGGATACTAATCACACCCCCACACTTATTCTTTTGCTCGTCCCGAGCAAAACAAAGAAAAAGAAAAGAAAAATCTAAACTACCAGTTTATTGCACCACTTTCGCAGGTGACGCGATTGCACTGAGCATGTGCAACAAGCCGTTAAACCTCTAGGTTACCCTAGAGGAGGAGTGTTGTCTCCTGAGGGTTTTCAGCGGATTACACCCACAAAATCCATAAAGAAAGAAGACAAATGTTAGTATTTTGAAAACGCATTTTGAATAAGAGATATGTTTACGAACTATTTTTGCAAAAATATAAGTGATCCTAGGTCATAAGTCCACCTATAATTATTCTTCCTTAAACTTAGTATCCATGCAAGATCTTGCTTTTAATTAAGGTAAGAATTCAAAATTGGATTGAATATTTTTATCTTTCATAAAACCTAGATAATATGCACACCGTGTAAGTGAAAATTTCCTGGGATTTCAACTCCAACCATAATGCCATTTATTTATTTATATATATATATATATATATATATATTTTTTCTTTTTTTTTTATTTAATCTTCCCTTAGTCTAGGCTTTCTAGTCTACCCTTGTAGCGAGCCTTTAACCGATGACTCCCAAACCAGACGGTCTTAGGGCACCAGATGAGAAAACATCCCTCGGGTTTAAGGTCTCGAGTAGAAAAGGCCACAAGACTAAAGGGGATTATTTATATGATCACCGTTAGGCGTGAGTAACCATGCTTCTTGAGGCATAGTTATCCAGCTTAATAAGTGATCTTTTATTTATATATTTTTTTTCTTTTTTTTTCTTTTTATTTTTATATATATGGCATTTTGGTCTTTGTTTCCATCCCAAGAAATGTGTAAGTGTGAAGTGCATATTATCTAAGGCAAAAAATGTAAGATAAAATATCTCCTCAATTTTACTTACTTAGCCTATAATTTTCAAACAAGATCTATTACTTCAACTAGGCTTAAGATGTCATAATTAAGGCTTTCTTAATCTCTAAGATACATCTTAATTTTCTTAAAAATAGAACAAAACTTTGTCTCTTTTTCAAAAAGTTTTTTATTTTTGTTTTTTTTTATTTTTTTATTTTGTAAAAGAAATGTAAAAGAAAGAAAATCTAAAAACTCTATGTTAGTAAACCCTCCCCCACACTTATTTCATGCATTGTCCTCAATGCATCATGATATATGTATGCATGAAACAAAATGGAAAGGGGAGGAACAAAAATTACCTGAAGGTGGTGGTTCCGGTGGTGGTCGGATTGGTCCACGAAACATGGCCCAATCATCTTTTCTTTGGGTTTTCAGGAACCCACCAAAAATCTCAGAAATATGACCCACTAAAATGATGTATGCATGTGTTATTTTAATTATGTACATGACCCCATCTAATTTTAAGATTTTCCTAATAATTTCAGAGTCAAATTTATCAAGATCCTTGTCCAAAATGGTGCATGAAATGATATAACAGTTGACTTGGACTCTGGAAGGAATACCGACTCAGGATTATGATTTAAATCAAGTGATGGTTCAGGAGTCGAAGTGAGGTCAGAAATTGTGTCCAAGTCAAGAAATGGAAACTCAAGTCCACATGTGTTGTCCAACAATGGAATGTGACCTACTATGGGTGATATCTCTTTACTTCCAATTTTAAGAAATTCAAGCTCATCACCGTACAATTCTTCAAAACTTAAGTCAACATCTTCCTTAATAATTGTACAATCAGTTTCAGAAGTAAAGAGATCGAGAAAATCAAGGTCACATTTCTCATTGAGTTCAATTCCACAAGATGGAGAACTTGCCAAAATGTCAATAGAATCTTCAAAAGTGTAGAATTGGGCAAGTTCAATATGATCCTCAAAAATGGATGTTTCAACTTCATTGTGAATTGTGAAAGGATCCAAGATTGACTCCGGGAAAAGATTGATGTGAGGTAGAGATACCGGAGTCATTATCGAATCAGAAAAGAGGATTGAATCACTAAGTTGGAGTTCAAGATCACATTCCTCATGTAATTCAATAAAATGTGGAGAACTTGCCAATTTATCAATGGGATTTTCAGAAGTATGGAATTGGCCAAGTTCTATGTGATCATAAAAGATTGGTGATTCAATTTCACAATGGATAGGAAATGGATCCAATACTGACTCGGGAAATGGATTGAAATCAGGTAAGGATATGGAAGTCATGATTGAATCAGGAAGTAATATGGAATCATCAAGTGGAAGTTCAGGATCAAAATCATGTTCCAGTTCAATTTCAGAAAAAGGAAAACTTGCCAAATTGTCAATTGGATCAGAAGTGTGGACAAGTTCATGTGAGTGTGCTGAAATTGAATCTGGATTTCCAAGATGACAAGAGTCTTGAGTCATATCAATAGAGTGTGGTATAACTGGATTAGTCAAATGTTGATAGGATAGAGTTTCCTCTTTCCTAAGAAGGTTATCCAATTGTTCTTTCACACTATTGATAGACTTGGCATGTGATTTTTGATATTGTAACATAGACTCTTGCAAGATGTCTATACTCTTTTCTAGAATTGATGTATCTTCAAATGATTGTTCTAGAATGGGAGTATAGGAATCTTGACTTTGGAAAGTTTGTGAATAGTGTGAGTCAAAAATGTGTGGTGATGGAAGAGTGGACTCACACAAGAAATCTTTACTCGTTTCCATGACAAATGGTTGTTCATTAGGAAATGGTGGAACTGAGTAAGACTCTTGAAAATACTGTGGAACTGGAGAGGGAAATGGTTCTGGAAGTGTTTGCTCAGCTCTCTGTAAATTAGCTTCTAAACTCCTTAATAAGTCAGATTTGTCTTCAAATGGAGGCTCAGAAAAAGGAGTGTATGACGTGGACTCGGGAAATGAATATTGTGGACAAGGTGAATATGATGGACAAGGATTTTGAAAATTTGACTCGGGGTAAGTGAATCCCCAATGACTCGATGAAGAGTTGAAATTATTTTGGACATTATAATCATTAGATGGGGTGTATGGGTCGTATTGATTCGGATAAGGCCAACCCGGTGTATGTGGTTGGTGCATATTATAAAACACCGGGTTGGAATTATCCGAATATGGAGTGTGTGTGACATATGGATGGAAAGAATTGTAATTGTAAGCCATATCACACAATCACAAACAAAAATCAAACAAACAAACAAACAAAAGAAAGAAAGAAAATTCTAACCTAAGTTAGGGTAGACTTAGACCTAGACGACTCCTAACAAATAGACCGTCCACGGGAGGTTTAGTGCAGACTCTAACCACAAGCTAATCAGCCAGGGAAGGGTAAGGTTGGTGGGAGGTTTTCCGTCCGGAGACGTTCCTTAATTAAGTAACCAGCAACCTTCGGGCTTTCGGCCCTCAACCCCTTTCCTAGACACCGATTTTGCAAGAGTTAAATTCCAACACTTTTCCCCCTTAGGAAAATCTCCTAATTGAGTCCGAGATGTCCCTAGGGCCAACGTCTACTTTTTATTAATTTAGGCTTGGGTTAGTGAGTGCTTGGGAAAATGATTTTCGGGCTAAGGAAAGGGTAATGACCTCCCCCACCTTATCTTATTTACGGGTATGCCCTTAAATTTGAATTGTGCAAGTGTACAAGAAATATAGCTAGGATACACTCAAAGCAAGAAAATCAAGCAAGGAGTTTGTCCTAGTCTAAATGCAATGCAAACACGTACCTTGCCTCCAGCACTCTTCAACAGTAAAAGTAAAGAATTGAAGAGACACGTGCCTAAAATGCAAGTGTCTAAACAATTTTTAACAATTCAACCAACTTTTTACTGTTTTTTAATTAAGCAGTTATATGGTGAAAAATACAGAAAGTTAAGTATTTCAGAAGCTGTATCTTGCAGAGCTGAAGACCCTGCAGAAAAATTGTTAGAAGTGAACTCCTCTTTGCCGCGTTCCCACGGCAAATTGCCGTGGATCCGCGGCAATTTGGAGGGATCCTGGGCTCTGCTTTCTTGAGCAGAGGCCCAGGTCCACTTATATATTTCTGCAATGAATATTTTCCTGTTTTCTTCTCCTGTAACCTGCAAACAGAGAAGAAGAATCGTTTAGTACTTCACTTTAAACCAAAAAGAACGTCGCTCTCCCCGGCAACGGCGCCATTTTTTTGATTAGACGAAGAAGGTGTACTTATTATGTGTATAAAGATGTATTTGATGTACCCTTTCTTGTCTCCGCTATAGTATAGGACTATACCGAGTCGAATCTCAGGGAGAGCTCGCGATGGAAGCTTTACGTGTGGTGGTGAAGTGAACAAACGAGTATTCTTCTCTTGCTTATAAACTTAGTGAATCAAATGCAAAAGAAACTAAAAGAAAGGATGGCTATGTTCATGGTGGAAATTGTCGGAAAAGAAATCAAGAAGAGGATTTGGTATTCACAAGAAAAGAAATGAAACTTAAAGAAGAATCAATCCATGACTAGCTTACCTTGCTAGCTTGCCAAGACTTACTAGACTCCTTGATAGCGAATGCGTGCCTAATGTTGTCACTCCATCGGCTTAGGATTCGTCTCGCGTGTTGACCTAATTACTTTCTCACTTGCAAGATGGTGGTTTAACCATCGGAGAAGAGAAGATCATACAACTTGCAAGATTAACAAAGGCAATCACCCATGAGTTAGTGAAGTAAGCTAAGCTAGTGGTAAACTAGTACATGGAGAAGGAATTAGCTACAACAAGCCATAAGAAAAATATAAGAAAGCATGAAGTAAATTGCAAGAAGTAAACAAAGCAATAAAGAAAGCAATTAAAGAAAGCACATAGAACTAGAACCAAGCTTCAAGTAGAGGAAGGAGGATGGATCAATCCTTGTATAGCTCCAAGTGTCACCCTTGATTACACAAGCTCTCTCCCTCACAATCACTCTCTTTTACATTGAGTTCTAGGGAAGAGAAGATCATAGAGAGAACTAAAAATCCTAAAGAAAAACTAACAAAATTACAAGCTTTACACTAATCTCTCTCTCTTCTCTGATCAGTTTTTTCTCGCAGGTGAAGGTGGAGTATTTATAGCACCCAGGTGAAGCTTCGAGAGAGTAGTTTGTTGCCACAAAATCCGGGGCTTAACAACCCTAGGATTGCCGCGGATTGCCGCGGGATCGCCGCGCGATCTGGGCCGTTGAGCCCAGATTTTCTGGTGAGGATTCGTTGAGAGTTTGTTAGCCACATGGACTACTTGGATTCTCCAATTGGCGCGCGGATCTCTCTAGATCTGGATTTGAATTTGGCTTTATCTTAATCATGGATTAATCACTTAATTAGTGTTAATTAAGTGATTATTTGGAAATATCTCCTTTAAGTATGTACCTGCAAATATGTAGAGAAGAGGAGTAAAAATCACATATTTATTTGTAATATGCATGGGAATTATGATGTAAAATATGCAATATTGGATACTAATCAATACTGTAGTACCACGCCCGAACACCTTCAAATAAATTTTCGCTGAAGCAGAGGCCAGCGTTAGGGTTGTCGACATATAATTTATCATAGTCGAACTGCCGAGCAAAACAACTGGGCACGTAAGGCTCGATCATACATGAATTTCCTTGTCGGAAGATCAGATATGCAGGCCGAATATTGATCAGCCAACAGAAGACTCCCGATGGTAGCATTATGAAGTCATCTGGTCCCGTAAGGTCGGCAAACTTATCCCTGTAGGATGCACCAACAATCTCAGAGAAGCAACGGTCGAGCTGATAGTTCAAAATGTTCAGAATGGATTTCCAAACAAAGAACATATAGTAGTGAGACCAGCTCAAATTCTCCAGCTTCTGCACGAAGAGAACGAAACCTTCAGAGGAAGGCACCACCGTCATCAGTGAAGGGCAGTGCAGAGCATACCAGACCATCAAGTACATATATAGAAGCTCGATCCTGGGGTTAGGGGTCTCACTCTCAGCCTTCCCTCCGAATCGACCACTGACCTGCCCTCAGAATCTACAATGGCCTCCACTTGGCACAGGCTTTTAACCAGAGCCCATAATCCACTCTAAATTCCAGCTACTATCGCTGGAAGGAGCGATAGACTTCCTGTAGGTAAGTAAGACTGCCGGGTACACTACATCAGCAACGATTACTTCATACGGCAGCGTTGGCGCCACACAATGCTTCAGCCATAGCATGAGAAAGCCCGCCAATAAGCCCGGTCAGAAATGGGAACTCGGGCCTGGTGATGAAAATTTTCAAAAATCATATCAAGTCTGAAAGTGTCCTCGTTCGACTCAGTGGTGTAAGAGCTAGTAAAAGCATTGATCCTCTCAGCAATTTTCTCGTCAGTGCAAGGAGCCAGACTAGTCACTGGGCTATCCTTTTTATTTATGCCGTTGAAATTATAGCTCGCCCAAGATATCTGCTTGACACCCACGTTCCTCCAGGAGGATATCTGCCCGCAGATATGGAAGTGGTACAACACTTCCCACTATGTCTCATACACCTGAGGGTCCTCTTTCCTCAAAAGGTGAAGCTCCTCAGAAGTCGGGACGTATTCTTCATAAGGGGCTGATTAGTATCTAATTTTGCATAATTTATACCTCATCTTCACATTTATTTGATAATAAATTCTGCAAATAATACCTTGCTTGCTTGATCCTAGGTTCATGGTGTGCAAATGAAGAAGAAGATCTAAATCACAATTTAATTGGTGATTTAAAGCCTATTATCATAGCCATTGACCTAGAGGAGCTGATTCGGCAAAACCAGGGGCTGCAAAGACGAAACCAGGCACAGAGCCTGACAGGGGACAGACGGGACCGCGCGCGGCTCGAAGCGCTGCGCGCGCGGCCACCGTATGGCCGCAGAAACGCGGCCTGGGCCGCGTTTCCGCGGCCATACGGCCGCGGCTGCGGCCGCGCTTCGGGCCAGGGTTTGTCCCCTGGCTCCCCTCTTCCCTGGTGGCTATAAATACCCCCTGGGGTTCCAGACTGAGGATATGCAAGTTTTAGGAGTAGTTTTCATTCCATGTTGTATTTTAGGGTAGTTTAGGTTAGGTTAGTTCTTCTTTCTCCCTTGTATTTTTCATTTTTTTTAGATCTTGTATTAGGGAGAGAGAGTGGTACATGTGGGAAAGTAAGAGTGCTTGTAATGGAAGGTGACAATCTATGAAAGGTGCTCTCTTATCTTATCTTTGTTTTCTTCTCTCTAATCTCTTTTACATGTGTAACTAGCTTTTCTCTCATGACAACTAACTACTAACCACCAACTAGTCTAACTTCTTATTTGATAATCCACATGAATCTAATAGCCTCGTTTTGGCCTTGCTCTTGCAAGAGCCATTGATGGCTCATGATGATGGATTTAACACTCTAACTTCCTAACTCTCTAACAAGCTTACATTACTTTACTTCATGCTTGCTCTTATTGGGTTTTGATGATTTAATTGTAGCTTGCACTTGTTTGTTGAGTTGGGTTGTGATGAGTTACATATGGGTCATGCTTTGAATAGCTCTTGAACCAAGGACTAGTGATGGCCAATGATACGTGTGTGGCAACTATCACTAAGAGGTTAGCATGTTGGTGGAGTTATTAGTAATTAGTAGCCATGAGTTTTCTTTCTTTTTCACTTTGTTTTAGAAATATCAAAAACTACAAAAATCATTCTTTTCTATGTCTCCCACTTCTTCGTATTTCACCGTACTTCTCTTTTCATTCTTTCTTTTCCTTTCTTTTCATTCTTTAAAACTTTGAAGAATCTTTAACAAACACGTGAATCAACCGGTAAAGTTTCTATCGCCTCCCGTCCTTGTGGATTCGACTCATTTTAGCCTTTATGCTATAACAGAAGTATTGAGGAAGCCAAAGCACACACTTTAAATATCCATTTCAAAACATACACTTTTTGTGCGCGGTTTTCCCCGATCAAATTTTGGCGCCGTTGCCGGGGATGGGAACGGTTTGATTTCATAAGTTTGCTAACTTTTCTTCTTTGTTTTTTGGTGTGCAGGTTAAAGTTTTAGCATTGCAGAAATCCACACTTGCTCAAGTGTGGTCGAGTAATTCTTGTATATTCTTATTTTCTGCTGCTAATTTTTTTTATATTACCTGTACACTGTAAATAATTTAAGAATTAAAATACGATAATTGGATGTTTTAAAACGGTTTAGACATTTGCATCTAGGCACGTGTCAATTTTCATTCCAATATACTGTATTTTATTCTTGTGTTGTTGTGATCTTGTAGGAGGTGTACATATTGCATTGCATATAGTTAGGACAAACATTTCAGTGATTTACTCGCTTTTTTGTGTTCATCCTTATCTATATTGCACACTTGCACTAATTTAACTTAAGGGCAAAACCCAAGACAACATAAGGTGGGGAAGTCATTACCTTCCCTTAGCCCAAAAATCACCTCCCCACTCACACAACCCAAGCCTTAATAAAAATTGCTAGACGTTGGCCCCTAGGGACATCTCGGACTCATTTAGGAGATTGACCTAAGGGGGAAGTTGTTAGAAGTTGACTCTTGTCAAATCGGTGTCTAAGGTTGGGGATTGAGAGGCGAAACCTTGAAGAACAGTGGTTTGGCATAATTAGGCCCGTTGCTCCGGACGGATACCTCCCACAGATCTTGCCCATACCTGGCCGATTAACTCGTGGTCAGCTTCCGACAATAGACCCCCGGTGGACAGTCTAACCAGTTAGGAGTCGTCTAGGTCTAAGTCAACCCTAGCATAGGCTTGTTTTCTTTTTCTTTTTCTTTGTTGTTTGTTTGTTTGTTTGTTTTTCTTTTGTGTAAATTGTGATATGGATTTTAATAACAACAATTCTTTCAATTATAATATGAATCTATATTTTACCCCGACCTCATTTGACTCGGATAACTCTGACCCGGCAATGTACAACATGAACCAACCATATATGCCGGGTTGGGATTATCCGAATCAATATGACCCATATCCCCAACCATATGACCATAATTTTCAAAATAATTTCAACTCTTCATAGAGTTCATGGGGATTCACCTACCCCGAGTCAAATTTTCAACCATCTTGTCCACAATTTTCACGATATTCGTTCCCCAATTTTGATTCATATACTCCTTTTCCTGAACCACTAATTGAAGAAAAATCATCATTGGAAAGGAGTATAGAAGAGTCCCTACAACAAATGTAAAATTTGCTCAATTCACAATCCTTCCCATATCAAACTTCACATACTCCTTTTCTAGAGCATCCCATTGAAGAAGAATCTGAACTAGAAAAGCGTTTGGAAGTCTTTTGTGAAAGAATGCAAAACATGTTAGACTCATCATCTCAACTAAATTTTCAAGAGTCCCACTCATCTTTTCCAGTCTCACCAATTCAAAATGAACAAACTTCAATACTGGACTTGAGTTTGGAACCCTTGCGTGAGTCCGAGCAACAACCGCAAAATCCTATAGACTCACAATTTCACCACAATTTTCAAACTCAACTTCCATACTCATATTTTCAAGAACCAATTACAAAAAGTATGGAAGACATGATTCCGAATCCAAATTCTGTTACAAGACCTATTAGTAGATTAGACGCACTTATGAGTGAATTGATCAATGAGAGCGAGGAAAGTCTTTCTTGTCAACCTTTGACCGATCCTTATATCCCTAACTCTACTGATTGGACCCATGAATCATGTCATTTTGGAAATCCAGATTCAATTTCAGATCATACATTTGAACTTGACCACACTCCAAGTTATGAAAATCGCCTGGACATTCTGGCAAGTTATCCCTTTCCTGAAATTGAAACCGAACCTGAATGTGATCCTGAACCTCATTTTAGTAATTCCATTTCACTTTTTGGTTCAATAATGACCCCGTATCTTTACCAGATTTTTTCTCTATTTCGGAGTCAACATTGAATCCTGTACCAATACACCGTGAAATGGAATCACCAATCTCTCATGATCGCACTTCATTCATGGGGAAAGTGTATGAACATCAATTATTTAGTTTGGACCCTATTTTTGAACCTATTTCGACTCTCATTGTTGACTCTCGACTTGATCTGAGTCAACTTCCCGAGTCGGTATCGGTTTTTGTTCCTGTTCCATCTAAGTCCAAATCGATCATCTCTCAAAACCACACTTCATTGTTGGATAAGAATGTTGAAGAAAATGACTCAGTTATTATTTTTAAAAATTGGCCATTAGATGGGGATAAATTTTTCAATAAGACCATTCAATCCATAATTCTTTTCTGGGGTCATATTAGAGAGGTCCTTGGTGGATTTCTGGATGATCCACGATATCTTGATTGGGTCACAACGCTTGGCCCAATCCGACCACCACCAGAGCCACCCCATTGAGGTAATCTTCCTTCCCTCTCCATTTGTTTCATGTATTTACACATTCACGATGCATTGAGGACCATGCATGAGATAAGTGTGGGGGAGGGTTTACTAACGTAGTTAGTTTTATATTTTCTTTCTTTTACACTTCTTTTTCCTTATATTATAAAAAAAATCTTTTATATAAAACTCTTTTCTTTTCTTTTTACAAAACTTTTTGAAACAAGAGAAATAGTTTTGATCCATTTTTAAGAAAATTAAGATTATCTTAGAAATTAGGAAGACCTAAAATTATGAAATTTTAAACCAAGTCAAAATAATAGATCTTGTTTAAATTTTAGGATAAGAAAGTAAAATTGAAAAGATAATTTGATCTTGAATTTTTTGCCTTAGATTTATGCACTCCACACTTACACAATTTTTGGGATTGAAACAAAGACTGAAATGCCATAAAATATATATATATATACAAAAAAAAATTATGATAATAAAAATCACTTATCGAAGTTGGGTAATTATGCCTCAGGAAGCATGATTATTCATACCTAAAATGGTGAACAAAAAATAAAATAACCCCTTTAGTTTTGTGGCCTTGTTTACTCGAGTCCTTAAGTCCGAGGGATGTTTTCTCATCTTGTGCCCTAAGATCATCTGGTTTGGGAGTCACCGGCTAAAGGCTCACTACCCGGGTAAATAAGAAAGCCTAAGAAAACTAAGGGAAGAAAAAAAAGGAGAAAAAAATAAATAAATAATATATATATATATTAAATAAATGGCAGGAAAGTTAGAGTCGATATCCCAAAAATCTTCACAGTCCACAAAGTGCATATTTTCTAAGAATTTTATGAAAGATCAAAGAGTCAATTCAATTTTAAATTCGTACATTTAATTTATAACAAGATTTTTTGCATTTTGACTTAGTTTAAGAAAGAATAATTTCTGGTTAACCTATGACCTTAGATCACTTATATTTTCATAAAAATATTTCAACACTTTTCTCTATTTCAAAATGTGTTTTCAAAATACTAACATTTGATTCTTTCTTTATGGATTTTGTGGGTGTAATCCGCTGAAAACCCTCAGGAGACAAAACTCCTCCTCTAGGGGAAACTTAGAGGTTTAACGGCTTGTTGTACATGCTCAGTGCAATCGCGTCACCTGCGAAAGTGGTGTAATAATTTTCTTATTTTTGTTTTGCTCGGGACGAGCAAAAAGATAAGTGTGGGGGTGTGATTAGTATCTAATTTTGCATAATTTATACCTTATCTTCATATTTATTTGATAATAAATTCTGCTAATAATACCTTACTTGCTTGATCCTAGGTTCATGGTGTGCAAATGAAGAAGAAGATCTAAATCACCATTTAATTGGTGATTTAAAGCCTATTATCATAGCCATTGACCTAGAGGGGCTGATTCGGCAAAACCAGGGGCTGCAAAGACGAAACCAGGCACAGAGCCTGACAGGGGACAGACGGGACCGCGCGCGCCTCGAAACGCTGCGCGCGCGGCCACCGTATGGCCGCGAAAACGCAGCCTGGGCCGCGTTTTCGCGGCCGTACTGCCGCGGCTGCGACCGCGCTTCGGGCCAGGGTTTGTCCCCTGGCCCCCTCTTCCCTGGTGGCTATAAATACCCCCCTGGGGTTCCAGACTGAGGATATGCAAGTTTAAGGAGTAGTTTTCATTTCATGTTGTATTTTAGGGTAGTTTAGGTTAGGTTAGTTCTTCTTCCTCCCTTGTATTTTCCATTTTTTTAGATCTTGTATTAGGGAGAGAGAGTGGTACATGTGGGGAAGCAAGAGTGCTTGTAATGGAAGGTGACAATCTATGAAAGGTGCTCTCTTACCTTATCTTTGTTTTCTTCTCTCTAATCTCTTTTACATGTGTAACTAGTTTTTCTCTCATGGCAGCTAACTACTAACCACCAACTAGTCTAACTTCTTATTTGATAATCCACATGAATCTAATAGCCTCATTTTGGCCTTGCTCTTGCAAGAGCCATTGATGGCTCATGATGATGGATCTAACACTCTAACTTCCTAACTCTCTAACAAGCTTACATTACTTTACTTCATGCTTGCTCTTATTGGGTTTTGATGATTTAATTGTAGCTTGCACTTGTTTGTTGAGTTGGGTTGTGATGAGTTACATATGGGTCATGCTTTGAATAGCTCTTGAACCAAGGACTAGTGATGGCCAATGATACGTGTGAGGCAACTATCACTAAGAGGTTAGCATGTTGGTGGAGTTATTAGTAGTTAGTAGCCGTGAGTTTTCTTTCTTTTTCACTTTGTTTTAGAAATATCAAAAACTACAAAAACCATTCTTTTCTATGTCTCCCACTTCTTCGTATTTCACCGTACTTCTCTTTTCATTCTTTCTTTTCCTTTCTTTTCATTCTTTAAAACTTTGAAGAATCTTTAACAAACACGTGAATCAACCGGTAAAGCTTCTATCGCCTCCCGTCCTTGTGGATTCGACTCGTTTTAGCCTTTATGCTATAACGGAAGTATCGAGGAAGCCAAAGCACACACACTTTAAATATCCATTTCAAAACATACACTTTTTGTGCGCGATTTTCCCCGATCAGGGGCATCTCCTATAACTAGCCCCGAGACTTCATATAGCTCATGAAGAGCAAGCCCCATCTCTCCGGCTGGGGTAAAAAATGTGCCCGTCAGAGAATTATAATGCTCAAGGATGCCACAAAAGTTATGCGAACTCTGTGGGAGGCCATACTGTATGGCCCTAACCGAATGGTATAACCCCACCTGTTGCAGCAGAGCCCCGAGCTCGACAAGAACAAATCCAACTATTATACCCCACCATAATTTGTCGGTAGAATGGACCCACCCGAGCAAACGAAAGTCAATAGGAAAATCACCCCTAACTTTCAAAACTGATTGATGAAGGTGGCGCCAAGCTGAGTGGTTTCTCCTTTCGGATACTCTGGCTAGACTAACCCGAGAAATAAATTAGATACATCCTTCCCCTGGCCAGCAGAGTATACTTTTTTGGCACCAAATCTGCCAAGAGACACGCCGGAGACAAACCGGGAAAGATCCCACTCCATCGTACGATGAACGAACATATGTTGAAGATAGGACAAGGAATACATCCTCTCCATATTGGGAAGAAAGAAACTCCTATTCCCTATCTGACGGAGTCCCTATCTGACGGAGCCACTTATAATCTCCGTCATGTAGAATCCTATCATCCTCGTCAATCGCGTCACCAAAGAGGAAAGCAGGCTTCCTTAACGGAGTGTGGGAGTCCGTCTCAAACAGCCCATCAGAGATAATCTCCCAAAGGTTCACCATACTGGCCTTGGAGATCATCTCCTTTCACTCCTTTGACTTACCAGTAGTCACAGGAGCAGTCTTCTGAAGTACGAAGGTCAGATTATGATCAGCGCCACCTACGTGCTAAAAGTGGCACTTCTTGGACAAGGGGTTGGAAGAGTATCGCACTGCAAAGAAGACAACATTAAGTCAGGAATCTGAAAGAAAATGGCTAGATGTTTGAAATTCAAACGCAGGAATGAATTCAGACGCGAAAATCAGCAAAATCTGCGTCTAGACTCAAAAATATGAGGCCTGCATGGAACCCGCATTTCAAAATCTATAACTTAGAAATTTTTCTAAGTGTCGGACTCAGATGCGAGAATCAATGAAACTTGCGCTTGATCTTAAAGATGCTAGAATCTTAGAAAGTCTGCGTTTGAACCTCACATACCTAGAAAAATTCTGAGTATTGAGCTCAAAACGCAAGGCTCAACAAGGCCCGTGTTCAACAAACAGATACGGACTCAAGATTGATGAAGCAAAGACGCGAAGGTCGTCAAACCCGCGTCTTGCCTACCAATTCAAGAGCTGCGTCTGAAAATCAAATACGGGGCGGTTCACATTCAAAAAAGACCTAAGAGTTAAGAGAACTTTTTAAGCCCCTTCAATGGTGGAAACTAGATCAGATGGTTTTATTACCTGAAATGGGGGCCTCCTGCGTGGAAGGACCGCCCATTTGAGTCTTTGAGGCAGCAGCACTCGAGGACGAAGCAACATGCTTAGATTTTGGTTCCATCGCAATCGTGAAATCGGTGTTGAAGATGATGAAAGTGGAAAAATCTTTAAGCTTTTCTTAACCCTCGATAAAAAAGCTCAGCGAAGAAGAAGAAGAGTCTAATGATGACTCTTGAAAGACTGTTGTCTTTTATAGGCACAATGATCCGGAGA
This sequence comes from Agave tequilana, assembly GCA_038442645.1. Lineage (NCBI taxonomy): Eukaryota > Viridiplantae > Streptophyta > Magnoliopsida > Asparagales > Asparagaceae > Agave > Agave tequilana. The sequence goes on along the minus strand of JAVJIF010001668.1, from coordinate 275,207 downwards.
GATAGAGGCACATGTCTCGAGGCCTAATTCCTGCCCGACGCATGGCATGCGTCATCACGCGTCAAGGGAAGGATGTCCCCTCAACTCCGCCGGACACGTGGCAACGCGCCCAAAACACGGGACTCGCGTTTAACAAAAATCGCGTCCCTCCAAAGGTCGCATCTCTTCAGCAAGACTAGAGCTGCATCTAGTCAACAGGGTGAGAACTGCGTCTTCACTCCAAAAACCGCGTCCCTCTAAAGGTCGCGTCTCTTTAATAATACTAGAGTTGCGTCTAGTCAACAGGGTGAGAGCTGCGTCTTCACTTCAAAGATCGCGTCCTTTTAGAGGCCGCGTTTCTTCAGTAAATTAATAGATACATCCCCACTCTGAGTGAGGATGGCGTCTCTAGAGCAACATGACCCCACACCTACAAGACTTGTATTCAGTCTTTACTTCTGCAATCAGTTCAACAGTATACTGGCACAAGTAGATGACTGTTTACCCCTGGTTCAACAATACACCAACAACCAGCTCAGAGCACTAAGGAGGTCTGGACTACGTATCTAGACACTCACCACGATCATCTCTGGTGGCTTCAAAGGGTTTTATAGTACACTCAAGAAGACCACATTCCAAACAGGATCAAGCCCAGGGCATCTTAAATGATTGTCAATCCAATCATGAGAAGTATGAATTCAACCAGAGTCCAAAGTATTTCGAAATCCGTCCCAGTCAACCGCCGAATATAAAAAACTTTGGGGGGGATTTTGTAGGCTGTCTAAAAATCACTGAATACAAGTCATCAAAAAGTAGAGTCCAAACTCCAGATGCAAGGCTAATCATCGCCACTAGCGTCGCATTAAGATGCGAGGATTTAAACCCGCGTCTCAACATCACTGCAATGACCAAGACGCGGAGCATGAAAGCCGCATCTCAGCATCACTGCAGTACCAAGACGCAGAGCCCAAAGTTCGCGTCTCACGTGAAGCTTGACGCAGAATTTGAAGCTCGCATTTCTCAAGTATCACCTCAATGGAAAAATGCGAGGCCCAAAGCTCGCGTCTCGGTTATAACTACCTAATTACTGGGTCAATTACTGCCCATGTAATGAGGGAGTTAACCCCCATTATGGAGTGTTTTTAGAGGACACTTTTACCCCCTGAAACCTCTATAAATAGCCCAGTTTGCTATGGAAAAGGGGTCGGAAAATTTGGTTAGAAGAACTTCGGTTGTAAGCCGTAGAAGGACAAAGATCTCCAGCTAAAAGGAAAAGAGAGTTCAACTCTTCTAACAACTTGCTGCGTACAAGTTTGTTTTTGCCTACGATCTCTTTGAGATTCTCGTTACATAAAAGCTGTGTTATTTCGTCCACCATCCAAGGAGAAGATTCTCAAGAGGTCTTGACGTTCACCCGGTCAACGAAAAATAAGATTCACTTTCCATTGCCACATTAAAAACCCAGCATTAAATAAAGGGGAGATTTAAGTTTAAATATCTCTCTCTTGTAACCGGATTATTGATGTTTTGTAATTTTCTTTACAATCAAATAAAGAATTTACACGCCCCTTCAATTTTCCCCCCTCTATTTCTTTCTTTCTTTCTTCTTCTTTCTTTATTTCTTTCTTTCTTTTCTTTCTTCTTTCTTTTCTTTTTCCCCTTTTTTCATTAATAAACCCACTTTTCTACATCCCTAATATACCCTCTAATTCACCCCCAAATTTCTTCCCCATGATTTCAATCATACCCCTCCCCTTTTAATTTTTATTTCCTCTTCTAAAAATACTCTATATTCTCTCTCTCTCTCCTTTCTACAACTTTCTCTTTCCTCTCTCTCCCCTTTCTCATTTCCACTCTAATATTTATATATATATTTGTATTTATATATTTTAATATATATATATGGGCTAGTGCCTCACTCGCACGGGTTCGCGAACTTCTCTGATTTTAACCTGGTATTTCATTCCAGTTTCAGGCGAGTGCTTTGTACTAGGCTTAAAAATAACTACCCTTGATTTATAGCATGATATTGGCATGTGGACATCTTATTATTACCGTAACATGCCTAACACTTGCTATTGTAATTTTTAGTACATGATACCTTGCTATACAAGTTAATATATAATGTTGCACTCTGTATTCACACCGGCACTTGACATGTTATACTTGACACTTGATATCTGATACCGGCACTCGGTATGTTATACTTTGCACCTGATCCATAACACGTGATATCTACACCAGCACTTGATATGTTGTACTTGATACCTGATCCATGACACTTGATATCTGACACCGGTACTTGATAAGTCATACTTGACACCTGATCCTGACACCCGATATATGTCATATGTAAGCACTCACTTAGCACATTTTCACATGGTACAAGTACATTGACCTGACATAGTGACCCCTGACCGGATACTGTTACCCCTGATACCTGTATTATATGGCATATTCATGACTATCACTTTACGGGGACTTGGTATGATTATTATATTGTTACCAGACATTTGGTACTCCTGACTCCGGTGCTCCTGAACTCATGTAGACTTGAACCCCTGAAATGGGGAGACTCCTGACATTACTCCTGATATTATACTCCTGTTGAACCCCATAATAGGATAACCATGGATATTGAACTTTGTGAATACCCTGTGGACATTATTATTTGATAATCTGTAATATTTAAACAACTTACAACTGGACGGGAGAAATTGATGGGTACCGATATACCTTCTGTGTTTATGGTGGCCATACACATGTTGTACAACTAATTCCTGGGATTCGACCTGGAGGCCACCAGGCGCTTTCGTGGGATGTACTAGCACCCATACTCTCATGCCTGCCTGTCGGGTGTGCTATAATCCCCTGGGTATATTCCTATAGGGAACTGTGACACTCTATTCCTATTTAGGCATATAGTAAGACCCGGTACTTAGCGGTACGTTCTGGCTCAGAACCGGATACTCCTAGACAGTTGTCCCGGGCATGCACGGGACCCATTCTAAACATGGTTCGTTGTTTCCCATTAATTTTCAATAACCAACCTCACTCGACTTGTCTGCGGAAGTATATGATACGGGTCATATACCGAAACATACAAATTGAACGAGTCTTAATAATAACTTGATAATTGACTTCATGCTACATGAATTTTATTGTCATTTTCATACTTGTTATTTATTGTAGTTACTCTATATTTGCTAATTTGATTACATGACATTTGACCTGCTATACTTGCTTTTATTTCATGACACATAAATTCTAATGTCATTTCCATATTTCACTATTTATTGTGGTTATTCCATACTTATTGATTTGGGTACATAATCTTAACCAGATGCACTCATTTTTGTTTATACTTACCATTTGGGTTCTTGCACTCACTGGGTTACCCACTAACAACCCTAGATTTGCATGTCCAGAACTTACAGCTTGGACCGAGATGGACCCTTCAGCTGAGCACGAAGCCTACTTCGAGGAGCAGGCGGATCAGCCGTAACTCCATCACGTGTTTCCCACTCACGAGATTCCCTCTTCCAGCTCGTGAGTCCTTATCTTTTGTATCATGTACAGCCTACTTTTATACTTTCTGGTGATGTAATATTTATGTAATATTATGTCACAAACTGTGATAACCGAGTACTTGTACTTTTGTGTTGGAATGTATAACACCACGTATTTTCGCACTCTGATCCTTGTATTGTATTGATGCTTAGCATACATATGTGATGGTACCATCGCCCTGCGTATGTACATCACAGTAGCGCTCCGTATCCATAGGAACGGGGCGCTACAATTAGAAACAATTATCAATAAAAGAATTGTATTCCTTTAAGTCTTCTTTTCTGGATCATCTTGAATCATCAGATTTGAGTTTCGGTAATGAAAGTTATGATTAAAATGCTAAAATGTATTCAATCTGAATCTGAATCTAAATTATTTCATCTCATCCGTTGATCTTCTCTCTATCTATTTATCCTCTTAGATTTTCAATTTGTCTTCTAGAATTGATAAGATATCCGTTTATCTTCAGTGAAACTGATAGGGTCTTCAAACAATTCATTTTTTTCCTTGAAATTAGATGATATTATCTTATCTGATATATCCTATTTTCAGATAAGATAACTTTTAGAACCTTGGATTTGAATTGATCCGTTTCTTTTGAACTTATGGATTTAATTAGATAAATTTTATGCTTATCTTCTCTTTATCATATCCTGCATGAATTAGGATATTAAGAAAAGTTATTTGCAATATTTATTACAGAATATATGTAGGAATGTAATAATATTTATGCAATATATGTGTGTCCAAATACACCCCCACACTGATCTTTTGCTAGTTCTCGAGTAAAACAAAGAGGAAAAAAACTAAACTGACCTAACCTAGCCCACTTTCATAGGAATCCCCAGTTGCACTTAGCATGTGCAGCAAGTCGTTAAATCTCTGAGTTACCCCTAGAGGATGAGTTTTGTCTCGTGAGGGTTTTCAGTAAATTGCACCCACAAAATCCATGAAGAAAAAGAAATAAATTGTCAGTATTTTTTTGAAAACGCATTTTGAAAGGAAAAAATATTTGAAGTATTAATGTAAAAAATTCAAGTAATCTATAAGTCATAGGATTATCAAAACTTAATTATTCCTAAACTTAGTCTTTATTCAAAAACTAATTTTCAATTAAGGTAAGAATTAAAATTGTATTTCTCATCTAATCTATTATTTTATCCTAAGTCATAGCACCTTATAATCATGAAAATTTGGCTCAGGATCTTTCAACTCTAATTCTTATGCCTTATTATATATATAATTTTATTCTTTTTTTTACATTTATGGTGGTAATATTCCTTAGCTCTATTAGGCTTTCTAATTCGCTTATATAACAAGCCTTAGTAAGTGACTCCTAAATCAGACAATTTTAGGGCACCGGGTGAGAAAACACCCCAAGAACTTAGGGCTCGAGCAAATAAGGCCACAAAACTAACGATTTTTATATATATGAACCACTTTTAGGCTTGAATACTTATACTTTATGAGGCATAAATACCCAGCTTGATCAGAGGATTTTTTATATAATGAATTTTTTTTATAAGGCATAAGAATTTTTGTTTTAGAATCCTAAGTGTGTAAGTGTATAAAGTATGCATATTTTATCAAGGTAAAAATTAAGACTAAATTACTTTTTTCAATCTTTCTTTCTAATCTCAAAAATCAAACAGATAATTTTATTTTGATCAAGTATAAGAACTTCTAATTATAATCCTCTTATTCCTTAAAATTAACTTAATTTTTAACAAAAACAAGTTAAAGTATTATTTTCATTTTAAAAAATGTTTTTAAAGAAAGGGTTTTTTTAAATTTGGAAAGTTAGTAAACTCTTCCTCACACCTAACTAATGCATTCTCCTCGATATATGAATGAAATGCAATAATACATAAAAAAGGAGAAAGGGAAGGAAAATTGTCACCTCAAGGTGGTGCTTTCGGGGGTGGTCTCATTGGACCAAGCGTTTCTGCCCAATTTAGTTATTGTGAATTTTCATAAAACCCATCTTTTATGACCTCTTTCTTATTAGCATTTTTATACTCCCCAATATGAATAGGATCGTGCAAGATCCTAGTATGAAATTTTTTTTGGTTATATGACCAATCTTGAGATATCACCATAGAGTCATATTGATCTAAACCTTGATCCAACAGTGGAATGTAATTTTGTGTATGGATGATTTAGGCTCAACAATGAAATAAATAGCAACCGATACTGACTCGGAAATAAAACTCAAATCAAGTTTAGGTTCGAGAGTCCGAGTTGGTTCGTAAGTTTGGTCCAAATCATAAAATTCAAGTTCATATTCATTTCCCAATAATGGAATGTGACTATCCAAAATAAGTGATTCATGTTCAAACTTTATAGGGATAAGAATCAGTGTTAGCTTCGGAATTGGATGTAAATCAGGTAAGAATACCAAAGTCAGCATAGATTCAAAAAGTGAAACTGAATCACAATATTGAAAATCGGTGTCATATTTATCTTCAAGTTCAATCTAAATGAAATAAAAACTTATCAATTTGTCAATAGGTTGGTATTGGTCAAGTTCAAGGTTTTGTGACAAAATTGAATCTTGGTCATAATTTTCAAGATACCATGATTTTTCATCAGTATGGTTAGGAGAATCAGGAATGGTTGAAAATGCGTTAGGCAAAGTTTTCTCATTCCTATCATTAATTGTGTTGACCAAATGACTCACGTTTGCTTCTATCCTATTGAGAGATTTGAAACAATCTATTTGGGATTGAATACAATCATTTGGGGACTGAATCATGAATTTCATTCTCTTTCCTAAGTCAATAGGTTCTTCTTGTTGTGGTTGGACTTGAAAATTAGATTAAGGATCTTGGATTTGCGAATTGTTCGGGAGAATTGAGTCCGCTATAATTTGTACTTGTCGTGTGGACTCAAGAAAGACTTCAAAAGTCTTTTCTAAAGAAGATTTTTCTCCTATATATTCATCTTGGTATGGAGTATATGAAGCTGTTTGTTGGTAAGGTTGTTAATAGTAAGACTCGGGGGAGTTGTATCCCCACCGATTCGGTGAGGAGTGGTGATGATTATCCCATTCTTGTTCATAATAATGGGACTGGGGCATATATTGATTCGGACAAGATCAATCTGGCATACTTGATTGGTTAGAGTTAAGTTATGAAATGTCGGGTTGATAATATCCGAATTGAAAGAGGTTCGTGTGAAATACGAATTTGAGTTATAATCAGAATAATTGTAATTATAATCTATTTTCACAAAAAATACAAAAACAAACAAATAAACAAACAAGAAAACAAAGAAAAATCTATCCTATGTTAGGGTAGAGCTTAGACCTAGATGACTCCTAACTGTTGATTATCTACGTGAAGTAAATTGCAGAACCTGACAACAAGTTAATCGGCCAGATAGGGGTAAGATTGGTGCGAGGTATCCATGGCTAAGCGAGGAGCCTAATTATGCGCAACCACCAGCCTTCAGGGTTTCGCCCCTCAATCCCCAACCTTCAACACTGATTTGGCAAGAGTCAACTTCTAACAACTTCCCCCTTAGGACAATCCCTGTTTGAGTCCGAGATGTCCTTAGAGCCAACGTCTAATCAACTTTAAGTTAGGCTGGGTTAGTGAGTGAGGAGATAGTTTGTGGGCTAAGCGAGGGTAATGACTTCCCCACCTTATCTTGTTTAAGAATATGCCCTTAAATCGTTTTAGTGTTCGTGTGCTAGTATATAGCAAAATAGCACTCAAGTAATATAACATACAAGAGTGTTTTCTAAGTTATATGCAATGCAGACGTACCTTTTTCTCCAGCACTCTTCAACAGTAATGTAAGGAAACGAGATAGATAGATGCCCTGAGATGCAAGAGTCTAAATGCTTTTTAGCATTTACAAAGCAATAAGTTATTGTTGATTAGAAATATGTACAGAGTGAGTTAAACAGATATATTAATAACTGAAGAGAGCTAATCTCTAAAAATCAAGCAACCTGTAAGAAACTACAGTTAATAGTTCACCACAGTTGTAGGCTCTGATGCTCTGCCTTCTTGGGCAGAGGCACAGAGTATCAATATGTCCACTACAGCTCTTAGTCTTCTGTACTCAGCCCATATACATCAAAACAGAGAAGAAAAAGAGTTAAATTGTTCAAGTAAATGAAGAAGAAAGAAAACTTACCGTTCCTCCCCCACAACAGCGCTAAAATTAGGGTCGAGCCAAAGCTGCACAGAAAAATACAGATTTTTAGGAATAGTGCTAGGTCTTCGATGCTACCGTGTAGCCTAAGGCTAACGAGTCATGATCTACAGGGAGGGACAGCGATAAAAGTTTTATAGTAAGTTTCTTCTTTTAATTAACTAAAATAGATTTAAAAGTTTTCTTCTCTATTTTAAAAGAAAATAAAAATAGTTAAGAAGGAGATGTAGAAGAAGAGATGGTGGTATTGTTATCATTTTATTTATAAAAGAAAAGAAAACAAAAAGAGATAAAGAAAAGTGTTGGTACAAAATTCAGAAATAAAAATAGATAAAAGAAGAGTATTTAAGATGATTTTGTTAATTCAAAAGAAAAGAAAAACAAGTTCAAAGAAAAATAATTAAAAGAGAAAGTGTTGATTGAAAATTATTAAATTAAATTAAGAAAGAAAAATCGAAAAGAGATAAGGAAAGAAATTTATCTCTAATGTAGATTAACATGCCATTATTAGATGTGAAGTAATGTAAAACAAACTAGTAGAAAGAAGTACATAAAAGCAATGCTTGGCCAGATTGAGTACAATGAAGAAAAGTGAAAAACCTCCATTTATTGCCACATTCAATACAAGCTTCTTGAAGAAAAGATTGCATAGTGTCACTCTACAATTACTCTTCCTTTCTTTTAATCATGTAATTCTCTCTAACCTAAAAATAAAATTAAAAAATAAAATTACATTGAAGAAAAAAAGAAAAATCTAAACTAAACTAACCTAAATCTCTCTCTGGAGTGGTGCCCTTTCTACTTTCGAGGTACGAGGGTATTTATAGGAGAAAAATAGAAGGATCGAAAGTGTACGAAGATAAGAGAAGTTGGTTATTTCTTAATTTTAATTCTCCCCTTATCTCCAAACTTGACTTGATTTATCCATAATCTAATTCTGATTTGTAGTTTATTGGCGAGTTGATTGCTGAATATAACTTATCAAATGATAGAATTAGAAACAGTGATCAACATAAGCATTATAACCTTTTAAGTTTTCTTTTCTGGATCATTTTGAATCATTAGATTTGAGTTTTTGTAGTGAAAGTTATGATTAAAATTCTAAAATATATCCAGTCTGAATCTAAATTGCTTTATCTCATCCATTGATCTTCTCTCTATCCATTTATCCTCTTGGATTTTTAATTTGTCTTCTAGAATTGATAAGATATCCATTTATCTTCAGCAAAACCTATAGGGTTTTCAAACAATCTGTTTTTTTCCTTGAAATTAGATGTATCTGATATATCCAGCTTTCAGATAAGATAGATTTTAGAACCTTTGGATTTGAATCGATCCCCTTTCTTTTGAACTTTTGGATTTAATTGGATAAATTTCATGCTTATCTTCTCTCTATCATATCCTGCATGAATTAGGACATTAAGACAAGTTATTTGTAATATTCATTATATATAAGAATGTAATAATATTTATGCAATATATGTGTCCAAACATAACGTATATTTATCAGCTTACTAAGATGCGCGCTGACCTCAACTTTATCCGATTTAATAAACTGATGGGCTACTTCAGCTGGAAAAATCTTAGCACTGATTTTATCAGGAATAAAATCCTTAATAGTTAAAGAAATATTGTGTTTTATGACCATTAGACACATCCTATTAGACCTCTCTTACTTATCATAATTGGCCGTTTTTTAACTAAACTTTTGTTAGTAACAATGGGAGTCCATCAGTTCTTAAGGTATAGTTTAGGTCCATGAATTCAAGAACAATCTTTTACATAGTCTTTTCACTTCTTAAAGTTTGTATCATTCAATTTAGACTGCATAAGTATAAAATTTCTTATCAATTTAACATAAATATTGCATTTAACAAAATTGTACTACAATAGCCATAAAAATTTGAGTTTCAGAAAATTCAACCAGTTTAACCGATAGAGCTGCTGACCAAATTTTCAGAATAAATCATGTCTCTTTATGCCAACACTGTATTGGTCCAATATAGATACCTTAAAGTTTAGGTCCTATGTAAGTGAATAATCTTCCTTTAGGCCGACTGTCCCTTTATAGGATTGGTCCTAAAATTTAAGTTATTTATATCGATCATATAATATATGTAATGACCTGGTCATAATGACAACCTTCCTTTAGGCCAATTGCCACACACATGGGTCACACAAACTACGCATCTTTATTCTTATTTCGCCGTTGGACTATTTGATAAGGATAATGCAATATGGGCCTATAATGTGAAAACCTTTTTTTGCGCCGATTACCACACACCATGGTGTAAATCACCTAGAGGGGGTGAATAGGTGATGGCTGTAGGTTTATAACAAATAATGCAAATTTAAAACAATTACTAACAATTAGCAATAAATAATTACAACATAAAAGATACTTGCAATAAGATGAACAATATAAGCTTGCAAGAAAAAAAAGAGAGTTGAGTTTAGAGATAGAGAGAGCAATCGCAAACGCAAGGATGTGTTTCGAGATTCGAGCCACTGCTCTACGTCCCCGCCTTCATGCAATGAAGGATTTCCACTAAACTGATCCCGCCAGATCGATAATCCTTACAAGTTCTTGCAAGAACTCAACTGACTTGCAAGTCCCTCTCTTGGTGCCTCAACACCTATAATCGAGCTCATTAGCCCACTCGAGGCCGCAACCTATACAACTTCAAGAATAAAAGAAAACGTGATCATCTTCTTGATCACAAAAGCTCACTCAAATACAATCCTATAACCAAGTAGGTAGATGAATCTCTTTGAGATTGTGTGGTGAGAATAACTTGTAAATATGTAAAGGAAAGCTCAAGTTAAAAATAAAGATATGAAATTTTTGGCTCAAGTTGAAAATCTTTTTGAGAAAATTAATTTTGATCACTAAAACTTGATCTTGGATCTTAAAAACTTGTTATAAACTTCTTGATGGGTTTTTCTACAGTGCCTCTATTTATAGAGATGAAAACATGATGAGAAAACCCAAAAGAGCCGTTGGGATGTGACCCAGAAAAAGACAAAATAGAAACTAGCCGTTGGGATCAAAATCAGAATAAAATTGTTCTGTCAGTCGACCTGCCGGTCGACCTCCAATGGTCGAATTTTTGACCATTGGGGTTGGCGATTGACCGCTCGGTCGACCGAGTACCCAACTAGAGAGCCTTGCTCTCTAAAGGTCGATCGATCAGTCGATCGTGACCCAACCGAGGCTAAATGTGTCTCAATCAGTTGACCGGTCGGTCGACCGAAGTACAGACGAAAGCACTGTTGGCGCAAAGGTCCATCACTCTAGGTTTGATGATGATTAACTTATGTAGTTATAGTACTAATGATCTTGTGTTTATTAAGTTTCAGATATTCAGTCAAGATCTTAGCCGGTGTTTAGTTTCAACAAAAAATTCAAAGTTAAGTTTTGAAGCTATCACTTGTTGATTTAAGGGTCGTGCTTCAAGATCTCATCAAATACTTAAAGAAGAGTTTAGCTCATGGATCAAGTTTGGATCAAGTAGAGATAGAGAAAAAGATTTTTAAGAGAAGATTTTCAAGAAAACTTGAGTCAGGAGTTTGTAAATTTAAGATTTTTGTTTTAGAATAAAATATAAAGGATAGATTAGTTATAGATTACTCAAGCTTATATACACACACACAAAATTTACACAGTGTTTTCATAAGAAGTTTTCGATTTTAGTTTTAACCGTTTTTGTTTTAAGCTTTAACTTTGATGCCTCAAAAATAGTTCACATGTTTGTAATATGTGTTAATTTTTAATCACACATATTTGTATTTTAAAGTATTGATAAGAACTTATTTTTGTGGATTTTATGGAGATTTTATAGAATTTAAGATGTATTTTAAAAAGTTATTAAAACTATTTTTTGTGCTGCTGGCGATCGATCGAAGCAAGGTTCTGTCGACCGACGTGCACAAGACGTGCACAAACCTATATGACTTGAGCTCGGTCAACCGACCAGTCGACCGCAGTAGAGATCGGCCGACCGGTCGACCGACTGAGTTTGCAAAGCTCTCGGGTTTTCTTGGTCGACCGGGCGGCCGACAGTTCTGCTGATTTGCTCGACACCCTTATAGTTTTCTGCCTATAACTTTTTATTCTTACATTCAATCAACATGATTTAAATTGCATTTCAAAGATATCTTTTAGGGTTATATTTCTTATACAATAATTATTTTCTGATTCAAATGTTAAAGATGTCAAATATTTGGTTGAAATCTATTCTTGTTCTGAAAATAGTTTACAGTTTTTAGTTTGACACCTTTCAGTACTTTGTTGATAACTTTCTATTTCGAAATGATATTGATTTGATTAAGTTGCATTAGAACGAAGACTTCAAGATCTACAAATTCATACTATATACTTATTTCCAAATTCTAACTCTTTAGGCCTCAAAATGGTGCTCAAAGTTAACATATTGCACAGTCTGGGTCTGCGATCGGTCGACCTCCCGGTCAACCGCCAGACTCACAGTCAGAAATTTGACCGTTGGTCGGTCGACCGAGCAGTCGACCGACAGGCTATTTCTGGCAATTTTTTAACCATATTGGCTAGTTTTTCTTGGCCTATAAATATGGGAATTTTGGGTGAGTTTTAAACAAGTTTTTCAAGAGCTTATTTTCCATCTTCAATAGAGTTTTCCCAACAAGTTTTTTAGAGCTTCATTACCATATCAAAAGAGAGTTTATCAAGAGTGATTCTCTTGAGTTTTCAAAAGTTTTTTCTTGAGTTTTTTCACGACTCAGTCTAACTAGTTTTCTCACACAAGCTTGAGCTTTTCATTGCTATATTCATCCTATAGGATCCTTATTTGTGAGAATATTTATTGGTGATCAAGAGAAGTGATTACCAAGTGTTTCACCTTTGTATTTGGAGGAGTTATAGATGTTATGACCTCGGCGAGCTTGTGGGTTCGCGTGTGTTGTGCTTGCGGGAACAAGTAAGAGACTTGCGAGTCCAAGAGTTCTTGAGGGAGCTCATTGTAGTTGTTGCGGTACCAAGTGATCTTGCGAGATCGTTTATAGTGAAAATCCTTTATAGTGTTGAAGGCGGGGACGTAGAGAAAGTGTGCTCGAACCTCGCAATAATTCTCCCATATTTGTGATTGCTTATCTCTCTCTCACTTGTGTTTTATATCTTGCATGCTTATATTGTTCATCTTTTTATATGCTTGATATATTTGTGCTTATTTGAATATATGCTTAGGTTTGTTTGCTCACACTTGTATTCAACCAAGAGAGCCATAGTGGCACCTTAACTCTTAATCTAGAGGAATATTGAGGAGATAGTCCAGATACCATCACCGAGAATTCAGCTTCACTCTTTGGTTATACGTTGTGCGCTTGCATAATGGTTTTAGTTTGCATAATTAGTTTTAATTCCATATTAGTTTTGCATTTGATTATCTTGTCACCTATTCACCTCCCCTCTAGGTGACTTACAAGCACTCCAAAATCTTGTGCATAATCGGTTGATCGTTCGGTCGACCGACAGAGCAATTTTGCTTTGTCAACGGCTGACCAATCGGTCGACTGACTCATGGCCAAAGTCAGATATAAGAAAATATTTTAAAATCCAATTTTTTTCGACAAAATATGTTTGATCACATACACAAAATAAATTTCTTAGAACGTGATAGATCCAGTGTGTGATCAGAGATCATCACAAAACTAAGTAGAGCTATATTTTGTTAAAAATACTTTTCTAAAAAAAAAGAACCTTTTTGAAAAGAAGAACCTTTCTAAAAAGAAAAACGATTTTTCCGAATCTCATCTTTGAAAACTAAAAAAAGAGAAACATGTTTATGTATTTTCAAAAACATATAGGAATATAAAAGATGTGTGCGTGTGTGAATCTCAAGAGCTATCAACCTTACTCAATATTATAAATATTAATGAAGCGGAAACATGTAAGGATACATATAATCATGGTAAATATGCACTTTAATGTCTAATTTATGTCAACTAATTACTGTTTTGTCTTGTATAGTGCATGTAATACTGTAGTGCTCGTCAAGGGCTATTTACACACTCAAAATAGAGGTTGGATGAGCCTGCAACGGTTAATGAAAGTTTCTATTAGAAAAACAGGTCTATAGTGCTTATTGGGTCTGGATCAGACCCGACCCGTAATGGTTAGCTTATGGGTTTTATTTGTAATGGGTCGGGTTTAATAAACTAAATAAAACTCAATTAGCTTAGCGTGAGATTGATTGTAATTTGGTCTCTTTAGTTGATTAGAATTCTACTCCAAAATTCCCTTAATAGACTAGAATTTTATCTCAACCTAAAAGCCAAATCAATCTCAACAATCCCAATTAAAATTTAATATGAGATTAATTAAGAGTAAATTTTCTTTTTAGATTAAAATAAATTTTATCTCTAAATTTCTTAATCCTAATAAATCTCATAATATCACTTGATTAGGAAACTCAAAAAAAAAAACCTTTTTTTTTATGTTTTGTTGAAAAGAGATGAAAAAAAAAATAGGACCTTAATGCATTGGGGGCCATGGTGCTCCAAGGCACCATGGCCCGGCATGCAGGCGCATGCAGGCATGCTGGGCATGCGCTCTGCATGTATTTTTTTTTTTTTTTTTTTTTAAATCACCTTATGGCCTGAATGCATGCATGCCCTGCATGCATGCGTCCAGCCAAGCAAGTAAATTATTTTTTTTAGCTTTTAGAAAATATTTTTGAAATAATAACACACATAAAAAAATTCAAAAATATATACATACATGACAAATTCAATAAAAGCATCCCTTTATACTTTAATTCAATATATGAGACATAAAATATTTATTAAATCAAGGAAAATATTATTCATGATATTTATAAATCGAGATTGAAGGATTTCTTTATATCTCGTTGATCCGATAAAGAAAAGGCTCTGATACCAATTGTTAGATCTAATAATTGTTCCATATAAAATCCAATCATATACTGTAAGCCTCTTTATCAAGATCAAAGGGAATGAGAGTTTAGACATACCTGATTCCATCATGAAAGGGATGTCGTAGATTGCACGATCTCGAGAGCGCCGGAGTTGAGGGAGAGGATTCTTCTCTCCCGCCACCAAGTTCTCTTCTTAATCATTATAGGAGATGAGATGCCTCCAAGATAGATAGTCGATTGGTTGGAGGTAGAGAGGTAACCTACTCATGATATATAACATTAAGGAATCCTAGTTCAACTCATCATAGATCTAGACCCTTAATTGATAACACGAGTTCCACATGTATAGATGAGTCCCGCATCTTAATTTAAATACACTCATGACTAACTCATGACTAAGTATAATTGAAACGTATCTAGACCCAAACCATTAGACTTGATCTATTCTTTATAGAGACAGGTGTATAAATCCAATTAGACTTGTATAGGCCCAAATTAATGTAGACTCTAATCCAAATAACTCTAACATTTCTAACAACATAAAAGTTAATAATAATAAACAAGAAAAATAACATGGGCGCATTAAATGAAATATAGTCACTAAAAAGGCAAAAGGGGGAAAATACCAGTTTCTGTTTTCCAATTATTTTAAAAATAGCTTTGCAGTTGCTAACCTCCTTGTTAAAATAGAAGTTTCTATTTTGGAGTACCACTGTGACATGAAAACTTTGAGAGAACAAAATGGAACTAAATATTGTTTGTCTATGGATATGGTGTTTTTTATTTGTATTGCTTTCTTGGGCTCTGTTGGGTGGAGTTCTCTCTTCTGAGACTTTGGGACTCTTTGCTCGGCTTGGTGATTGTGGTCCTCTATTTTGTAGATTATGAGTTGAAAATGTTTATAGAGGAAATTGTACCCCCTTGTGCTTTGTAAATAAATGTCTATTTATTATCGAAGGAAAGACATTATAGCTGACGAGGTTCAAGGATTTTGGGCATTAATTTTGTATAGAAATGTTGATTAAAGAGTTGCTTCTATTTGTGAGCTCTTACAGCCCTGAAGTCACGCAACACGACAACTGCTTGAGTCACGCAACACGACAGCTGCTTTATATTCAGTGAGCTATCAACTTCAACGGTGTAGATGTTACATTCAAATATCGTATGGTTGTATTTGAATGAGAAGGATTCGGTCTCGAACCCTTCCTGTAACGGTCCCAGATTCCTTAAATCTTCAATTAACATAACATTCTTTTAAATAGGTAGATCATCATAATCATATCCAAATCCTTAAAATTTCGGCAGCACCTCCTTTGTAAATACTGATATTCCCAAATATACATTTCAACTCACAATAATTTCGGCCAACATCAGCCTACTTATCCTCAATCCATATATATATATATATATATAATATATATATATATATATATATATATATATATATATATGAGAAAAATGTATATCAGCCCGCGGGCTGAGAGAACTCTCTCAGCCTGCGCTGACGTGGCTCAATTTTGCACCCCACTAACTTGCGGCCCGCTTATCGAAAGAAGTTAAATTACCAAATACCCCTTATGAAAAGCTACTTTTTCGGTAAAAGACAGTGAATGCTGCTTCTTTAATTTTTTTTATCTGATTTGATATTTAATGATTTTTAATATAGTCGCAGTACTTATGAGAACTGCTACCACGGTCGCAGTCTTTTCTAAGGACTGCTACCAAGGTCGCAGTCTTTTTCTGAGGACTGCTACCAAGGTCGCAGTATTTTTATGAGAACTGCTACCACGGTCGCAGTCTTTTCTAAGGACTGCTACCAAGGTCGCAGTCTTTTTCTGAGGACTGCTACCAAGGTCGCAGTTTTTTTTTGAGAACTGCTACCACGGTCGCAGTCTTTTCTAAGGACTGCTACCATGGTCGCAGTCTTTTTCTGAGGACTGCTACCAAGGTCGCAGTTTTTTTCTGAGGACTGCTACCAAGGTCTGCTACCACAGTCTTTTCTAAGGACTGCTACCATGGTCGCAGTCTTTTTCTGAGGACTGCTACCAAGGTCGCAGTTTTTTTCTGAGGACTGCTACCAAGGTCTGCTACCAAGGTCGCAGTCTTTTTCTGAGGACTGCTACCAAGGTCGGTAAAAAGTTGTGAGGGAGGGTATTTTTGAAAATTACAATGTTGAGGTGACTGGCATTAAATTGGGCGGGATTTTACAGGATTTTGCCCGCCAAAATTATTACAGATGTGGGACGGTGATGTTGCCACGCCCGCAGGCTGAGAAAACTCTCTCAGCCCGCGGGCTGAGGTACAGTAAGCCCTATATATATATATATATATATATATATATATATATATATATATATATATATATATATATATATATATATAAAGGGTTAATAATCACCCATGCAACAACAATAGTGTTACGGCTCACAATGATCAACTTATTCTCCAAATAACAATTTCGGCTTGACATCGCCTACTTATGAAAATACAATGACATATGCTCGAGAGTACCCCTCTCGGCCTCCATAAAATGAGGCAATGCTATCATCTTATCTGACTCATCCTGAATATCACAAGTAAGTTCCTTTCTACACCAATCCCTCCAACAATCTATTACTAGAATATAATACACATCTAATAAAGTTATGAATATATACAATAAGAAATATGTACAATGAGCATTATACAATACTTTCATTCATAAAGCATTCTTAGCAAGTGTCCAAGGTATGCTTGGCCTCAGTCTCCTCGTGACCTGAAAATATGAAACTGGAAGGGGGTGAGCTAAACAGCTCAGTGAGAGAGAGTCAAAAGAGTATCAAGGAAAGAAAACATAAGGAGCATATATTTCTTCAACAACTACGGCGAGTATGGATGGATAAAATGAACAAGGAAAAAGCGATAACAAGAGAAGAACGATATATCATAACGAGTAATTGAACCATTATCTATAAAATCTGTGAGAAGGTCCAACTTTTCTAGTAATTGATTCTCATCAACATTATTTAGTTTCTGTCGCAGATTTTCTGGTTTATGAGTTACAGTAGCATACTCAGTTATTTTTAATTTATGCGCGAATTCATCTTGTATACTCGCGGCACGTGTCATCCACGTGTATCATATAACTTACACAAAGCACATCAACCATACGTTCAATTTGTATACATAGTTATCTATCCCGATGATACAATATCACATCGCACTCCTACGAATGTTATTTATCTGTTTAAGTAATTGGATGATACAAACACATCACTCGTCTATATTCACACAACATATTTGATGGATAAAATCATACATGATTCATAAGTACATACGGATTTCAAGTGAAATGTGATACTCTCCGTCTTCCCCCTCCTACCGGCTCCCGCCCGGTCCCTTCCTCCTATGTATATATATATATATAATACAACGGTAACCCCGTCTTCCCCCTCCTACCGGCTCCCGCCCAGCCCCTTCCTCCATGATATAAGCATGTATATAAACATATCATAACACAATAACATCGTCTTCCCCCTCCTACCGGCTCTCGCCCGGCCCCTTCCTCCGATATGTAAATATATAATATAATGGTAACCCCGTCTTCCCCCTCCTACCGGCTCCCGCTCGGCCCCTTCCTCCTTTAAATGAATGCAACAGACATGCATGTGTATACATACCCAGATAACGATCAATTTATCACCATATGAAGTATCGATCAATTATATCAGTTGATTCTCAACTCATCAACTCTATTTCTAAAGAGGAACTTATGATCCGCTACATATGTAGATAACCCATATATAACTTACAAGTTAACACTAGTGATCTATCAACTCGTTTACATAAGTTGAGGGCTCATACACATCATCAGTATCCCACCTTCTTATGCATGCAACACGCAATGCCCAAAACCTATATATATATATATATGTGTGTGTGTATATATATATATATATATATATATATATATATATATATATATATATATATATATATATATGTGTGTGTGTGTGTGTGTGTGTGTGTATATATATATATATATATATATATATATATATATATATATATATATATATATATATATGGGCTTACTGTACCTCAGCCTGCGGGCTGAGAGAGTTTCTCAGCCTGCGGGACGTGGCTAAATATATGCCACACATCGGTCGCAGAGTGTGGGCGCCAAAAAAATCAAAAAAACCCCTCCTAAACAATCGTGAAACAAATTGACAAAAATACCCCTTTTATATGACGACAGCGACTTCTAGCATTGAAAAGTAAAAAAATATTCCATGGTCGCATACTTAATACAGAATAAAGAATACCGGAGGAAACATGCTATCGTATAGCAATGCGACCTCCTTCAGTACTGCGACCAAAGTCGCAAACTTCTTTTTCATTACGATGGTGATGACGAGGATTAGAAGTTTAAAAAAATATTCTCATTACGATGGTGATGACGAGGATTAGAAGTTTAAAAAAATTGTATTTTGTTTTTTTTTAAATATATATAAATCTGTTTTCTAAAGTTAATTGTGTGAATTACATTTTTTACTACTATGTCTTGGTTGAAAATGCTGTACAATTGTTACAAACCTTCATTTTAAATATTTTACGCTAAACGAATATACTGCGACCTTGGTCGCAGTTAATAATTATATTACTTCACCCTTATAAATTTTTAAAACGAAAGGTTGCGACATTGGTTGCAGTTGCTGGACGCAGACTTAATAAATACACTGCGACCTTGGTCGCAGTTGCTGGACTTTAGTCTTAATCAACAACAACACTGCTACCTTGGTCGCAGTTTCTGACCGTAGTCTTAATAAAATAAACGACCGTAGTGTTAATAAAATAAACTGCGACACAGCGACCTTGGTCGCAGTTGCTGGTCTTTACTCTTAATCAACAACATCACACCTTGGTCGCAGTTGGTGGTCTTTATAAATAATCAACAACAACACTGCGACATTGGTCGCAGTTGATGGCCGCAGTCTTAAAAAAATAATCTGCAATCTTGATCGCTATTGCTGGTCTTTAGTCTTAATCAACAACAACACTGCGACGAGGTGACACGTCACCGCAGCAGTTGCTTAGTCGCAGACTTTGGTCACAGCGTCGACCCTGGTCGCAGTAGTGACTGTTTGCAATGTATCTTATGCGACCTTGGTCGCAGTGTCATCTATGGTCATAGTTGTTTTGTTTGCAATGCATGGCTGCGAAAAAGTTCGTAGTTTATTAAAAAAACAAATATGCTTTTTATTTATGTCCAGGCATTTATCTCCAGGCATGTGCAAATGATACAAAACGATCTCTTATACAATAAGATTGAGTGTTACAAATACAGCAGTACAAAAGAAGACTAAACATCAAAAAAATCCCTTGTTGACTAAGAGCAATCTTCTTCTTGAGGTCTGGTGGCAGCAGAATCAATAAGATTGAGTGTTACAAAGAAGACTAAACATCAAAGTAGCCAAGAAGACTAAACATCAAAAAATCCCTTGTTGACTAAGAGCAATCTTCTTCTTGAGGTCTGGTGGCAGCAGAATCAATAAGATTGAGTGTTACAAAGAAGACTAAACATCAAAGTAGCCAAGAAGACAAAACATCAAAAGAGCCAAGAAGAGCCCTTGTTGACTACTAAGAGCAATCTTCTCCTGGAGGTCTGGTGGCAGCAGAATCTTTCGTTTATGAACATCTCTTCACCAGAAGGTTATCCAGTGAGCATGGAGTTTCCTCGATGTGACTTCTGGGGTAAGAGAGGGAGAGTGAGACCTCACAAGGTATGCTACCCACCACTATATCCACCACATCCCCCGCCGCCATACCCACTCTGACCATCCGTTACCAGCAAGCTTGACTGGTGCATCAAGTCAGAGCAGATCTCGGTGAGGATTAAGTCCTCGTCAGGGATCATGACTTCTTCCCTTGTGAACGACGAGGACCATGACTTCTTCCCTTGTGGACGATGAGGTCTATGACTTCTTCCCTTGTGGACGAACATCGATCAAGTTCGTCAATATGGTCATCTTCATCCATGGAGGCAGGCCCCTCTTAGAGACTCTGAAGAAGACGGAAATTCTCAGAGCAATTGCTCTCGAAAGAAAACAGTCTAATTATGGGCTGTTAAAGGGAGAGGGTGAGCCCTATTTATAGGCAGCCCATAATAACCATAATTAATGGTTCATTAATCAGAATCGTCGGCATTAATGGTCTCCAACCGCCAGCGCCGGTTTGGCATTAAAAGACATTAACGCCTAAACCCAATGAAGAACCGACGCGTAGACAACCGCTTCGGGAAACAACGAATGGTGCGGGGTTCGTCAACATAGACTTGACGTTAAAAGATCTCATAAAATCTTTATGACAGGTCGCGTCTCACGGACTGACTCCAAGTCGCATCAGACAACAGACAACTTTTCATTTTTCATTTAGATTCAAAAAATGACTTAATCCAAAAACAACACTTAATAAAACAACACTTACTTAACGTACTGCGACCAAAGTCGCAGTCCACGTAATGCAACCCTAGATTGCAGTTGCTGGCCATCTTTATCAATAACAACACTGCGACCTTGGTCGCATTTAACCATGTACACTGCGACAAAAGATTTTGGCTAAGGTCGCAGTTTAAATGTACAATGCGACCAAAGACTCTGACTACATTATATTCAAAAAAATTAATTACTTAACGTACTGCGACCAAAGTCGCAGTCCATGTAATGCAACCCAAGATTGCAGTTGCTGGCCATCTTTATCAATAACAACACTGCGACCTTGGTCGCATTTCACCATGTACACTGCGACCAAAGACTTTGACTAAGGTAGCAGTTTAAATGTACAATGCGACCAAAGACTCTGACTACATTATATATAAAAAAAATAAACTATAAAGTAGAATTTTATCGCAGGCTGAAAAGATTGATCTGAAAAGATTTTATATTTTCAAAAAAAATTTTATCCCAGCCTGAAAAGAAGAAACTAGATCTTTCAAAAAACAGGTAAAGAAATTAGGCGAAAAGTAATTTCTATCCTATAAAGAGCGGCAAAATAAAAGGGGGGAAAAATAATAATAAACAATAAGGAAAAGTTATCATAAGGGGTATTTGGTAATTTAACTTCTCCCTAAAAGCGGGCCGCAAGTCAGTGAGGTGACAAATCGAGCCACGTCACCGCAGGCTGAGAGAGTACTCTCAGCCCGCGGGCTGATATACATTTTTCTCTCTCTCTCTCTCTCTCTCTCTCTCTCTATATATATATATATATATATATATATATATATATATATATATATATATATATATATATATATATAAGTACACACATGTACCAATTGCCATATCCAACAATGAGTTATACCAAAGTATAAGTCATTTAAACAATGAGTCATCCGTATCCAATCATTTATCATTCACTCCACTGTTTATCAATATAGTTTCTAAAGAATTCACCGTGATAATTTATACCCTTATACCAATGTTAATATTGGGTAGTATGTTGCCTCAGTTTCTCGTTCGGTTCATGAGCATGACAAGTCTCTTAATTTTTTTTTTTGTATTCGTCCAGTAACAAAATAAACATAATCAATATTAGTTGATCCTAGATAGAGGAGAATAAAATTCCTGATGGCACCATCTTAACATATTACTGAACATATCAGTCAACAACTTAACTATTAACACATGGATTATTAATTTCTTAAAAGGATCCATTAACCAATTCTTTTGTTAACAAATTGGTACTACCAAAAGTACATATTTACTCCCTTGAATTAGAAAGCCCTTGATAATAGGAATTTAGGATGACTCGAACGCAATCTCTTGTGGCACTTAGTTATATCCAAGTTTAATTCGATTCTACTAACTTTTTGCACTCAAATAGTTTGGAAGTTCTAGTTCACAATTCTAGATGGCTTAGGCCGAGTCAGTTATCAATTTGTTAGATTTAGCGGAAGATATGGTATAAAAGTTTTTCGGCCTTACTATGATGGAAGAAGACACCGTCTAATCAAGTTGTGTATCACATTACTTGAAGCTTGAATAGGTATCAAGTTGAAGCTACACTGCTACAATCAGGCGTTTGGAATTATATCAGTGAGACGAACCTAAGGCTTTCAGGCGTATGACAATTGAATTTGGGAGAGGATACCAACGCCTTTCTGGTTTAACAATTAGCTTCCCGAATGGGAGATCAATTAAATTTTTTTCACATTTATCACCTTCCATTTATACAAGTGTCTAGACTATTTCCTATTTAGTGCACAAGCATAATGGATATGGAATATGAACCTCTGATACCAACCAAGAATAATGTTCTTCAGGAGTAACTTTTTCGATAGTGGATAATGATCTCTAACAGTGGGCATGTTCAAATTTGGATCGTTTCTCACTCAAATCAACTCGGAAGCAGTGAAGCAAACATTTTTAGAATTTCAGCTACTTTGATTTGATTTGGTATCCTTCTAAAATTTGTTTGCTTACTAAGGCACTAAAAGAAAACTATTTACAAGGGGGGTTTGCATTCCTTAGAATTGCAACAACATATGGGTACTATATGAAGAAGAGGTTAAATCTTTGAATCACTTATTCTTAAGTGTTTGTCTCCGTATACTTATGAAATTACTATAGGTTAAATTTTAGGCCGTTCCAATGGACAAGAATGGCACTCCTTGACACAAAAAGGGCCTTGATTGTTACAGTAAAATTCAGAGAAAAAGAAGAAAGTCCACAGTTCTAACTAGAAATGTTTTTGGTTGTTATGAGACATGTTCATAAATCCGACAATCCACAAGCGAGCAATTTAAATATGAGTCTGAATATGAATTATTCATGAGTGGCTCATTTATTTGTCTAAACAAGCAGGCACAATAGGAAACATCCTATCGTTCAATGAGAAGCTTGAAAGTAAAGAAACTCAATCTCATAAGTCACCACATCACGAAAGGCCAATCTCTTTGATCCTTTCATAAAGCTGAAGACACTCGGAATATCTCCTCTGAAAATATAAAGAGACATGAAGATGCTGAAAGTTTCTGTCAAACTTGACCCCTTTCTCCTTCATTTTGTTTTTAAGCTAGGACTTGGTATCAAGTAAATGTCTATAAGAACCAAAAGTGTGAATCACTGCATTGAGGGGAAATGCATCTAATTATCACACTTCGAAACTATATTTTTAGTACCGTCAATTAACCAACGTAGTCATTTCTGATCCTTATGAGATTTTCATACAGCTAAATAATACTAATTACTAGATCGGAAAGACTTTCCCACAAATTCGTGATGGACAAGTCATTGAGGATTCTAAAAGCAACTTAAACCGGCTAGGCTGACAACTGAAAAGCCAAGGTCCCACTAACTGAATTACGATAGTTTCTTATAAAGTAAACATTTAAATTTATAACTTTGATAGCCTGGCTAAATGAAATGAGCACCAAGAAGTGGCATTCTTCAAAATTTTCCTTTCGCAGTCTGTAAGATTCAAGAACATAATAAAAATTATCCTGTGTTAAAGTTCAATGGCCTACTGAAATTGCATGTATCTATTATATAAAAACATCAAAATGTTTTCAGTTTAATTCCAGTTCATTGATCTAATTATTAACTTACTATACCAAATTTTATTTCGTTTCTTCTCAACAATATTTCTAAGCATTTAGAAATTAAAATTTCAAGGAGATAATACTTTAAAATTAAACCAAAATTCTTACTCACACAATCAAGATCAAGATCATCAATTTATCAAGATCTATATATGGATCGAAGTTCAAAATTAAAGAATCTTAATCTAAATGAGACAAACTTTCCCAACTTGATTTATGTTTACATTCTTTTAGTTACTAAATTTTCCTTACTACATATCATCTAAATCAACCAATATTGAGATTTTCAGTTAAACCCTAGCTATGGAGATACCCAGTTGAAAAATCCTTATAATTGATTATTAGACAAATCAAAATTTAATCTTGCTATAAGGATCATGAGGAATTTACCCACTACATCTCCAAGTACACGTTCCATGGCTCAATTATTCACACAAATTCAGAGAGCTACTTGATTAATTTCAGATATTTTTCCTAGAAAGGGATTTAAAGAAAAGTGGGATTGAAAGGAAACTCCCTCACCTTGAATTCCTCCTCTTCGAAGTCGTCGCATCCCCATTCTGTTTCCGATGCCAGGGCAAGAGAGGGAAGTAGAGAGGGTGTGGGGTTGTCCCCCCTTCTTTCAGGTCGCCGGCGGCAGCCTCCCGCGCCGCCGCCTGCCTCCGCGCGCCGCGCGCACGCGCCACTCTTCGCGCGTCGCGCGCACGCGCGACCAGCCGCACGCCGCGCGCATGCCCAGGGTGGAGGGTGGGCTAAGGGGGAGGAGGAACTAAGAGAGAGGGAGAGAGAATTGGGAGTGAGAGAGAGAGAACTCGATTTGGGGGAGGGCTGCCGATTCCTTCAGGTGAGAGAAAGTGAAGAGATGGATCTCATCTCTTCTTATTTTCTATATTATTTTGTTTTATTTTATAATCTAAAATCCTATATGCTTGCCACATCACCCATTCCTAATTTCAATAAAATCTTCACCCTCCACTTCACTCTTCCAATTCCAAGGTCTCATCTCCACCATTAATTTAAAGAAATCTTTATCTTTCACTTATTTGATGTATTATTATTTATTTGATTTTTTTTTTGAAATACCATTATACATATATACATATCCACTACATCTATGTACACATACACAATTATTCATATACTTGTATTCATAATTATCTAACATCATTTCACTATCAAATTTCCCTTCATATATACAAAATTCAATAAACAGCCCTGATAATCTGTATAATCTCTTAGATTAAGGATTGGAATATTAACTCGGGATTTTCAAAATTGGGGTGTTACACTTCCGGAATGACACAACTCCGCCAGTGCACCGTTCACTGATCCCAACTCAGGATAAAGAAGGATGGTTGTGATAGGCCTGTGATAGACAACGTAAAATATTATCACGTACTATGAACATGAGCCGAGAACTAAATTTCGTTGGGGCGTTTCCTACTTGTCGACGCGCTACATCGGAGCCCGGGTGTAGTGAAAAGTGAGAAATGGTCGCTAGGTCGTCGTTCAGAAACGACGCGCCACATCGGCGCCCAGATGTGGTGTCAAATGTGTAAGGGTTCTCATATTTTTATGAGCGGGTGAGGCTAAAGAAGTAGCTAATGAATATAGAAGCAGATTAGCATCCTGAAACATATGTTCTCTTATAGGTAAATTAGCAGAGTTAATTGATGTTATGATTAGACAGAATGTTAGTATTTTGTGTGTGTAGAAAACTAAGTGGGTAGGCGAAAAAGTTATAATTATAGAGCCTTGAGGTTATAAACTTTGGTATACTGGTAGAGATAGAAATTGTAATAGGGTGAGTGTGATCATAAATAAACAATTGCTTGAGGATGTAGTGGAGGTTAGGAGAAAGGGTGAGAGAATTTTACTAGTTAAACTTATTTTAGGTAGAGAGATTTTTAATATTTTTAGTGTCTACGCACCACAAGTAGGACTTAATGAGTCTAGTAAGCATCAATTTTAGAAGGATTTAGATGAGATTGTACAAGACATACCCATAAGGGAAAAGCTTTTCATAGGTGGTGACCTCAATGGGTATTTAGGAACTAGTAGTTATGAGTTTGATAGTGTATATGGATGATTTAGTTTTGGAGAAAGAAATGTACCAGGTAACTCGATTCTAGATTTTGGTTTGTCCTATATTTGATCTTAACGAATACTTGGTTTACGAAGAGAGAGACTCACTTGATCACTTTTAGAAGTGGATCAAGTGCGAGCCAAATGGATTTCTTTTTAACTAAAAAAGTAGATAGAGGTTGCATGGATTGTAAGGTACTACCGGGTGAGAGTGTAGCAATCCAACATAAACTCTTAATTTTAACTGTCCGGATTACAAGGAGATTTAGAAAGATTAAACGTAAGTTAGATCCTAAGATTAAGTGGTGGCGGCTAAAAGAAGGTAACCAATGAGTTTTTATAGATCCAGTAGTACATGAAGAAGATTGGAAAGCCCAAGATGATCCAAATATTGAAAGTACACCTAGAGGGGGGTGAATAGGTGTACGGCTAATCTATGAACAATAATGTGAAAATTAAAAACTTAATGCAACACACTTAGTATAACCAATGAGTGTAGCCGAATTCCCGGTGAAGGGCTCTGAACTAACTCCTCTGAATTCCTCTGAATAAGAGTTGAGGTGTTATATGAAGCTCTCTTGGTTAAACACAAGAGAGGTACACAAGCAAACCAAGCATGTATATGATATGACAATATGAAGCAATGCACAATGTAAGAGAGAAAGAGTTAGAGAAAGTGGATCAATCGCAAACACCAAGATATGTTTCGAGGTTCAAGCACACAGTTCTACGTCCCCGCCTTCACACAGAAGGATTTTCACTAACTCGTCCACACAGGACTTCCCACACAGGGAACCTCCACTGAGGATTTGGGGCAATTACAATTGGGAGTACGCAACTCCTCTCTCCAACAAATACAACCTCTACACTTAGAGGCAAGGCACAAAACAAATCACCTCTACACTTAGAGGGATAGGCACTTAGCCACACAAACAACAATCACCTCACACTTGAGGGATTCTAACATAATCTCCACCTCTCACTAGAGGGAGCCAAATACCACTTCCACTATCACCTCACACTTGAGGGATTCAACTCAATCACCTCTCACTAGAGGGATATCACAATCAATGGAAGGTTTACAACTTGATGGTCTAACAACCACAAACCAATTTTCTCACTAAAATAAAGATCCTATAGATAGGATAAAATGATAAGCTCAAGTGTGAGAAATAAAGAGTTTGGAAATCAAAAAACACAAAGAAAAACTCTTGGGAAAACTTTTAGAATTGATATAAAAATGAAGATAAAAAACAATTCCAAAGACTTTCTTTTTCTTTGAATTTTCTAACCCTTTAAAACAAAATAAAGATGAAATCTTTAGGCTTAAAAACTCTTTTGAAAACTAGTGTTAAAACACTTATAAATGGGAGAAATTTTGCTCTTAAAAATCTTGTTAAAAACCAACTTCAAATGGGGTATTTATAGCCCCATTTGGAATCTGCCCGTTGGCAGCTGAAAAGGGCATTTTTGCCCTTCCGGTCGACCGGCCGGTCGACTGACCAATGGTCAAAAATGTGACCGTTGAGCCCTCCGGTCGACCGCCCGGTCGACCGTGCCAGATCCAGAGAGCAACTGCTCTCTGGCCGGTCGACCGGGCCAAAGTGAACGGTCGACCGCCCGGTCGACCGGCCGCATGCCAGAGTTGGCTGACTTCAATCGGTCGACCATACGGTCTACCGGCCAAATCACTTGGCCTTTGTGCACGTCTTGTGCACATCGGTCGACCGGTCCGGTCGACCGTCCCAGTCGACAGCCAGAGCCTGGCAGGGCAAATTCAGGATTTAAAAACTTAGCTTTTTAACTTTTATAAAATCCTATAAAAACACATAAATTTCACAAAAATTAGTTCTTGTATTATCTTTGAAATACAAATATGTGTAATAAAAATTCAACACATATTTCAAACTAATTGAACCATTTTTGTGTGATAGAAAATTTGCCTTAAACCAAATTCTATATTTTCCAAAACTTAGATTATTGAAATGGAAATCCGATTTTTTCATAACACATGTAAATACAAAAACACAATATTTAAACAACTTTGAGGCATATAGTATATGGATAGAATCCAATATATATGAAAGGTATTATATCTATATTTTTGTCATTAAATCTAAAAATAAGTTTTGTCTAAATACAAAACTCCAAACACATGAATAGTATATCAAAATAAGTTTTTCTAAGTATGAGAAGCATAAATGTATATAGATCAAATTTAATATACATTAAACTATGTAAACTTGTTTTGATTCTATCTATTCATGAAACCAAGATCGGTTAAACTGAAAATCAAAACCAATAAACATGAAACTTAAAATAAGTGTGTGTGTTGTGAACTTGAGCATATCACACTATCTAATCTTTACAATGGATCTAAACTAAATCTTAACTAAACAAACCGAAATCTTCTTGTAGAACGCTGTCTCCAAGTTGACTCGATCCAAACGCGATTCAACGAGCTTGACTCCAACGAGTGCTAGATATGAACTTGACGCTCGAGCTCTTGAATCACCATGTGAAAGCTCCAAAACACCTTTGTTGAAGCTAATCACCTACTAATATCTTGGTTAAATATCTGAAACTGAATATCACAAGATTATTAGTAAACTATAACTATATAAGCTAATCATCATCAAAACTAGAGTGGAAGGCCTCTGGGCCAACAATCTCCCCCTTTTTTGATGATGACAAAACTCATGGAGTTATATATACATGGATTAAAGTTAAGCTTCAAAGAAGCTCCCCCTTAACTTATGCATAACAATAAACAATAAGATATGCAATGAATGCTAAACATGAACATGCATAAAATAATGAAATAATCATGCTCTTGATACAAAATTTTTAAAATAAATTACTTCTCCCTCTTTTTAAAATAAACATGTTCTTAAATACCAATTGAAAATATAAACTTAAAATAAACATGTTCTTTAAATAATTGCTCTTGATACCAATAAAATTTTCAATTGAAAGATAATCAATAAAAGTTTTTGATACCAATTGAAAAATAATCAATAAAAGCTCCTGTTACCAACAATAAAAATTTTAATAAAAATTCTTGATACCAATAAAACAAAACAACAAAACATGTTCTTGATACTAATATCCATGCTCTTGATACCAATATCAATAAAACATAAAACAAACTCTCTTGATACCAATATGAAACAAACTTTGATATAAACTTATAAATAAATATGCATATATACTCAAATACTTCTCCCCCTTTTTGTCAATCATCAACAAAGGGATTAAAGTAGACAATAAAATAATGTTCTCCCCCTTTTTGTCCGAAACAAAAATCAACAAGGGGTGAAATCAAAACAAAACATTATGATACCAAATGAAAAAATATATCAATTTAGTGCATCATGATACCAATTGAAAATAAACAAATAGGTAAACCAACCAAAAAAATTTTGAAGATACCAATTGAAAGTAAATAAAACATTTTGAAGAAACCAACCAAAAAATTTTGATATCAATTGAAAGATGTAAACATATAGGTAATTTTGATACCAATTGTAAAAATTAGTACCAATTGAAAATATTATACACTTTTCATACCAATTTGAAAAATATAAACCAATATTTTTGGTTAAACACTAAACTCATTTTACAATAGAGATACCAAATAGAGAATAATATCAATTTAATGCGTTTGATACCAATATTGAAAATGAAATATTTACCAATTGAAAATAATGAAACATATACCAATTTAAAATGATTTTCATTAGGAGCGTATGATACCAAAAAATCAATATCATTTTTCAATCATTTTTCAACATAAAGTGTGGGAGTAAAATACCAAATGTAAACAAAACCAATTGAAACGTGAAATATGAATTTTCTCCCCATTTATGAAATACCAAACAAAATGATGCATAAGCTTTATAAGATACCAATTGAAACATAATCAATTGAAATATAATAGTCATTTAAGAAATCAAGCTTATCATAACCAAAAATTGTGCTCAAATATATAGTAAGCACAAATAAAATACATATACATGTATGAAAAAATGAATACCAATCGAAATTGATACTATTTGAAGTTTAAGCATATATATATATATAAAAACATATATGAGTATACAAAAAGAATGTCAATAGTGATACCAATTGAAAAGATACAATGATATCAATTGAAAACAAAATAAGATCAAGTGTATAACTCATACTTCCTACCATCCATTTCATGCACATGTTTTAAATAGATTTTCAATAATGAGCATTCAAGGCATGGTCACGCAACCAACCGCCCTTGGAAGGGTAGGGTTTTCAAAAATAAGTTTGAAAATAATATAACACGTTTGAAAACTCTACCAAATGAAGAATACCGCAACTAGTTATATGATAAAATTGTAAACTAGTACGAAATCCTTCAAGTAAGGAATAAAATAAAAATATATTTCATAAAACATGAAAATCACTAAACCAATGTTACTCAAAATCTATATAATACATATAATACTCATGAAAATAAAATCATAAGAAAACATCAAGTAATATGAGTGTACAAGTTTTGTGAAAAACTTAGTCATGAAAATAGGCAATTTGGCTCAACAAGAAATTCCAAAAAAAACATGAAACACTAGAAAATCTAATTTTTCATCAAAATAATTTAACCTTCAAGGCATATGTATGTTTTATACAAACTAAAGTATACATACATATCCAAATATAAACGAGTCCACAAAAGTATATGCATGAAGGCAAGTGATTCAAGGATGTATATGTATAACTAATAGTTTAGACAAAATGGACATATACATGAAGTTTAACATAATTATGAAAAACATGTCAAAAATATGAATACAAGTCAAAATGTATGAATCATCAAAACTAGACTATACTAGTACATCTAATAAGTACAAATGAGCAATCAAGCACAAACATATAATAATCTATTTGTGGCTCACTAGTTGTACAAGTATATATCCAAGTTTTAATGAAAACTAACATCTAAACATGTAGTCAAAACATGAAGTATAGAGATCAAAATAAAACTTATAAACATACATATGATCATTATGTAAATGTACATGCATTAGATCTATGATATATACAATAGCTAAAACAGATGTGAGAACACAAAGGTATAAGTCCATATTAAACATGGGTGATCTCAATACTAATCATGTATGTCATAGGACTAATAAACATGGCATATGGCATAATGAACATTAAAACATGACATGCTAAAAATCAACAATATAAAAAGCATGTAAACATAAATGAGGAGTTAGAGATTGTTACCAAAATCAAAAAGGGCACATCTTCATGTGTCTCCAAACCGAGGTGGTCCTTCCACCAAACTCCCCGTGAAAGTGATGCATCCAAATTTGTCACCATTAAGCTCGGTACGCATCCACCTCAAGGCTCCATTACTCTCACGTCATGTGAGAGCCCACATCTACATCAAATAAAATTGGAGTGGTCTGTGGTACCCATACTCTTTTGGGTCCATGGGGGTTAGCTCCTTTCCTAACCCAAACAAATTTATTTCCTAAATTTACATCATGTATCTTATCAAAATAAAATTTAGCAAGGTGGCCCTTACGTTCACAATGTGTATAAGTGTACACATGAGCATACATTATGTGATGGGTGTGAACGTGGGAAGCATGTGTATGCTGTGGTTTGTGTGCATGCATAGAAGGAACTTGTTTCTTTCGAAACATAGATTCCAACCATGAGTGGTTCATGGCACAATGGCTCAAAATGGAGCCCAAACATTCAACACTCTTCTTAAGCATAGATATATCATTTTCAATTATAGAAGAGGAGGTGCATGCAATAGATACACTAGGTGGTGAAGCTATACTAGCATGACAAACATGTGAATCTAAATTATTTTTTAAAAATTTATTTTCATTTAAGCAAACTTCTAAATCTTTTGAAATCAAATCAATTTTATTTTTCAAAGAAACATTTTCTTTTACAACAAAATCAAGTTTTAAAGATAAAGCCTCATTTTTCTTTAAAACATTTTCACAATCATTTTTACTTTTTAAAATCTTATTTTCATTTAGGGCGAGATCAAGTTTAAATTTCATTGAATCCCTTTCATTAGAAATCTCATCTCTTTCTTACAAAACCAAATCAAGTTTTGAACACAAGTTTTCATTTTCTTTGTTAAGTCCAAAACTCTTCTTTTTCAAAGCTTTATATATTTCTAATAATTTTTCACAAATAATGGAAAGTTCTTAATTCAATGCATCGGCATCAATATATTCATCACAAGAAGAACTAGCACAATCATCTAGTTGAGATTCCGAATATACCTCAAGGGAGTCATTCCCTTGGACCATGAAGCACTGATGTTCGGATTCTTCTCCGCTAGATTTTTCCTTCTTATTGATTTGCGTTTGTAGTTTGGGAGATGTCAAATATTCCACACTGCAAAGGCGGAATCACAATGAGAAAGCATATTTAAATATTCTTTACTAAGAGATGCTCTAAGTGCCTTTAGGGCTAGTGCATTGGCCTCTATATGCAAGCTATTACTAAGGTAGGATTCCTTGGTAATGGCAAGGTAAACTTTATAACTTATGGCTTTTAATTGGCAACTCATCATAACCTTCCATATATCAATTTTAGAGATATCAAACATGGGAGGGATATCCATGAGTGCAAACAATATGTGTGCAAACGCAAATGATAGATTAGCAAACCAAGATCACACTCCTAGGTGGTTAAACCTAATATCAGGAGCGTAGGCTCTGATACCAATTGAAAGTACACGTAGAGGGGGGTGAATAGGTGTACGGCTAATCTATGAATAATAATGCGGAAATTAAAACTTAATGCAACACACTTAGTGTAACCAATGAGTATAGCCGAATTCCCGGTGAAGAGCTCTGGACTAACTCCTCTGAATTCCTCTGAATAAGAGTTGAGGTGCTATATGAAGCTCTCTTAGTTAAATACAAGTGAGACACACAAACAAACCAAGCATGTATATGATATGACAATATGAAACAATGCACAATGTAAGAGAGAGAGTTAGAGAAAGTGGATCAATCGCAAACACCAAGATATGTTTCGAGATTCGAGCACACAGCTCTACGTCCTCGCCTTCACAAAGAAGGACTTCCATTAACTCGTCCACACAGGACATCCCACACAGGGAACCTCTACTGAGGATTTGAGGTAATTACAATTGGGAGTACACAACTCCTCTCTCCAACAAATACAACATCTACACTTAGAGGCAAGGCACAAAATAAATCACCTCTACACTTAGAGGGATAGGCACTTAGCCACACAAACAACAATCACCTCACACTTGAGGGATTTTAACACAATCTCCGCCTCTCACTAGAGGGAGCCAAATACCACTTCCACTATCATCTCACACTTGAGGGATTCAACTCAATCACCTCTCACTAGGGATATCATAATCAATGGAAAGTTTACAACTTGGTGGTCTAACAACCACAAACTAATTTTCTCACTAAAACAAGATCTTATAGATAGGATAGAATGATAAGCTTAAGTGTGAGAAATAAAGAGTTTGAAAATCAAAAAATACAAAGAAAAACTCTTGGAAAAACTTCTAGAATTGATATAAAAATGAAGATAAAAAATAATCCCAAAGACTTTCTTTTTCTTTGAATTTTTCAACCCTTTAAAACAAAATAAAGATGAAATCTTTAAGCTTAAAAACTCTTTTGAAAATTAGTGTTAAAATACTTGTAAATGGGAGAAATTTTGCTCTTGAAAATCTTGTTGAAAATCAACTTCAAATGGGATATTTATAGCTCCATTTAGAATCTGCCCGTTGGCAGCTGAAAAGGGCATTTTTGTCCTTCCGGTCGACCGGCCGGTCGACCGGCCAATGGTTAAAAATGTGACCATTGAGCCCTCCGGTCGATCGCCTGGTCGACCGTGCCAGATCCAGAGAGCAACTGCTCTCTGGTCGGTCAACCGCCCGGTCGACCGGGCCAAAGTGAACGGCCGATCGCCCGGTCGACCGGCCGCACCCGAGAGTGTGCTGACTTCAGTCGGTCGACCACAGTGTCGACCGCCAAATCAATTGGCCTTTGTGCACGTCTTGTGCACATCGGTCAGCCGGTCCGGTCGACTGACCACTGGTCCAGTCGACCGTCCCGGTCGACCGCCAGAGCCTGGCAGGGCAAATTCAGGATTTAAAAACTTGGCTTTTTAACTTTTATAAAATCCTATAAAAACACATAAATTCCACAAAAATCAGTTCTTGTATTATCTTTGAAATACAAATATGTGTAATAAAAATTCAACACATATTTCAAATTAATTGAACCATTTTTGTGTGATAGAAAATTTGCCTTAAACCAAATTCTGTATTTTCCAAAACTTAGATTATTGAAATGGAAATCCAATTTTTCCAAAACACATGTAAATACAAAAACACGATATCTAAACAACTTTGAAGCATATAGTATATGGATAGAATCCAATATACATGAAACGTATTATATCTATGTTTTTGACATTAAATCCAAAAATAAGTTTTGTCTAAATGCAAAACTCCAAACACATGAATAGTATATCAAAATAAGTTTTTCTAAGTATAAGAAGTATAGATGTATATAGATCAAATCTAATATACATTAAACTATGTAAACTTGTTTTGATTCTATCTATACATGAAAACCAAGATCGATTAAACCGAAAACCAAAACCAATAAATATGAAACTTAAAACAAGTGTGTGTATTGTGAACTTGAGCATATCACATTATCTAATCTTTACAATGGATCTAAACTAAATCTTAACTAAACAAACCGAAGCCTTCTTGTAGAACGCCATCTCCAAGTTGACTCGATCCAAACGCGATTCAACGAGCTTGACTCCAACGAGTGCTAGATATGAACTTGACGCTCGAGCTCTTGAATCACCATGTGAAAGCTCCAAAACACCTTTGTTGAAGCTAATCACCTACTAATATCTTGGTTAAATATCTAAAACTGAATATCACAAGATTATTAGTAAACTATAACTACATGAGTTAATCATCATCAAAACGAGAGTGGAAGGCCTCTGGGCCAATAAATATAACATGGAACAAAATTCCTAGCTGCATTAAAAGTGTATCTAAAATTGTACTTGGTGAGTCACGGGGTGGTGCTCCACCATATAAGGACACATCATGGTGGAATGAAGAGGTAAAACCTCCCATTAAGATCAAACAGACTCTTTCAAAGATTTGAAGAAAAATTGTGATAGAGTGAGTTTTGAGAGGTATAAGCTAGCCAAGAAGAAGGCTAAGAAAGTTGTTCAGAATACAATAGCTAAAGTGTACAAAGAAGTATATGAGAAGTTAGACACCAAAGAGGTTGAAAATGCTATATATAGAGTTGCTCGAATAAGAGAGAGAATAGAGACTTATGTACTGTGATGTGTGTTAAAGATGAGGATCATAAGGTTTTAATTCGAGATGAAGAAATCAAAGAAAGATAGAGAGTATTTACATAAATTGTTCAATGGTGATTCTACTCAAGATTTGAATGACCTTACCATTCAGTGTCAGGATATGAACTGTAATTATATGCGTAAAATTAGCAAATCTGAAGTTAAAGAGGCATTGAAGAGGATGAAGTCAAGGAAAGTTGTTTGCCCGGATAGAATTCCTATTGAGGTATGGAGATACTTAGGAGAGGTGGGCGTTAGATGGCTGTTAAACCTCTTTAACAAGATTTGGCTAATTAAAAAGATGCCAAATGAATGGAGGAAGAGTACCTTAGTACGTCTCTATAAGAACAAGAATGTTATCCAGAGTTGTTCAAACTATCTTGAAATAAAACTCATGTGTCACATCATCAAGTTTTGGGAAAGGGTAATTGACACAAGTTAAGGTAGAATGTTAAAATATCAGAGAACCAGTTTGGGTTCATGTCCGGGTGATCGACGACTGAGGTTATTCATTTGCTTCGTTAACTTATAGAGCAATTTTGAGAGAGGAAGAGAAATTTGCATATGGTCTTTATTGATTTAGAAAAAGCTTATGATAAGGTGCCAAGAGAGGTATTATGGTAGACATTAATGAAAAGGGAATCCCTATCAAATATATTGACATAATCAAGGACATGTACGATGGAGTAGTGGCAAATGTCAGAACTTGTGGAGGCATAACAAGTGATTTTTTTATCACAATTGGATTGCATCAAGGATCTGCATTGAGTCCATTCTTATTTGTCATAATGATGGATGAGCTTACTAGAGCTATTCAGGATGAGATACGGTGGTGTATACTATTTGCTGATGATATTGTTCTAGGCGATGAGACGAGAGTTAAGGTAAATGCCATATTGGAGCTATGGAGGCAAACTCTAAAATCTCGATATTTTAAATTAAGTAGGGCCAAACAGAATATATAGAGTGTAAATTCAGTAAATAGAGATTCTAAGATTATAATATTGTGAGACTAGATGGATAAGAAATACCGATGAGCAGTTATTTTAAGTACTTGGGTTCTATTATCCAAAAGGATAGAGAGATCAATAGTGATGTCAACCATAAGATCCAAGCCGTCTGGTTGAAATGGAGGAACGCAACAGGAGTTTTATGTGAACGTAACATTAAGTTATGGCTGAAGGAAAAGTTTTATCAGATTGCTATTAGGCCAGCTTTGTTATATGGCACAGAATGTTTGGTTATAAAGAGATATCATGTCCAGAAAATGAGTGCAGTAGAGATGCGTATGTTATATTGGATGTGTGGTAACACGAGGAGAGATAAGGTGAGAAATGAGGATAATCGTACTAAGATAGGCATAGCCTCTATAGAAAGAAGATGAGAGAAAACCTCCTATGATGACTTGGTTATGTGCGACGTAGACCTACAGATGAGCCAGTCCGATGAGTAGAGCATATCAAATTAAGGCAAGTTAAAAGAGCATTGAGGAGACCGAAGAAAATATGGATGGAGGTAATACGATAAGATATAGAGGCTGAAGGTCTTAGTGAAGGCATATTGCTAGATAAGAATGAGTGAAAAAAGCTGATTCATGAGCCCGATCTGACGTAATTCTCTTTTGGTTCTGTAACCCCCTGATCCCGGTGTACGTATCACAGTATCAGTACGCCATACGACGTACAAAATTGATTTGACCTCCGTGGTAGTCCGATTGAGCCGCTTTTATTTTTAAAATCATTTTCTAATATTTTACATTTTTTTCGGATTTTTTGGAATTTTTCTGGATTAGTTTGGAATATCTCCGTAGTCGGTGTCGACCGATACCGAAAATAGGCTCTACGATTTTTAATTCACAAACGGAGTTGTATTTTGAGAATCTGCTTTCACCATGTGTCTTACATCGTATGATCTACGTTGAGGTATTTTTGAGGATTTTTTTGAATTTATCAAAAATCCAGCCAAACCGGTGTCGCCCAATACCGGCGACAGCTTCCAGGATTTTTAATTTGCAATTCGGATTGAATTTCTACAAACCGTCTTAATCTTACTCTCAGGATAATATTTTCTATTTTCTGTAATTTTTGGGTATCATTTGGAGCTAGTCAATTTTTGACCATATTAAAATATTATTAAATTAAACTTTTCTTTTTCTTTTCTTTTCCTTTCTCTTCTCTTCTCTGATTTCTTCCAACGAAGTCCCCCGCCGCCTTACTGTATCCAATCGCCTTCCCCCTTCTTTAAAATCCTTCCTCTCTCTCTCTCTCTCTCTCCTCTATTCTCTCTCTCACTCTCCCATCCACTCTCTCCCACTCTCTCTCTCTCCAAACTTCTCTCTCTTTCTCTACCCTCTCTCTCTCTCTCTCTCTCTCTCTCTCTCTCTCTCTCTCTCTCTCTCTCTCTCTCTCTCTGTGTGTGTGTATGTACAGACACCCAAAGAAAAAGGGGTGACGACCCTTGTCAGCGGCCAGACCAGGCCGCGACGCCGCCGGCCGCCGCAGCGCCGCCGGCGGCTGCGCCCAGCCCGGTCGCGCCCCCGCGCGCACCCCTCCGGCCACCTCCTCCTCCCCTTCTTTCTTTTTCTTTTCTTTTCTTCCTCTGTTAATCATTTCTCACACTCTCTCTCCCTAGCTTGACCGTCGCCGGCGATCTCTGACCGTCGCCAGCGACTACCGCCACCGCCGGCGGGCCCCCGCCGTCGCTGGCCAGCCTTGCTGGACGGCGAGCTCGCGCAGCAGCAGCAAGGGCTGCTGCTGCTGCTTCTTCTTTGGGGAAGTGGATTTGGGTTAAGCCCAACCCAATAACCCCTATTGGGTAAAACCCAATAACCCATGTGGGTTTAATTAAAACCCATTAACCCATGTACCCTTCAACCCAGTAACTTATGTTAATGGGTTTGGGTCGTGGATCCAAACCCGACCCATTAACAGCCCGAACCCACTCCAAAACCCATTAAAGGTAATTTTACAGAAAACCCCCTGTGACATTTCAGTATGTGCATCTAAATATTATTATTACATATTTAACCCCAATTTATGATTTTTAGCGTTCGGGAGATATCGGGAGTATCCGGATTCCGATTCAGGCGATTCTGGATCCGTTACGATCGTGGGAAAGAGAGCTACCTTCTCATGGCTAGTTTGTGAGTATTTTTATTTTATAAATTATCTTTTTAGTCTATTAATTGAACTTGGTTGCTTTATTAATTACCGGTAAATCCTAATTGGTACACCTATTAAAACATTTTAATAAACACTGTACTTAAAGACGCCTGATCCCTAATAGACGTAGAGTGTGACACTAGATACCTATTAGGTCATGTTCATGGACCACTGACATCAGGCCCCTATGTCACCATATGTTTGGACACTATCATGTCACGTATCATATCACAGTAACGTTACCTGCATACGGTTCCACAGATACGCTATGACACGACACTGTCACTAGACATGCATGCTAGACACTGTTACTATAATTCACAGGACATGATATTATAGGATACACGGGCTACCATTATTACATGTACTGTTACATGAAGGATGGCCACACATTTATGTTCCACTAGTACAAGGATAAGTACCGCATGTCATATTATTGTTATCATCCTTACACTGATACGATAGTTTACTGTACATGATATTAGACACTGCCCATTGGTATTACTTGTACATATTGCACAGATACTATGACACGTCTCACGTTCGTATTCATGTACACCACTTCACGGCATACCGTCATATCCTATACCGTTATCATCATTACATGGATTCTCGGCATATCACTGTTACACGTGCATACATGATTTAATTATTCTTGTCATATGGATCACCGTGCATATTACATGTATTATTGTTTCATGTTATCGTATTCATGTTACATGATTATTTCCTGTTACTGATATGGATATTCCCGTTACTGGACATGAGAGCTGTTGATATGCGATATGTGGCCTTCCACATCTATTGATCCCGTTATATTGTTCCCGTTATATTGTTCCCGTTTCCCGTTATATTGTTCTATGCTATCAACAGAGCTCAGGTCCTGTTATCATGTTACCCATATCATGTACTGTATTGGTTCTCGTTACATTGTATATTTGACATATCAGATCATAAAACTAACTGGGTATGGGGAGACTTGACAGTTGATTAGATCATATCGGGTGGATGTCTGGATCCATTATTCGTCCCACTGCAGGGGACGGGTAGTGCTGGCTACCATCTGTTACTCATGAGTATCCCGTTATTATTTTAGCTCATTGAGATTCCCGTTACATGTTACAGCTCTAGCGGGCTGGCCCTGGTCTCAGCAGCCAGGGATCTGATAAGGCCGTTATCCTGGGTATGTACGGGATACACCCACCCGATAAGAACTCCTCGACCATGGGTTTCCAATTAACATAATAAAACAGTATACACAATAGTGACGTCGGGAACACTTGTTATTTGGTCACTCTCTCGTTTGGATAATGGTACCATTATGCCATGTCCGGATGGGTTCGACTGGAGTGCGGGCTCCAGTATGAACTGCCAGTGGTATGAGACACTGGAAGAGATTGATTAAAATACCAAGTGGAACTGATTGGTACTATTGTATAAATAACATGACTTGCCTGATATATGTTTACTATTGTTTAGATGTACTTGTTACTGTTCCTGATCATTTATCCGCTATCATGTTACATGTATGCGTTGTTATTTTGCCTGTTTCATGCTATACTTTCTGAGCTGGCATACTACTCATGTACATGTATACTTTGCATTGCTTATATTCTGTTTTGCATTGTCTATATGTTGCCTAGGTACAATACAATAGGATGATTATGTTGCAAACTTCATCTACATGCTCATTTCCATCACGTCACCACTAACATGGTCATTCCTATCACATCACCACTAGACAACACTATTTATTATATCAACTGGATACGACTATAGCCATGACCTGAGGATAACCGGCTAGGTAGTGATGGTATTAAAAGACGGACATGATTATATATATTTCTACTGCTTATGATATACTTATGATATGGTATCACTAGACAACATCATGTATGATATCTTAGTATCGTGCTTGTATTACTATTGTATATATTACTACCTACCTCCTTCATTTTACCACTCACTAGGTCGCTTTCTGACGACCCTGGGTTTGCGTGCCCAGGTTGGAGATCCGAGTTACCGGATTATCAGGTAGTGCCTTGAAGTCGCATAGGGGTGTCATCGAGACTATTCATAGGTATCTTTATGATTTATTTCTGTTATCTTCTTTATCCCTATTTTGATACCTGTTATGATCACTAACCTCTTTCTGCAGGTATTCTTATACTTATTTCTTGCTGGAACCCTTGTGTATATGGAGGCGATGTCTTGTACTGAGGCTTAACGTACGCGTGAGGGTATTTTCACCTCGCGTATGTACGTCGCCATAACGTCCCCGTACCTACGGGATCGGGGCGTTACTTAGTGGTATCAGAGCCTAGGTTCACACCTGGTGTGGGTAACCACCTGGGTCAATACTCGGGCTCTTACCAACAGTACAGTCAGGTTCAGATTAACTGATCTGTATCTGAATTTGGGATTCCGCAACGAGTACAAGAATACCATGACCTTGACAATTCATTCCTTGACTCGTTTGTAGTCCTTCCTTCCTGCCGGTTGTCAACCAGAACATCCGATTTCCTTCTCTCTTTCCTTGCATCGTCTTGCTTCCCATCCGTTAGGATTAGTTCACTACCATACTTCTCCATCCCGAGTAGATATCAGAGTGCGCAGCGGAAGTGTCGTGGACCCGTAAGCTTTAGGATTTGGGGTTGGAAATCTTGTTCTCACACCTGAATAGAAATTGCGAGGACACAATTTTTGTAAGGTGGGGAGAAATGTAACCCCCTGATCCCCGGTTATGTTACTGGGGTTTTCAGTTCTTATTGTATTTGTACATCCAGTTTATCATTAATAAACTTCAAATTACCTTTATATATATATATATATATATATATATATATATATATATATATATATATATATATATATATATATATATATATATATAGGGAGCTGATCCTCTAAGAACGGTTCTCACAGATTTCTATGAGAACTTTCACGTGGGTCGTCGGATCTGATAGATCAAATCAAATAAAACTAGATCTCTATCAGATCCGATGGTCCACGTGAAAGTTCTCACATGAATTCGTGAGAACCGTTCTTAGGGGATCAACTCACTATATATATATATATATATATATATATATATATATATATATATATATATATATATAGAGAGAGAGAGAGAGAGAGAGAGAGAGAGAGAGACTTGTGTCCTTCCAAAAGAACTTGAGCCTGTGTCCTTCCAACTCAAATATACCCTTCCGACATTCGAACACAAGATCCACTTTGTTGAAGTTGATTATGTTATTTCAAGTATCTATTGAGTTGGTTAGATCTATGCCTTTAGACATACAAATTCTCGATCCGGTCATTTGATCGTGATCTAACCATTTAAAAACCTACAAACCAAATTTTGTTAGGTTTCAAATATCCTACAACGCTAAACTAACCAACTCACTATTTAGGCCGTCTGTTTTTTCCCTACTTGATGCATGGACAAAAAGTAATCAAAGCACTTAGATTTTTAGTTTATAAATACTTGAAATAATATATATCAACTTCATCAAAGTGGATTTTATATTCCAACGTTAGATCTTGGTATTTGAGTGAGAAGGATTCGACCTCGAATCCCTCCGGAATGACACAAGTCTATCTGCGTGTGTGTGTGAGAGACAGAGAGGGAGGGGTGTGTGGAGGAGAGAGCTTATAATAGGGAAATTTAGTCAACTCCAAAGTATCATCAAAACAAGACTCAATTACAATTTTCTGCAATCCTGTACCCAATATTCCAATTTGCATGAGAACATGACAATGTTGTCTTACGAAATTACTGAAGTGGAAGCACCCACTTAACAAAGATCCAAGTGTCACTCTAAGGCCTACCACTCCACCAAAAAAAAAAAAAAGGAAGATCCCAATATCACTCACCCAACACCCACAAAATACAACAATGACAACAACAAGAAAGAAGTCAAATGATGTCAAAAATTACCACTAAGGGAGTAAAAACAAGCGCAAAGATGAAAGAAAAGCAAAGGGGAGGGTAGTTAAAAAGCTAAACATGGGAGTTACCAACAAAACAAAAGCCTCATCATTTCCTCTTGAGTGAGGCCAAACAAACCCAACACATATACAAACAGCCCAAACGTATTCCCTTCCCTGTCAGTTTCTCTCTCTTCCTACAAAGAAAAATATCAAAAAAAAAAAAAAATTGAAGAAAAATAATAATAAAAAACTCCTGTTTCATCTGTCTCTCCCCTCTCCCCTCAAAGTTGAGCATAAAAACGCTTCCGATGATAGAGATGGGATGAAACCCTTGCCTCGTTCTATCTCTGTGATGCTGAGATTTGATGAAAAGAGACCCCGCGGTTCACATCAGCAGCATTTCTCCACCATTCCTAGGCGAAATCCACAGTTTTGGATAGGAATAGGAGAGACCCATGTCTTGTTATAAGGGAAAGTTGGGTTTATTCAGAGAGGCATGTGAAAGCTCGGATTTTGGTGGCTCTTTCTTCATATCCTCCGCTAATATTCAGGTATTGGAACAAACCCATCATTTTTTCCCCATCTTGTTTGATGTGGCTCTCTTAGTTTTGGTCCGTTTGTGGTCGATCTGATGTATTTCGTGTTCGTTGTGTCATCTTGTTTAATGGCATGCAGTGTTAATTCTCTAGGTTTTTTTATATTTATTTCTTATTTTCTTAACAGATCGATGATTTCCTTTTCTTCTGGATTGTTGTGTAAAACATAAGATTGAAGTGGTTAGAACTACAGACTGAAAATCCTAATTTGGTTGATTCATTGTGCATTAAAATGTATATGATTTGTTTATGATTCATCTTTGTGAAAATGGGTCATCATAATTTTGGTTCTCATTAAATTGTTCCACATATATGTTGCCCTGCAAAATGCGTCTAGTATTCTTGTAATCTACTTGTTCTTCTCTAGCTTGTGAGCATCAATTTTCCTTGTGTTGTTTGATTAGCTTGTCATGTTTGAAGACGATTCTTATGTTTTTATGTATATATTACTTCTCTTTGTTTATAGTTGTATTAGCTTTGGTTTGTATTTATATTCATGTTCAAATCTGATGTCTTCATTTCCTGCTTCC
Source organism: Agave tequilana (assembly GCA_038442645.1). Lineage (NCBI taxonomy): Eukaryota > Viridiplantae > Streptophyta > Magnoliopsida > Asparagales > Asparagaceae > Agave > Agave tequilana. Next base: position 231,296 of record JAVJIF010001668.1, on the reverse strand, counting down.
TACTATCATCTTCTGTAATATCATTATGTCAGGTTCTTGCTATTGCTTTTGTTGAATTTTATTCTTCCTTATGGAGGGAGAAGCGTCATGGGACGCTTATCCTCTGAGCCACTTCAGAGTCGAGGGGATCGGCTTCCAAACCGTTTCTGAGGGCAGCAATGCTTGTGATGTGGGTTCTTTGCCCTTGGATAACATACTTCCTGATGATATATTGGAGAGAATCCTCTCCTTTTTGCCTGTTGCGAGTATATTTAGAGCCTCATCTGTGTGCAAAAGATGGTATGATATTATTAATTCAAGAAGGTTTCTATGGGCTGTCAAGCTACCCCAAAGCCTTGGTACTTCATGTTTACCTGTAATGATGCTGCTGATGGGTATGCATATGACCCAGTTTTGCGCAAATGGTATAACCTTGAACTCCCCTGCATTGAGCAAAGCAATTGGTTTGTCTCTTCTTCGTGTGGACTAGTCTGTGCTATGGACAATGACAGTAGGAGCCGTGTTTTTGTTTGTAATCCAATCACTAGAGACCGGAAGAGGCTTCTTGAACCTCCTGGCACGCAATTCCCTGACTATAGCGCCCTTGCCATATCGGTGGACAGGCAGAGTCATGATTATACTGTTGCCATGACAAAATCTAAGCAGGTTCCTGGTGATTACCTGCAATGGGAGTTATCCATCCACTTATATGAGTCTGAGAATCAGTTGTGGGTCACTTCCTTTAAGGAGGTTTTGATGGGATGGCGGGGAGGTTATGAGAGTGTGATCTGCAATGGAGTTTTATACTGCCTGATTCATTCCACTGGCATTTTGGGAAATGCTGATCTCCGTCATGGCCTTATTTTGCATGATCTTACTGCAAGATTGTCTCATACTTCTGTTATGCAAACTTTGATTCCAGCACCCTGCCCCCTCTCTTGTGGCCGGCTAATGAACCTCAGAGATAAGGTGGTGATGGTTGGCGGGATTGCAAAGTATGACAGGCCAGATATTATCAAGGGAATTGGCATCTGGGAGCTTAACAAAAAAGATTGGCGCGAGATTGCTCGAATGCCTCACAAGTTCTTCCAAGGATTTGGAGAACTTGATGACGTCTTTGCAAGCAGTGGTTCTGATGACCTCATCTACATTCAGAGTTATGGATCTACTAATCTTCTCTTGTTTGATATGAACCGGAAGCAGTGGAAATGGTCGATGAGGTGCCCTGTGACAAAAAGGTTTCCTCTTCAGCTTTTCTCTGGTTTTTGCTTTGAACCCAGGCTTGAAGTTGCTTCCTGACTTGTTTTTGCTTTGAGGCCATGGAAAGATGGAAACAGAGAGCTGCAAACTGATTCTCTTTTGTAGGGAAAGTTTTTACGGGATTGGAGAAAGTTATAGGAGATTTAGGTTTTTATATTTATAATTTATGAAACTGTTGGTGATCGCAGTGCTTCACCCCCCCACCCCCCCCCCCCCCCCCCCCCCCCCCCCCCCCCCCCCGAGGTTTGGGTCTGCATGTGTTTGAGCAGAATTGATCAATAGAAAAGCTGAAGTTTCTGCTTAAATTTTTGTGGGAAGATTATAATTGAATTTCATTTTCGTGAACTAGTCATATTTATTTTATACTGGTGAATTCCATTTTAATGACTAGGTCATATTTGTTTCATCCTGAACGATAAGTTTATATCCTTTATTATATCTAATATTGCTTTCCATATTTGTTCCCTAGTCTTGTTTGATATCTTTTGGACTGTCAGTACTACAGACGTCCTAGATTGTGATCATGTTACCTTCTAATGCTGGATAACGTCCTGCAGGATCCAAACTTGTAGATATTATCAAATCCTTCCTTAACGTAAAGTTCGTTTTATCAATTGAGGGACTTTAGATTGCACTTGTTAATATATACATAACTTGTCAATCTTTAGTTTGAGCAACTTAAAGACAAATTTGTTCCCTTTTTATCGTACTAATTAATATCGTGTATCTACTGATGTTCTGATTATCTAATACAATTTTTTTCCCACGAGGTTCAGTATCTGATGTGTTTCCACAATTGAAAGTATCGAGCTGCTTCACATTTTCTTGGGAAAATGATTTGTTTCACTGACAACTTCATGAGAAGATTATGATCCTTCATCTTACATGATCAATTTATTGGCCTGCTTTAATTTGTATTCTGCTTACCCTCTTGTATGATATGATATCACTGATATCTGTTAAATCTTTTGTACTTTAAAGACAATGAATTTTCTCTTGCTTTGTTAACCTGCCTCTCAATGGTGATTGAATTATTGTGCGGTTTTTAATGCTAGTTATCTACATTCCTGGAGTTGCTCACACCTCGTGTCTGCTGTTTTGTTGTGTTACCGCTCTCTGTTATGACTGAATTCTTGGAAGAATTTTTCTACTTATTGTCTAAATTCCCGTAGCTGCCCTAGCGGTTACTTCGAAATGGAGGATCATCAAATTGAAGAAGATTTTGCTTCATTTTCTTCTTGATATAATACTTAAACCGTTTTAAATCAGGATGTTACTAAATTCCTGTTTTCTCCCTTTGTCATGTTTTCCTTGTTTCCTTAAGTTCTTGAAATACTTTGGATCACGGGCATGCTGAATTTGCTACATATGCCCTTCATAGGCGCCATTTCTACTGATGTTCTTAGTAACTGTTCATAATTCATTGTCCAAATTTGACGGTTTCCGCTTTGACAGATTAGAATTGATGAAATTTTTCTCATTTGTTCGTAGTTTTGTTCGATATTCTCTGAATCTTACTACTTTAATAATGGATAATATTATCTGAATCTTTCTATTTAATAATGTGATGATATCCCTTCACTTGCTTGTTGTCTTGCTGCCATTTTAATTTTTAATATTGTAAGTTCCTGTTTACTAATTTTCTGCACATAGTTCATATGATTAGTAGTCGTCAAATCCACAACACAGTTTCTCCATTGGCCAGTTCTGGTCACTCTGACCTACTGATTCTCTAGTTAGTTACTGTTTCATTATTTATAGTGTCCTATCTGTTTGATATTATCTGAATTTTATGTAGGCTGACAACAGTAGACTGCCTTTCACTTGTTTGATGTCATTCTACCTTTAAGATAGGTTTTAATGATTCTATGGAGAACTAACTATTCAATGCATTGTCCAAAATTTCTTGGAGATCACCAAATCCACTACAAAGTTGCTCTATTGGCTAGTACTGGTTCTCAGGTGGTGGTTGACTTGTAAATTGATATCTGCTCAACAATGATATGCTTAAATTGTTCTTTTTGACTCATTTCCATGACTTGTGCAGTTTTCATGTATGAGTCGATTCTAGTCATTGTGTTATTTCTTGTTTCCTTAGGTCTTTAATCAGTTTTGACTTCTTTTCTTTACTATGTATCTAACAATTTTATATGATCCTCTTACCAAAGTTCACTTGAGAGTTTATCTCATTGCTAACTTTTGAGAAATTTCCTTTCGATCATTTTTCGAAGCTTGATGAGGCCTGAATGCAGCAAGTTACCACATCACTGACATTTTGGCTCTCTGCTTGTCATCAGAGACTTCTTGGTTTTCTTCCAATGTTTGCTTTGTATTTATTAACAGAGAGCCAAAGTTTGGGTGAAGCAAACAAAGAGGTATGCCTCTCTTCTTCCTGAAAAGTTAATCTATTGAGGAATGAAGTGAGTCAGAGAGCATTTCTAAGGTTATGGATGTCAGTAGGAGATTCACTATTGCAGGCTCTCTCACAAATAAGCCAAAGAGAGCATGATAAGAGAAGGCAGAGAAAAAACTAAGTTATTCATAGTTATTCATGATTTAAAATCTCGGTATCAGCATCATTTGGCGATTTTGCTATAGAAATATCAGTCATTTTATCTCATCGAATCAACAGTATCAGATATTATTTCGGTTATATCAGATTGTTGACAGTATCAACATCGGGTAATATTTCAAACCTTAATAGTTACATCTCTTCTTGTGATTTTATCAGCAGAAAATGAAAAGAAAGGATCTTGAGGTTGCAGTAAACCAATGAATGGGGAACTTCTTTTATTTTATGGAGGATGCTGTCCCTTTCATTCCCGAAGAAATAAAACAAAAGATTGCCCTGATTTGTATTCTATGAATATCTTCAAAGTGCAAACTGCATCTTTATTCTTTTTTGGATCATATTTTGGTTAAATTCAAGATCTCGAAAAATCAGTATTTTTAAGAGATTTTCAATCTGATGGAATTTTTAAGTCCTTTTTTTGGATGATCCAAACAAAGCATTTATCTTATTATTCTCGATCTCTTATTCCCTGGAGAGAAGGAAAATATTAGAGATTTTAATAGAGATTTTTATTAAATTCACCATCTAATGAGAAACAAACACACAAAAGCCAGGAAGAGCTGCAACTTTTTTTGTTTGTGACTTTTAATTGAAAAAATTGGTGAATTAGTTGAGGAGACTATTGGTCCAATTTAAAGAAACTATTGTCGACTATTATTTATATTGCATGCGTACCTTTAAAGTCATGTGAAATATTCTCTTACACCAATGTATGCTTTATCTTCATCTGCGATTACCTAAAAAGGATAACCAGTGGAATCTAACTTTTTCAATATTTTAATAAGTACTAATGTAGTATAATAATAAAACTTTTATCAATTTAAACTATAATTGTTTATCCCAATTCTAGGATAAAGATAAGAATTTCTTACAATTTATGTGAACAGCTACAGTAAGAGTAAGAATTTCTTACTCACTTGTTTAAAAGGGCAAGGATGAGGAGAGGAGTTCCTACCCAACTCATTTAACTATTTACTCTTCAAAGGTAAAAAAAGAAATGCTCTTAATATTACTAATAATAGTGTAGAATTTCTCATTTGTTCACTCATCGAATCTCTATTTTGGAGTCAACTTAAACATTTACTTACTTAAATTTATCTTGTGGTTTGGATAAATTGTAGTTAGTTGATTCATGTATTTTTACTTTTATTAATGATTGCATCAGTTCTAAATTTTAAATGAGTGTACATTTGTACTCATAACATATGAACATAGAACGAAAATTTTTTCCGAGGCTATTTCTCTTTTTCTTATCGTGCGACACTTTCTATTTAACGAGTATTTTATCTGTTTACCCTTGTACTTTATATAAGATAAGGGTAAATAAGATTTAGAAATCGCTTATTAGAATAAAAGTAAATAATCAAGTATTAAGATAAGAATAAGGAAGACTTATCTTGTGTTTACCCTACCCTAACCTTAGTTTTAAATGTTTTTTCAAAGCTCTTAAAATTTTAATGGTGATTTTCAATTATGGGCTCAATTAGCATGCCACCAGCTAAATTTCACTTTTACACTTAACCTTGAAAAAAATTATTCCATCCCAAAATTGCCTTTACCGAACAAAACTTTTTGACATTTTGCGCGAAGCAGCGCAAAAAGGCCTCCTCCTAAAAGCAAGCCTACGATGCCCAAATTTCTCTCCCAACAAAGCCCCATTCCCCCTTGTCCCATCGATGGGCCAAATCCTCACGCTCACACGCTACCGCTAGGACTGAATCAACGCCATCCTCGATCGAGAGAGAGAGAGAGAGAGAGAGAGGAGAGAGAAATGGCAGGAGAAAAAGCAGCAGCAGCGACTGATGATGATGGTGTTATAGTTGGGAGTGCAAAAAGGGGAGACGAGTTGCTGGGCATCAAGCTGAGGAAGGGGATATCTGTCGGGAAAAGGGGCGGGCCATTCACCCCTGTGCCCAGCTGGAGGATGGAGCCAGGCCCTTCTTCACTCGCCAAGCCCTCTGCCAGAAAGCTCGGTGCCAGCCTCTGGGAAGCGCAGGACCTCCTGCCTCTGCCCAAGGCGAGCAGGAGCAGAGCAAGGCCTCAGCAACTCGGTCTCTCTGATGCTTCAGAACCCACTTCTCTCCTTCGGGTTAGTTCTTGGATTTTGTTGGGTTTTCTTCTTGGTGCTTGATTTTGGGATTTGGGGCTTCTGGGTTTTGTTGGTTAGTGCTGATACTCGTTGGTTTTTAGATCGATTTCTTGTTGCATGGAAAGTGTTTGTTAAAGTCCTTTGGTTTTTATATTTAGTCATGTTTGTTTGTTGGTTTTAGATTCTGTCTACATGTTTGAATATTCGAATCACGTTGGGAAATATATCTCCCAGTTAAAGAGATGGGTCTTTTAATTGGACGAGTTATATTCCACATTTGTGGGTGAATACAAATTCTTAATTGGGGTTCTGTTTGGGTGATTATAAGTTTGTCTTCGTGGAGACAGATGGGTTTTCTTTGGGTGAAACTGAGATGGTATTGTTCAGAGACGTGTTCTTATTGGTGGAAGAAAATATATTCATAATGAGTGTCTTTAGAATTGGAAGGCCAGGAGTTGGTTTAGTCTCTTTCCATAAAGGCTGCATCCGTAAAATGGTTCCTTCATAAGTTGCAAGGTACCCCATTCTGGTGGTTGTATGGGGTTTTCCTTCATAGTATATAACCTAAGAGTGTCAGTTGATAATAACCCACCTGATGGGTTATAATTGCTGGACATGATATATATGAAGGAAATTATATGCGTAGTGGTCAGATTTTAACCCTCATCAAGATCTTGATATGTGTCCCACCGCATCGGGAGCGTCAAAAGCGAGCAACAAACTCGACATGCCAGCTGGCCCATTGCGGGTCTAAGGAGAAAGCCTCGGGTTTTGCCCGGAGTCCACGCTCGACCCGGGGTCCTTCTCCGACATTCGTGACTGTCAGGTCCCTCCTCGAGTCCACATTTGACCCGACGTCCTTCTCCGACATTCGCTACTGCCAGATTCCTCTCTGACATCCACACTCGACCCGAGGTCTCTCTCTGACGTCCCAACTTCTAGGTCCCTCTCTGACTGCATCTATCCGGGGTCATTCGCCTGGATGTTCAACTCGGGCGGAACCATTTCACTAGTTGGAGGCCCCGACCCCCACAACAAAGGTCCTCCGCGAAGACTCTCGCCTCCACGCTGGATACAGCTCAGCGGCAGGATTCTCTAATTCACAAAGTCAGTTACGCTATCCGATTATCCCCACGTTCTAAATGTTTCAACACTTCTATTTCAGTGGGTGCGGTTATGGATAGTGGTGGATACCTCTGCATATCAATCCCAACAATCAGACGCTATTATCTAAGCAGTTATGAGAAAATCGCAACATGTAAATCATGCGGTTATGGAGATCTGAAATATCTGCGCCATCGGTTACAACGCCACGGGGTATTTATGCATCTGGATGTCCATCGAGAAAGGGGGATCCAAGAAGTTGTAAAGGTGATAATATTTCACAGAACCATTATAACCTTGGGATACCGTAGTGAATTCTCTCCATCTTCCCCATGATTTTTCCCAATTTGAGTTTCATGTAAAAATCATCTGTCTTTGCTTGTTTACTATGTTGAAATCTTCAATTATTACCCGATAATTTAGATATCCTTTCGCTTGTGGTGTGAGATTGACTGTCCAATCAATCGTGTCAGAAAATCTCCATTAAAAATTGGTGCTTTTCATTGAAATCTGAGTATTTACGCTCAAGATCTCTTTCTCAAAAACCCAAAAAAAAACCCCTCAAAAGGCCTCTACCAGATCAACTATGGTCCCAAGAAAGCGAACCATCCAAAGGAAAGGCTATCAGAATCACTGGGGGCACAACGTCCCCACCATCCAACGATCAATCGCGTACCACCCAGTACACCGGCTCCTTACCGCCAGGACCAGCTGCCAGTATCCAATCGTCACAACAATGCGAAAACCACTTCTTCAGATGCCTAACGAGATGATGAAGCAAATGAAGGAACAACAGACGCAATCTGATCACGAGCGAGAGCAGATAACTTTCGATTGCGAAAACATCCTCCAAGAGAAGAGAAGTTAAAACATCTCAACCAGCAGCTCCAGGACCAAGTTGCAGCCTTCCAGAATAAACCAACACAAACGGAGGGCGAGCCCGAGAACAGATGGTCTCCCGATCTCCAGGGCCTTGACGCGCTAATTCAGAAGCGGATCGGGGATGCCAAGTTGCAGAGACATTAAACACCTTTAACTATCAAAATTATCAATTTTCCTCTCACTTACGAGATCCAAGAGTGCGAGTTCTTAAGAAAATTATCAACTCTCACTTATGACTACTATTTCGGAGTGAGCGATCCGATTCAACACATCTGACACTACCGGGACAAGATGGTGATATACTCTCGCTGATCCAGTCATATGCCTTACTTTTCCTTTCAGCTTGAAAGGCGCGGTCTCGGATTGGTTCTACTCCTTGCCGCCACACTGTCTCCATAACTTTGCAGAGGTGACCGAAGCGTTTCTTACCCAATACACCTCTCGCCAGGAGGCCAAGAAGAATAACCATCACCTCTCTGTCATGATGCATCAGAGAGAGTCTCAAATCCTATATCAACTTCTTTCAGACCAACTTGCCAAAGTTGCTAATTGCGGTGAAGAGGTCTCTACACTTGCATTCATGAGTGGGCTGCAAGTTACTCACCCCCTGTACAAACACCTTATGAAGCACAACATCGCCAAGATGAGCGAGGTCCTCTCCCGAGCTCAACCTTACATTCAACTGGAAGAGGCGATGAAAGCTTCCTCCAACCACTCCGCGAAACCAGGCAAGGGTGGGGGGAAGTGAGTCTCCGCATGAAGCATTTGACCACGCTCAAGACCGACACCGGGGGCAACCTGTTTACAAGAAGCAAACACTCCCGGTCCTCTCACCAAGTCCGCTCCAAAGTTACAAGTCAATGGTACACTTCACTCCACTCCACTGAGACTTTCGATATACAAGAACTAACACCATCAAGGACCAGTCATGAGTCAGACACCCAAGACCAATCTAGCACAATTTTTTACTTCCTGCGTTGAAGGAATGCTGCTCCTACCATGAATCCAAAGGGCACCAAACCATCCACTATTGGGCCCTTCGAAAGTACCTGGAGCTCATTTAATGGTGCCTCTTCAAAAAAACGTCCTCACGCTCGAAGCAGCTTTCAGACAACCGCACCCACAGCCTTCCTAGCCACAACATTTGATCACCCAGTGTAAGGCGATTGATTGACCTCACGACCCGAGAGAAACATGGCGTATTTTCTTCCAACTCTAATTCCATGTATTTCATTCCCGATTATAAATAAAATATTATTTTATGCTCATAACTATTGCAATCCATACCAATGCAATACATCCAACCGGTGCCAGCCATCCAACCCACATGCCCTGATGGTGGGATTTTCCCCACTCAGAGGCGGCTAAGCAATCTTCGCTGATGGAATTTTCTCAACTCGGAGTCAGTTCTTCGCTGATGAGATTTCCCCCATTCGGAAGTGTCAAAGCAGACATGCCCATGGACACTCTCTTGGCTATCCTACTGGAGTTGAAACTCTTCGTTGTAGGATTTTTTTTCCACTCAGAGTCCCTCACTCTGCTGCAGGGATTTCTCTCACAGAGCCCCCGTTTAATATTCCGCTGATGGGATTTCTCCCACTTAGAGCACAAGTGTCTTATATGAACCGACAGGCAGATGAACTGTAACACCTCGTTCCCGGAATACGTATTCAGATGCGTATTCCGATTTTTCACCCATATTCTTTTATTGCCTTCACCTATTTTGGGATTTTATTTGGACCTGAACTCGACCCTAATCCTAAATTAGGATTTCCCTTCCTTTTTCTTTTTCTTTTTCCTTCTTTTCTTCTCCTTTTCTTATCTTCTTTTCTTTTCTTTTCCTTTTTCCTTTTTCCTTTTCTTCTTCTTTTCCTTTTCTTTCTTTTTCCTTCTCCATTCTCTTCACTTCTCTTCTCCTCTCTTTTTCGTTCTTCTTTCTCTCTCCCCTACATATGACTCTCTTTCCTCTCATTTCCCTTCACTATTTCTCTCATCCTTTTTCCTTGTCTCTTTCTTCTCTCTTTCTTCCTAACCACCATCGCCACCCTCACCACCACCAACCTCCACCACCTCCACCAAGCCTGGCCTCCTCTCCTTCTCCTCCTCCTCCGGCCAAGCCCGCCACCATCATCACAATCACCTCCACCACACCACCACCATCTCCACCAACATCACCACCCCCACTCTCTCCCTCTCTTCTTCTATTCTCTCTCCCTCTCTCCTCCCCTAGCTCCCCAGCCAAGCTCCCAGCACCACCACCTCCCTCTGGCCTTCCCTTTTTCGCTCGTAGCCACCCCGACAACCCTCTCTCCTTCATCTTTCTTTCTCTTCTCTCTCGCACTGCCCTCTCTCCCATTCTCTGTCTCTCTTTCTTTCTCTCTATTTCCCGCTTTCTTATCCCTCTCTCTTGTTCCCTCTCTTTCTCTCACTCTCGCTGCCTCTCTCTCCTTCTTACTTTTTCTGTTCTGTCTCTTACGCTCTCTCTGTTATCCTCTCTCTCACATCTCTCTCATTCTCTCATTCTCCCTGCTTACTCTTCTCTGTCTACTCTCTCTTTCATTCCTCACTCTCTCCCATTCTCACACTCTCTCTGTTTCCCTCTCTCTCCTTGTCTTTCTATTTCTCTCTATTTCTCTCTCCTCGCGCGTTACGCGCTAGCTCTGTCAGAGCTCCACTAGATTCCACCATCTTGCCTCCGGGTAACCCTAGGTGAGTACTTATACTTGCTTTATGCGAGTACTTCATTTTGAGGTTTCCCGTGAATTTAACCGTCGGGTTTTATTGTCTAGCCCTCGGGCTTAGCTTCCACGCTCTCTTTTGCCTTCGGGCTTAGCCTCTGGGCTTAACCTTCAGGTTTACTAGCTCGCCTGGTAAGCGAGCTTAGCGCTCAACGCTTTACCTCTAGCTTCGCCCGACTGTAGCTTCGCCGCGTGTGTTAACTAAGCATTGATACGCTTGCTTTGTCGCGTGTCTAGCTCCGCCGCGAGTGTGGCTTCGCCGCATGTGTTAGCAAAGCGTTCATACGCTTGCTTCGCTGCATGCGTCTAGCTTTGCCGCGAGCGTGGCTTCGCCGTATGCGTTAGCAAAACATTCATACACTAGTTTTGTCGCGAGCGTCTAGCTTTGCTGAGCACGTTAGCGCCTAGCGCTGCATGTTAGCTCCGCTAGGAGCCTAGCTCCGCCGCGTGCCTAGCGCTATGCTCTGCAAGCTTAGCTTCGCCTATGGCTTAGCCTCGCTAGACACGACTAAGCTTCACTCCGGCTTTACTAGCCGGCTGGCTATTTAATAGTTTAGTTTATAATTATTATTATAGTTGTGAAGAATTTGAAATGATTTTGTACTATTTTGGCATGTTATTGTACCTGTATTTACCTGTATTGTTGTACTTCACCCGGTATCATGACACATGACTTGTTAATTGCCAGACTCATGATTATCACTCTCACGGGGACTTGACCTGCTGTCATGTTATACACCCAGAGATCCTGTACCCTTGTATCAAGCATGTTCCTCCTGTTATTAACTTATTATATTCATGTTACTTCCTGTAAATCGATCATCATGGACATAATTTGTAATAATTGAACAACTTACATCGAAATGGGGGAAACTGATGGAATCCATATATGTACATGTTTATAATGTCAAATGTTGTGCAACTGAAACTTTGGTTCTACCTCAGAGCCACTGTGTTCCAATGGGGTGTACTGGCACCCCTACTCCAAATTTCATTCCTGTTTTGGGCATACAAATAAGACCCTTATTGCTTAGCGGCAGGATCCGGCTTAGTACCGAATGCTCCTATGGTTGTTGTCTCGGGTATGCACGAGACCACTATAAACATGGTTCATTGATCTCCCATCAGTTTTCAATAACTAATTCCATATTACTCATATGTGAATGTATGTGTCTGGGACGCTGGGACACATACCTAAACATACGGGTCAGACGAGTCATAATAATAATACAATAATGTGATTTCATTCATTGGCTCAATACTGATTTTATGTTACACTGCTTGTTGTGATTAATCTATGCTTGCGTGACTAAGCACACAACACATCACCCGGCACACGTGTGTTTGTCTGTGCACGCCACTTGGCTTCATTTTACGTACTCGTTGGGTTGCTTTCTGACAACCCAGGACCTGCATGTCCAGATCTCGGAGCTTGGAACGAAGTGGACCTTCCACGGAAGACCAAGCTTTTCTTGTGGAGCAAGCGGATCAGCCGTAGCTCATTTCCTACCGGCCCTCTCTTGACCAGCTCATAGGATTCCCTTTTTGTATCTCGTGAGCATCTTTTGTATTGTTCATACCTTATAAATCATACTTCTGTGCTTCTTGTGATGTAATATTGGATCACGTTCTGTGATAACTATGTACTTGTACTTTTTTTATTGGAATGTATATTACCACCGTGCTTTGGCACTCTGACTCTTGCCTTTGCTGATGTTTAACATATATATGTGAGGGTATTCCCGCCCTGCATATGTATGTCGCAGTAGCGTCAGCAGCCGAGGTGTGGCATTAAATAAACCCCCAGAAGTTTCCTCAGCCGGGGTCCTTCTATCTATATTCCGATGCGGGGGATACCATCCTGCTCGGGAGCTGCCATCCATATTCCGATGATGAGATTTTTCCCACTCGAAATATATCTCCATTGTGAGATTTTCTCCACACGGAGATCAACTCTACTGTTGGGGTTACTCCCACTCGGAGGTGCTAGATCGTCACTTCAATTTATTTGGGCCCCCAACTCAGATAGACGCATCCAATCTGTCATTGGGTGCAATGTTTAAAATAACGATAACTTAATGATAACGTTTTTCTTCTGTTATGTTAACATAGGTTATAACGTAACATATAACGTAGGTTACGCGATTTAATATTTATTTAATAAAAATAAAAATTTATACTATATTTAAGAATTTTTATAAATAAGAAAATAATTTTAAAAAATCTAAAAAATCAAAGTAATATATAAAACGTTTAGCATGTATCACAATAATTTTTCACATTTACAAGTTATAATTCATAATTTCATCTACACAAACAACAATATGATCCGCATATTTCATTATAATTCCTAATTTTTAGCCATGCTATTCAATCTGCACAAAGATTCATAATTCAATCTATAAGAATTCATAATTTAATCATAATTTATAATTTTTTAGTTATGCTATTCATTATAATTCATAATTCAATTTACAATATGCTATTCAATTATGCCTCCATTTTTCTTCACTCTCTCTGATATTTTACCCACAATCATCTCTCTATGCTCTCTCCCCTTATCGCTCTCTCCCCCCTCGCGATCTCTCTCTCGGCTTTCTCTCCCGATCTCTCTTTGCTTTCTCTCCCTCGAGAGAGAGAAAGAGAGCAAAGAGAGATCGAGAGAGAAAGCAGAGAGCAGATAGAGATCAGGAGGGAGAGAGAGATCAGGGGGAGACTGGAGAGAGAGAAGAGAGAGATCGGGTAGAGAGAGCTTACATATGCTTTAAAACGGAGAACCACCGCTTGGAGACGATGCCGACAAGAACCACCACGACGGAGAACCACCAGAGATAGTTCTTCTTTTACTGTCGATCAAAGAGAGGTCTTCTTTCTTTTCGGCGTCAAACGAGGAGACGATAACGAGGTTGCAGAGAGGACGACGAGCAAGCGATTTGGGAAATTTTTTTTGCTATAGACTGAAAGAATATGGGGGGTTATAGAAAGTCGACTTGTAGCATAACGTAGGTTACGGTGCGTTACATTAATAACGTAACGTAACGTAAGTTACAGACAAAATAACCATAGTTATCAAACATTGTGTTTTTTAGACCTGTTACATAACGATTGGTCGGTGTTACGTTATATAACGAGTTATAACGGGTTACATAACGGGTTTTTTAAAAAACTGGTTGAGTGACATCCCCACTTCACACCCCTTTTTTGCATGTCTTCTGGGGCCATGGCTATTGTGATATATATATATATATATATATATATATATATATATATATATATATATGAGGGTTTCCTTGTTTAGATTATCCCCTCGACGTACTAGTTTCATGGGGGTAGAAGCCATGTAAATACAATCCGATTTACCCTTTTATTTATGTATCTAACACTATGTTTAAGAATGTTACATTGCATGCTTGTATGTGTAGTTTACTACCTCTACCGACCCCTATTCTGTGCGTCCTGGGATGGGATTTCCCCTGCTCGGAGGTAACGACAAAGGTTCTCCTACATACACCATGTTACTTCGATGTAGGATTTCCCCCACTCGGAGTTCGGGCTCTGCTGCAGAGATTTTCCCCTTCCAGAGTTTCGGCTTAGCGGTTCCGTTGATTGGTTTTTCCCCACTCGTAAGAACATGCGATCACGACTCCGCAATAAGGATTTCCCTCTCTCAGAGGTCTAACTCCACAACTGAGATTTTCCCCACTTGGAGGATAAACCTTACCGGTACTGTTGATGGACTATCTCCACTTAGAAACACAACAAACATACCAAACCATTCACGCGCGAAGTCAAATGTCCTGGAGTCAAAGGCAAGCACTTCGAGGAGACACAATCAATTCCGAACAAAACAGATAAAATAAAGCAAGCATTTTATACAAATATTTTCATTTCAAATACAAATATTTATTCCAAATCTTTCCATTTCAATTACATTACTTGATTACATCTAATATGAGTAATACAAGATTGTGTCACATTTCTGTGTGAACATTTTTTGAAAAGAAATACAGGTGATCTATTTTCTATCCATTCGCACCCCAAGGGTATCCTTAAAGGACACCTCCCAGGGGCAAACGTCTTAGGCAACATCCATGAGGCAACTCAGCCACCTCGCACCGATTTTCCTTGGGATGATACTGAAAACTCTCAGGAAGACGTCTGAGCCATAGGCTGCGCCTCGAGCCCCAGACAGGAGTCCGCAAGCCAGTGATGATATCCCATTATCGACCCCTTATTCTGAGGAAGAAGTCAGAGCTCCAGAAGAGGAAGTGCTCTCCGGTGATGAACTCAGCAATGTACTCGCATTCCCCTCGCGGCTTCTGACCAGAGTGAAAACTCTCAGACATTAAAGATGATTGAATCGGATCCACCGCCATGACTGCTCGGACAAACCCCACTCCTTCCTCATATGTGCTACCAAGGAGAACTCCGAGGCACAAGATGAGAGTTGGATTGCTCCGATCAGATATCAGATGAATAAACAGGGTTAGAGTAGAGCACGACCCATCATTCCTAGCAGCAGAGCCTTGTCGCGAACAACAAGCTCATCGCGAAGACTGATATTTTGCGCCTACTAGACTCCCAAGAAGCAGGAGCCTGACATCTATTCCCACCATCTCTATCCTCTCCTTCTCTTTCCTCCACTGGACAAAGAAGAAGAAAGACATTGCAACCCATCGGGACAAGGAACTTGGAAGCAAGGTCTTTAGAAGATGGGCATATTTTAACCATAGGGCTCCACCTTATTTATAGATAGAGGTGGAGTCGTAATGTTTCCAGTTCAAATCTCCAATCTCCGAACAAACCGATCCACACTTCAAGATTCTCGGTCAACCAATCTGCAGAATATCAACCGCCTCTTCCACACGATCTCAGTCATAATGCCAGGATTCGAAAAGGCACCCATCACATATTTCGTGCCAATCCAATTAATCCAATTAATAGACACGTCAGCTGTCATCCAATCGCGCGACTTTCAGTCATAATTCTAAGGATTCATACTAATGAGCCTGATCCTCACTTGCATAGACTTTCAGAAGAACTCAGAGGTACTTAAAGGTTCATGTCAACTTCGCTCTTCCAATTTTCCTCCCACGATTCTAGCAATCGAAAGAGCGGGTGCATTTGTAGTAGTTAGATTTTGACCCTCGTCAAGATCGTGACAGGCATGTCCCACCGCATCGGGAGCATCGCAAGCGAGCAACAAACTCGACATGCAAGCTGGCCCATTGTAGGTCTAAGGAGAAAGCCTCGGGCCTTGCCCCGAGTCCACGCTTGACTCGAGGTCTTTCTCCGACATCCATGACTGCCAGGTCCCTCCCCGAGTTCACACTCGACCCAAGGTCCTCCTCCGACATCCATACTCGACCCGAGGTCCCTCTTCGACATCCGCAACTGCCAGGTCCCTCTCTGTCTACATCTATCCGGGGTCATTCTCCCGGATGTTCAACTCGGGCAGAACAATTCCACTAATCGGAGGCCCCAACCCTCACAGCAAAGGCCCTCCGCGAAGACTCCGGCCTCACGATGGATACAACTCAGTGGCATGATTTCTTGATTCACAGAGTTAGTTACGCTGTCAGACTATCCCCACATTCTAAATGTTTAAGCACTCCTATTTCAGTCAGGGCAGTTATGAATTATGACTGATATCTCTGCATATCAATCCCAACAATAGGTGCTATTATCTGAACATTTTTGAGAAAATCACAACGTGCAAATCATGCGATTATGGAGATATGAAATATCCACGCCTTCGATTACAACTAGACTTGACCCCGGTTCGGTTTAAACCGCCGAACTAAACTGGGAACTGGTTGACCGGAACCGGAACCGTCGCCGGTATCACGGTTCTAGAACCGAACCGGAACCAGCCGCAAGTGTGGTCTGTTCCGTCTTGTGATATTCAGAACCAGGAAGCGTCGGTTCCTGGTTCTGAACCGTTTTTTTTGGGTACTAGGCCTGGCCAGGCCGGCAAGTCAGTCCATGGGCCCCCGAGGCCAGGCGCTTTGCCTAATTTAAAAAAAAATTAAAATTTTTTTGCCCCTTCCAAGTTTCGAACCTGCGACGTTCAAGTAATTTGCACAATGCTCTAACCATCTGAGTTAATCGGCAATTTCATTAGAGCGTTTAGTTATATATTAGTACTCTTTAGTGAATTACTGTTAAAAAAAATGAACCGGAACCAGAACCGGAACTGTCGAGTTCCGAAACCGAAACTGAAACCGGAACCGGTTGTCCCCGGTCTGGTTCCAGTTCCTCCGATCTCGAAACCGGGAACTGCCAATTCCGAAACCGGGGTCGGGTCTAATTACAACACCACAGGGTATTGTGGCACCTGGATGTCCAAGAAGTTGTAAAGACGATAATATTCCATAGAACCAT
The DNA here is from genome assembly GCA_038442645.1 of Agave tequilana. NCBI lineage: Eukaryota > Viridiplantae > Streptophyta > Magnoliopsida > Asparagales > Asparagaceae > Agave > Agave tequilana. The sequence continues at coordinate 214,288 of JAVJIF010001668.1, read as the reverse complement.
TGTAACCTTGGGATACCATAGTGAATCCTCTCCCTCTTACTCGTGATTTTTTCTTCAATTTGAATTTTCACGTAAAAATCTTCTCTGTCCGCCGGTTTACGTTGTTGAAATCTTCAATTATTACCGATAATTGAGATACTCTCTCGCTTGTGGTGTGGGGTTGACTGTCCAATCAATCGTGCTAGAAAATCTCCACCACAGTACGCAATTAACCAAATAAATAATCTCTTACCTTTGGCTAGGTGGCATTGGCTGAATCTCATCCTAGAAGAGGGGTTGAATAGGGTAATGACAACAATGTTAAACTATCAAAGTATTGTGCAACATGAATGATAATGATGCTATTGAAATACACTCGAGTATTCCAGCCACCACAATAGATCTAGACGATCTCCTGATCAACAAGATAGACGATTTCAATACAGATCGATAACAAAGATGATTGTCTCAAAGAATGAACTCTAGTAAAGATCAAGAGGAGAAATACCCATGATTCAAGATTAACTAGCAATCCACACAAGATATTAATGCACAAGATCCATCAGCACAAATCCACACAATTCACATTAATGAAATTAATTGAGATAAATAAAGTTGAGAGATCAAGCCATGCGAAGAGATGAGACAAGCATTATATTAATCTGGCGGGGCGCTTGCATCCAACATCCCAAAGCTTTTCTCTGTTTTCTACAATCCATTCTCCTAAAACCCACGAGATCAACTTGTATACCTTGGACGAAGACCCAAGCCTCTTATAGCTTTCTAATCTCCTATTTAATAGAGGTTGTCTCTAAAGAAAATAGAAGAAACTATCCCTTGGAGGCCAACAGATTGTTTGCTAATTATCCTGTCGTTGATTTGCAATTAAAAGTGATTCTAATGAATTAATGAGAGTAGAAATTTTTTTTAAAGAATTCTCAAGTTAGAGCTTATGATGATTGAGAGTTTGTGATTGAATGAATGGTCAGTTGTGAGTGCAACAAATGAACTCTCTTTTAATAGAGAGAGATGAAGCAAATATGGTAGAGACCAGAACGAACAAACTCGCCCCTTCGAAATTGAGAAGATACAAACCCATGCACTAAATCAAATAAGTAACTTACAATTCAAAATCTTTCTTAAAGAAATGAAATCTTAGTTGACAAGGGAGAGCAAGGAAAGATTTCCACACGCACAAACTCCTGTAAAAAAAATTCAAATATTGCCAAAACTGAAATCAATTGAATCTGGAAAATTGCAATTTTCACCAAAGTTGATCATAAAAATCCTATGCTAGATCCTCACTTTATTCTTAGAAGATCCTCTTGTTTTCCTATGTATTCTTCCGTTTTCATTTCCTTTTATTCCTTCTCATCCTTATCTTTCTTTCTCTTCTACCTGCCGACCTTCTTTGTTTCTTCTTCTTTTTCCCCTTTTCAATTAGGTTAGGGTATAACAAATATATATCTTTTTTTAGAAAGTCATGGATCCACAGTTTCTTACTTTAATGTTGGATCTTACTTTAATTTGGACCTAGTCCATTAACCTAATGACTAGGTTGCCGAAACTAGAACTGATGAATGGCTGAATCCTTCATGCTGTCGACTTTAATATGTCACCATCTTTCTCTCGGGTCCCTTTAGATTCTCTCCCTCTCTTTACCGGTCTATGTTGGTTCTCATGACACTCCACAATCTTAGATACAAATTTTCTTGCTCATGCTATCTGCTGCTTGACCCGGATGGAATTCGCTTAGGAGAGATGAGCGTGAGATGGCTGACAAACTTCTTTAACAAGATCTGGCTAATTAAAAAGATGCCAAATGAGTGGAGTAAGAGTACCCTAGTACCTTTTTATAAGAACAAGGGTGATATTCAGAGTTGTTCAAACTACCGTGGAATAAAACTCATGTGTCACACCATGAAGCTTTGGGAAAGGGTAATTGGATACAAGTTAAGGCAGAATGTTTAAATATCAGAGAACCAGTTTGGATTCATGTCGGGGCGATCGACGATAGAGGCTATTCATTTGCTTCGTCAACTTATAGAGCGATCTTGAGATAGGAGAAATTTGCATATAGTCTTTATTAATTTAGAAAAAGCTTATGATAAGGTGCCAAGAGAGGAATTATGGTGGACATGGATGAAGAAGGGAGTTCCCATCAAATATATTGACATAATCAAGGACATATACTATGTAGTAGTGGTAAATGTCAAACCTTGTGGAGGCATAACAAGTGATTTTTTCTTTCACAATTGGATTGCATCAAGGATCTGCATTGAGTCCATTCTTATTTGGCATAGTGATGGATGTGCTTACTAGATTTATTCAGGATGAGATACCGTGATGTATGCTATTTGCTGATGATATTGTCCTAGTCGACGAAACGAGAGCTGAGGTAAATGTCAAATTGGAGTTATGAAGGCAAATTCTAGAATCTCGAGGTTTTAGATTAAGTAGGGCCAAAACAAAGTATATGGAGAGCAAATTCAGTAAATAAAGAATCCGAGATTATAATATTGTGACACTAGACGGACAAGGAATATCGATGAATAGTCATTTTAAATACTTGTGTTCTATTATCCAAAAAGGATGGGGAGATCAATAGTAATGTCAACCATAAGACCAAGCCGGATGGTTGAAATGGAGGAGCGCAACAGGAGTTTTATGCGACCGTAACATTCCGTTATGACTGAAGGGAAAGTTTTATCGGACTGCTATTAGGCCAGCTTTGTTATATGGCACATAATGTTGGGCTATAAAGAAATATAATGCCCAGAAGATGAGTGTAGCAGAGATGTGCATGCTTCGTTGGATGTGTGGTAACACGAGGAGAGATAAGGTGAGAAATGAGGATATTCGTATGAAGATAGGCGTAGCCCCTATAGAAAAAAAGATAAGAGAGAATCACGTAGATAGTTTGGTCATATGTGACGTGGACCTACAGATGCGCCAGTCCGGCAAGCAGAGCGTATCAAATTTGGGCAAGTTAAAAGAGCGCAGGGGAGACTGAAGAAAACATGGATGGAGCTGATACGACAAGATATAGAGGCTAAAGGTCTTAATGAAGGCATATTGCTCGATAGGAATGAGTGGAGAAAGCTAATCTATGTGCCCCGATCTGCCGTAATTCTCTCTTGGTTCATGTAGCCTACCCCAAATACTTGGGACAAATGGCTTAGTTGTTGTTGTTGTTTATGTTATCTGCTGCTTAGTTTTTTTTAGCCTATTTATCTAGAATGCTTGAAGGGTACTTTTTCATTCTGTTATATTTAGGGGTGCAAACGGATGCGGATATATCCGTGGATGTGTGCATTAGTATCTGTTTTTGATGCAGACACGGATATGAAATTTTCAATGAGGGCAGATACATATATGGATTTGGATAAGGATTTTGAAAAGGTTGCGGATATGAATACGATACAGATATGTTTGTAAAACCCGAATACATACGTGGATAAAGAGACAAATACTATATAGATATAGTTATCCACATAGGAATTGTGATTTTCTATTTTTTACGTTGAAGTTGAAAATTCTTTGAGACCTATGGATGTATTGTTTTGTTGAAGATGATTTGAGGAATGTGCAAACTAATAAATCCTTTCCCCTTTCAACTTGATGTTAGCTTAGTTATTTAATTTGATTAAGTGATACTTATTTGTTTTTCTCTCTTCTCAATGTTATCATAATACGTTGTTATCGCATTGCATTTTGTATTTTCTTTAGTTAAGATAAAGTGTGATATAAGCATGTCCATTTAGCCAGTCCGTAGCCGGATATGTTTTCCACATATCTGATTTGGTAATTGCTATATCTGTTTGCATCCAGTGATATAACACTTCTAGTTTGTCTCTTATTCTACTTTATTTTTTATTTTTGTTGTATTGAGTTGCAGTTATTCAAAGCGAACGTGATAACTTATGCAAATGTGTAGGATTGTAGCCACATCTATTTAAGTGGTGACTATGAAAGTAATGAATTCCGCTATTACTATTAATTGTTCTTTCTTTTTCATGCCAGCCACAAAGTGCAGCTAGAGTAATGCGGCGTATTGGAGCTTCCTTTGACCAACAGGACAAGTTGGCAGAAAGTTTTATTGGAGACTTAAAACCTGAATCTCCTGCTAATTATAATAGCTCAGTGGAGGTAGACACATTATTATCTCTTTTATTTGTTGTACATCACTGATAATTCTAAGATTTTGATGTTTTAGTTCTGGTTCTTCATATGACAGTGTCATTTGTCCACCCAATCTCCTTTAACATGTTTTCTTTCTTAATTCTGTTTCCTGTAATTCTTCACCTTACAGGTATCCTCTTTGAACCAGGCTATCACCCCTGGCAGTTCTTTGGATCTCAAGGGAAGGCTTGGAGGGTCAGGACATAGCATAAAAACATCGGCAGAATTATTGAAAGTTTTGAATAGAATTTGGAGATTGGAAGAAGAGCTTGCGTCCAATGTATCTTTGGTTAAAACATTAAAACTGGAGCTCCATCATGCACATTCACGCATTCAGGAGTTGATGCAAGAACAGCAGACATATCGCTACGAAATGGATGATTTGATGAAACGACTTTCAGAAGACAGATTAAGAAGGAAGAATAAGGAACAAGATAGGATAAAGGCAGCAGTTCAGTCCATAAAGAATGAGCTTGAGGCTGAAAAGAAGCTGAGACGACGATCGGAGAGTCTGCATCGCAAATTAGGTAAGGAACTGGCTGAAGTGAATTTAGCATTTAAGGAAACTCTAAATGATCTGGAAAGTGAAAAAAAAGCACGTGGTCTGTTAGAGGAGCTCTGTGATGAGTTCACAAAGGCACTTCGGGAATATGAACAGGAAATACGGAATATGGACCAAAAGTTTAAGAATGACAGTAGTCATAGATTTGATCCATCACTGCATCATATATCTAAATTGTGGATGGATGAAAGGTTGCAGATGAAGATAGCAGAAGCTCACGGAGAAGAGGCCAAGAAAAACAAAATTCTAGAAAGGTTAAATGTTGAAATCACAACATTTTTCAAGCAAGAAGATCCCATAGCTCAAGAAATAATGGTGCATGTCGAAAGGACGAAAAGGACATTAGCATACAACGCCACTCTCTTGAATCACTCCATTTAAATGGAGCTGTCAGTGAACCTCAAGATGTAGATGATGATGATTCTGTAATCAGCGATTTGCATTGCTTCGAGCTCAACATGGATGTTAAGGACAATGTAAGCGAGAACCACTTGAAACAGGAGGGTGACGAAGGTGTCATGGAGAGGCTAAAAGGAAAAAGCAGAGCTACTTTTAGAAATGAACAGTTAAAATATCCTGAAAAGATTGGAGGCTGCAATATATACAGCTTTGAACAAGACAGTACTGAATTATGTAATGGAAACAAGATGCATCTTGTTGATAGCTCAAGAGGAAACTCATATACTGGTGCTGAAGAACGTAAAGGTTATCCTGATAATGATCACATTGATTCGTGCAACCATTTCTCAATGAGCAGTCATGTTAATCCAATTGGTGAGGGCAATGCTTCAAGTTCAGGCAACTCCCGCAGTCTAACTACTCGTGGGTCACAGTGGAATTACCGGCACACATCTTCAGATCTCGACATATCCAAATGCTCATCAAAACTGCCACAAACTGTAAAAGAGAATTCTTTGAAAGAGAAACTACTTGAAGCAAGGTTAGAAGGGCAGAATGCTCGCTTGAGAGCTTTGAAAACTTCTTCTGTTGGTGGACTACAGTAGTAGAAAAACAGGTATCCATGGTACAGTTTCTGTTGAAGTCTGCGGGATGTAGAGTACTGTTAAAGTTTTTTCGGAAGTGGCAGATGTAATCCAGTTTTCTCTGTATTATATGTATATAAGTTTGAGGTCTACTTTGTGCGATAATTGCTACAGTTTTGTGAGATATTTATATATGACCAGATTAGTTTTCACACATGGGGATGCCTCATGGTCTATATATGCTAGAAACCGACTGCTACCTATGATAAGTTCCAGTTCAAAAAAGATTACAAGGCCAAGGTGAGAATCTTTGATTATAACAACTTTGTTGCCATCATTTTTCTACATTAGTTGGCTTTTTTGAAGTCTATTAAGTACTGCAACTTGCCATCAGCTTTTTTTAATCCTGTATGTAATGCTGTTGATGAATTCTCTCTTTTTGAGTTATATGTGGTAGTTGACTTAACCATGTTTAGTGTGAGAATCAGCCATCTGTTATATGATGCATGTAACCTAGATTTTTCTTGGTGTGCAAGACTACACTGCACACATATAGGTGTTGGAGGTTGAGAATGTGGTTCCAAGGCCTTTGGCTTATTTTGTACCTTAAAGACGAATGTGGTTCCCGGTAGCAAACCTCATCTATTTTATCTAGACATTGCACATGGAAATTTTTGCTGCCTGATTATATGAGCTTTAACTGCATGACCAATATATGGGTCTATCCGAACTGACTAGCACCAGTTTTATGGCATGGCCCTGTCTTGCTTAGAGTGGCCTTTGCCATGGATCGGACCCCAACTCATAGAGGGTTGACATCAAGTTAACAGCCGGTTGTCCCTTTTGAATTCTTTTGTGGATTTTTTCGTAGCCAATTTATTATGATGAGACAAAGCTTAGAGATAAAATGTCAAAATTTATAGTAATCTAAACCTTGATAGTTTTCAACTGCCAATATATGCACACTGGAAAAAGATTTTAAGGGTGTCTGCTGGTGTAGGTAGCCTGTCGGAGATGCTCCAATCCTTAATATATAGAATTTGAATGCAAATGTACACACACCTTCTAGACCTAAATATCTTTTGCCTAGGGAAAAGGGCAAGCAATCATTTTTTATATTGTTGCTCATTATCTAACTTAAATAAAGATAAGCTTTCAATACAGTATAACCTAATATATGCAGGACACTTCCCCCAACCAAAAATAGGTGCGGCCGACACACTCAGACATGACACGCATGCCATCCATATTGAACACTTGCAAATTGTTCACCTTAAAAATACTAGATTATTAGCACTCGCAATGTACGTGTTAAGAAGAATAATCATTACCTTGATAAAAAATAAAAAAGTATTTAAATGAAATTAAGATGCTAAATACTTAATGTATTCTCAAATAAAATTATAGAATTCATTAATTGAGTAGTCAAACATTTAATTAAACAATTTTTTATTTGAATAATATAATAAATGCAACATGAAACAATTGAAAGGTAGTTAGATTCATATAATAATAACATTTAATGAGAAAGAAATACAAAGTATTATGATGTGAGCTATAAAATAATTTTTTCACTTTTTATTTGTTGAAACATGTAGAGAAAAACATGGGAGCGGACCGTGAGGCAACTGTTAGGGACTCAAGAGTTTGCATTATAATAATAGATGATAAGATCAAGAATTTTATGATCTCTTTGATGAAAGCTAATCATTTGATAGATTAGTTCACTAAAATTAGACTCTTTCAATAAGAATAGCAACATAATACATATTTTTGTTAAGTAGACAAAAATTTAAAAGAAATATACATAGTATTTACAAAAAGATATACATATAAACCTTGTCCTCATGCCTAGATTATTGGAAAATTTTCATTATTCTTAATTCCTGCTAAAATCTATTTGCTTTAGACATACATTCAGCTCTAGCTAAACCTAATCGTTTCTAATATTAAGAAATTGAATAAAACCTATTTTACATTCAATTCTCTTGAACTATTCTTTCTCAGAAAGCATTGCATCTTTACTATTATGATGACTAGATAAGACACATTTTTGATGGATAGCTAATTTTTTTTGTATATGTAGCTATGAAATTACGGTTGTGGTAGTTTTGAAGGTGTGGGAAATAAATTATTTGAATTTAAAAATATAAAATAGAGATCCATATCAAATAAGAATTCTAATCTAGTGTAAAAGAAAACTCATCAAATTAGAATCTCAATGTAGTTAGCTTCTGATGCAGGAAGCTGAAAGCGGACAACAAGAACTGGAAGACTTTGTTTCAGATTTGTTAATCTGCTAATTTTAGGGTTTTTGGAGAGGATTTGAGAAAGAAAATTGAGTTGTAAAGGGTTGCTAGACGTGGTGGAGAATTAGGGAATTGGGAATTAGGGAATTGGTTTAGGGTTGTTTTATGAGAGAGATGCTCAAATAATATAAAAACACACATGGTTCGGTTTAGGTTCAGACCTGGCAGATGGGGACATTAGTAAATCAAGAATTTCAAGGCTTCAGTTCAGCAAAATTTATGGGTTTTTTTTTTGCACTTACTAGGGATTTGCTGAAAAAACAAAAGAAAAACCAAGAGGAGTGAAGAAATATAAGGAGGCTTCATACCATTTTGTGAGGGGTTTCACACCCAAGATTCAGCATCATTGGAGATGAGTTTCATATCTATCTCAATCTGAGATAGACTTGTGTCCTTCCAAAAGGATTTGAGGTCGAATTCTTCCCACTCAAATACCAACATCCGACATTTGAATACAAGATCCACTCCGTTAAAGTTGATCTATATTATTTCAAGTATCTATAAACCAAAAATCAAGTGTTTTGAATACTTTTTGTCCATGCATCAAGTAGGAAAACCAGACGGCTTAAATAGTGAGTTGGTTAGTTTAACGGTGTAAAACATTTGAAACCTAATAAATTATTTTGTAGGGGTTTTTAAATGCTGAGATCATAATCAAATGGCCGAATCGAGAATTTGTATGTCTAAAGACATAGATCTAACCAACTCACTATTTTCGGCCGTCCATTTTGCGCCGCTTGATGGCTGGGCAAAAAATATTCAAAACTCTTGATTTTTGGTTTATAGATACTTGAAATAATATAGATCAACTTCAACGCAGTGGATCTTGTATTCAAATATCGGAGGGTTGTATTTGAGTTGGAAGGATTCGGGCTCAAATCCTTTTGGAAGGACACAAGTCTATCTCAGTCTAATAATGCATCACACATCAAAGAAATAATGCAGAAAGTTTTGAAAATTAAAGTCACTATCATGTAATTATTCTAGCAAGCAACCCTAATATGAACATAAATAAGGTCAGAGTAAAAATTACAAAAATACCCTTTGAGTTGAAAAAGGCTCCAAACAGCCCAAATAATCAGAAAAATACATTAAAAAAATAAAACTACTTAATGATATTATCTAATCATTTAACTCAAAAACTAACAGTTTAAACCTTAAATATCTAGGGAGAAAGTCTTTTTAGCTTTTCTTGTGGCTTCTTGATCCCCATAATAAGCCAAGAAAACTATACCTTAATCTAATGTAGATTCAGTTGATAAGATGAGTCATGAAGATAGCTTGATTATGTGGACAGATGCTCCCTTCTTTGATATGCATGGATCAAACCTAGTAGAACATTATAAATGGACTGAATTCTTTTCCTTCTCTCTTTTGTTTAAAAAAAATAGTAGTTTCTACTTCAAGTGTTAACAGTTGCACTGATATCAGAATGCAATTAAGTAAAATAAATAAAAATAATAGAGGGGGATGCTTCAGCAAATCCCCTAGCAGGAGGTCCAATAATAATAAGACCTTGTAGATTGTTGAGCATTTTCCATTTATAGTGCCACGAAATCCGCAGATCATTTTTCTTCACTTGACATACCAATACTATTTCCTGTTGTTGGATATTTAATCTTTGCACACTGGAAGTCAGTTGCTTCGATATTTGGCAGATTTTCACATCAATATTGACTCCTTGGATATATAGTCATCTATTGTGTTATATGCATTGGTATAGCTCTAAGAAATATGCAAAATCACTTGTCTCTGCTTTAGAAAGTGATGGTTCAAGTAAGTAGCTAAGAAAGAAAGTAATAGCTTAAATTTTTATGTATGTCAATTTTCCGCCAAATGGGTGAACTTGTCAATATTTTGATGTGTGTGATATATTGAGAGTTTCAAGGTGTAGCAGATTGTTAGCATTAATGAGTCTTTCATGCCAGCATTTCTCTTCATTGTTGTTACCATCAAAGACTCATAATGCTACAATGCTTGGACATATTTGCACTCCCAGTATGTAATTATTGATCAAAAGTACTTTCATAATGTTTGCCTTTCATTATTATTCTTCCCTACTGCAAATTTAATTTTTGTGCACGTTGTTTCACTAAACCTTCACACCCCTGGATCGAGCACGCAAAAACTGCTGTATGTGTATGAGATTTAACCTGATACATATACATGGCTACATTGTAGACTTCAATGCAAATATAAATATATAAAATTATATTTGCTCTGATGTACCTAGAAACAACAACTTATTAGTTATTACTTTCCAAACTAGTCACCGCATCTACTGAAAACTGTTAACCAGCCAGTCTGTGACCTGATTGAAAAAGATTTATGGTTGCCGCACATCAGTCACTGCATCTACTGAAAACTGTTAACCAGCCAGTCTGTGTCCTGGTTGAAAAAGGTTTATGGTTGCTGCACATCAGTTGAACTGGTTCTATGAAGAAGTTCAAGCATCCTGATTGGAAAGGCTGGCTCCGGTAGTTGGATAGATGAGGCTTGATGCTGATGATTATAGTATATTATAAATTATGTTTGTTATCTTTTTATCAACACTATAGTTTTACTTCTTAGGATAATTTGCACATAGTATCAATCTTGTATGTCATTCCATTTCCTTTTCTAAGAGCACTGTTTTGTTCAATTTTTACTAATTTAATTGCTTCATATATTATAGATATTTTTTGAGGTCTCTCTATATAATACTGCTTCTATCTTTTGGCATAATCTAATCAACATTTCATTACACTTCTGGTTATACTTTTTATGCTTAATATTTATACAATTATATATATGTTATTTGTTTCTGTCTAAGAACTTGGTTTGTTGTTGTTCATGTTTTATGTGGTGTAGTTTGTTTGCATATTTCTATTGATTTTGATCGATTGTGAGCTATTTGTGTTAACATGCACCCAATTCTTATGAACAACAAATTAATGAATCAAAATACGTGATTTAGGGTTTTAATTGGAAAAAGTAAATCTGACTTTGATTGAAGAGAGCTTGGCAGTCATGAACCAGTAAACACTTTGATGGGAAGTAGATTTATTTTAGCTTATTTATAAGTGGCCAAGAGGTAGGAGCTAAGTATAAGATTGAAATTTGTAGGTAAATAATTGAAAGAGATTCTTGTAGAAGAGAAGTTATATTTGGGGAGACTGCTTCGAAATCGAATTTTTGAGTGAAGACGAAGAACTATTAATGCAATGCATTCAATATACTGTGAGCAAGGGAAATTTAGAGCTTGGAGAATAGCGGTATGTATGGAGGATTTTGATGTGGAGAGTGCAATGACATGGGTGAATAATTGAAGATGAACTTGGGGTAGTGATAGAGCACTGCTTGGCATGGGAAAGGAGGTTCAACTATTCAAGGCCCACTCCCACCATGGTTTGAGAAATTTTCCCCTACTTAGGCGAGGAAAATTTTCTTACTACTCTTATCTCTTCTTTCTTCATGGATTATACCTTTTCCATTTTTTTTTTCTGTTTTTTTTCTGTCTTTGGTCTTTATTTCCATTTCATAGATATATTCTATTCTATTTTGTTTGGTTTATTATTGCTTAATAATAGAAAAGAAATTTTGTCTCATGTTTTTTTCCTGTTTTTGCTGAATCGCTTTCTGTTGCATGAAAATTTTAACATAGTTCATTAGTAGATATTGAGAATTTAATTCCACTCCAAATATTGAGCTTACCTTGGTTACATATATTAATTTCTATAATCTCAGATACAGATTCAGAGCTTTCTGTTAAATGTTAAATATGTGAAGAAATAATTTAAAGAGAAGTTAAATCAACAAGTAAAAGATGATGGATGGAGAACGTTGCATACCGTTGGATAAAATTGTACTATTTCCTAAACATACAATTTTCTCACAAAATGAAATTAAGACAAAACAACAATTATTTATTCCAGCATGCAATAAATATCATAATTAGAAATAAAATAAAGCATAGGAGAACAAAATCTTGTCTTAGGAATGCAGTCGCGATGTTGGCCCTAAAGGATCAAAAGCCTGTCCCAATCGTCCGAATGTTGAATTGGCTTTGCCCCTTAGCAATAAAAGATCTGCCGGATTCACCAGCACTTGCCCTTGGACGGAAGAGCAAGCCTCTGCTCTGAAAGAGAATTGTTGCCAAGAAATTTAAAGAAAGAGAAGAAAATTTTAATTTAGACTTAGCTCTCTTCATGAAGAGTAGGCCTCGATTGAAATATGAGAGGGAGAAATGAGTTGTGAGTGTTGTATTATTTCTCTTGCTGCTGAAGAGAGAAGTTTATTTATAGGCTTCAAACACCCAGTAGTTGTAACCGCAAGAGAGATTTACGACCACGCAATTGGGTGATTGAGAGATTTTCTCACCCTAACGGATCCCGTGAGACTTATTTGACTTGGTAAAATGAATAAACTTTAAATAAAAGCTTTTTGTTGATTTTCAACTCAAAATTCCAATAGTCCTCCCAAAACTTTAGTTTCAAACAAAATAACAATAATGCATAATATAACAAATCATCAAATCATAAAGCAAGAATAAAGTCAGGCAACAATATACTGTGGATTCGGGATAAATAGCTTGTGGCCTTAAATTTACCCTTAGTGAATTCATCTCTATCTGAAAGGCATAATGAATTACGCCTTGAAGTAGGCCTCTTTAACCAAATATTGACACACAGAGTAAGTCTCCATTTATTGAGCGAGCGGGTTGAGCGATAAATGTCATGCATATAATAACTGACTCATGAGAGTTTCTAAGGGTCTGTCCTACCCCCCAACCATGGCCATCACGGTTCCTCTTACGTAGGTAAGACTTCCAAGAGTACTATAGTTGGATGTTATACCATCCACACTATATGCATTGGACTTATTAAGAGTTAAACTCAACCTTATCTAGCTGTATCATAAGAGCATCATTGCCATAGAGAAGGGGTAGTAGTTACAATGCTACATATAGGATATAAATATATCTGGGTTGATGCTCCGCACGAGTATCACCAGTCCAGCTTGATTTTATCACATTGAAGCTCTTTCATGGAACCAGCTTTCAATCAAGTAGGTTGAGTTCCCGTTGTCAGTGAACTCTACTATGAGTTTAACCCCATCTCCCTCGATAAATCTAGGACCACACTCCTAGAAAGATGCTTAGTCAGAATAACTTTATGTTTTTCAGGGTCAAAAAATGGCTTAACCGTCTTTTAATTTTCAAGTGGTGATAGTCAGAGGTTAACTCTTTATGACTATATTATTATGACTCTTTACATCCTTTATTAGACCCATAAAGTCTTTGAGTAATTGTCAGAGTCTCCCTCATTAAGGTAATTATAAAATTTTATATGTTACCTTAGTTTCAAAACAAGTAAATTATCCCATAATGATTAATGACAAAACATATATACGTTGTATTTGATTATTCAAGTCTATATGTATATACATGTATCTTATATGCTGAAGAAATAATTAAGAAAGTAATGCTTGTCAAATGTCTTTGAATGCACACTTAATGTCAAGTTTAAGTATTTTAACATGTAATTCAGATATATCTAAAAATATAGTTTAAGCATATACTTATCAAAACTTTAAGAGATGTAAATGTACTAGAGGAAAATATTTATTATTCATTCTACTCACGTTATTGAGACATTGATGATATCTCAGATTGAATTTTAGTATCTTATAAGATAATTGCAAATTGGTTCCTTGCTAGATAGTAAGGCATCCTAATTTGCCTTACCATTTATATTCTTAATAGTATCCAAATTTTCATCTTGGACAATCATCGTTGTCTTAATTTATTGATTAGGATATTTTAATTTTTTTTGTACATGCAGCTTTGTTTTCACAAATAATACATGTATGCATTATATATCTTTTATTTTAAAAATGTCATTTAAAATCTTCAAAGAAATTTTAAATAATTTTGAAAATATTTACAATTAATTAACAGTAAAAATTATAATATAATTTCTATAGATGTAAACTCTTTTAAAGAAAGTCTTAAAGTGCATTATTATGTAAAATGTAGCAATCATTTCAAGATATTTTACTATAAAATGATAGATTTATAATTTCAAATTTTGATTTTTTTTAATGTGTATATATATTTACAATTTAATGCATAGTAAAAATTTGAAGATTTAATATTTTTCACAACTTAGATAAGAATATTCTCATAATTTTATATTGTTAAAATCATGAAGATATTTAAATAGTAGGTGTATAAATTTACAATTATGAATATACTTTTAATAAATATAATAAGTTAAACCAATAGAAGACATAACAAAAAATAACTTATTGAATAAAATTTAGTAATGAAATGAGAAAGATTAAATAATTTTCTAGTTATAGGATAATTTCAAAGGAGTTTATTTCATTGCTTGAGATATTAAAATAGATAACTTTTCAAATTTAAAGACATGTTACAAGAATTTAAATTGAAAATTCTCGCCAAAAATCTTTATCAAATTCTTGACAATTAAAATAAGAGATAGACTTGTGTCATTTCAAAAGAATTTGAGCGCGAACCCTTCTCACTCAAATTTAACCATCCGACTTTTGAATACAAGATCACTCCGTTAAGTTGATCTATATTATTTAAAGTATCTATAAGCTAAAAATCAAATGTTTTAAATACTTTTTGCCCATGCAACAAGTAGGGAAAAACGTACGGCCTAAATAATGAGTTAGCTAGTTTAACGGTGTAGAACATTTGAAACCTAACAAAAATTGATTTATATGGATTTTTAAATGTTTAGATCATGATCAAATGGCCGGATCGAGAATTTGTATGTCTAAAAACATAGATCTAACCAACCCACTACTTTCGATCGTCCATTTTGCGCCGCTTGATGGATGGGCAAAAAGTATTCAAAACACTTGATTTTTGGTGTATAGATACTTGAAATAATATAGATCAACTTCAACGGAGTGGAATTGTATTCAATGTCAGAGGGTTGTATTTGAGTTGAAAGAATTCGAGCTCAAATCTTTTTGGAAGGACACAAGTCTATCTCATTAAAATAATATATAAAAATATCAAAATAGATGTTTAATTTATCTCTAAACTTAGAGGAAAATTATAATTTGTAAAGTCAAAACTGAAGCTGATTTCTAGAATGTCCATAGGACTAAATCCAAATGTTGATAACTATAAGTTAAGGGGCAATAACCAAAATAATAATGAGATTAGGAGATAGTCTCTTAATCTCAATTATAATACTAGATTATAAGAAAATCACTCATTTTTGACAAGGTAGCTTTAATAGATCTCAATAAGCGTTGGATGGGGGGAGAAAGCCACACATGGCTATTGATCATCCTGCACGTGAATAGGATTAATATACTCATTTACATAAGCTCAAATTATAAGATTTTCAATCTTACTCTGTTCTTCATAATAGACTTAGTATAGACTATGATATCTGTCACACTCTGCCTCCCAAAATACGTGGAAACGGAGTCGCGACGAGAGTCAACGACGTATATGCGTAAGGAAAATATCCTACACATATACGCTAAGCCTAAAGTAACATGAACAAGTTATATAATCACTAAGATAAATTTAACATCACTGTAATGTCACATATAAATATCCACACATAATAACAGATAAGTAAAGGAATAGAACAAGCATGAGTCCAATGCATAGAATTATGAAAGCAATGGAATAAAGAAGAGGCAGAAAATACCGAGAAAAGATGATCAAGTAAGAAAGAACTTCGGCTTCTCAAGATGTCTGTAATCCTCTCCCGATACCTGATCAATAATATGAAACATCTAGTATCTGGACGTACGAATTCAGGGTCGTCAGGAAGCGACCTAATGAGTGTAAGAAAAAGAGGAAGTGCTCGTGCATATGAACAATGTGTGCATAATAATAAACAATACTGGAAAAAGACAGATATAACATATGAAACAAGAACAGAAGCAATAAAGTCAGTCAATACAGAAATCAAATGTCAAATCAGGTCAGGTGTCTATCACAGTATATATATATATCATGTGAGAAAAGTAAGTCATGCTAGGGTCAATGTACAATCGGGTATTTATTATAACATGTATATATCTATGTTCAGTCTGTCATATCAATATAATATTTCAGTTTTGTTATCAATTATGTCAGCGAACACCAATTGCCACCTGTAATAGACGCATCACATACTACGTTTATCACACATGTCAATCGAAATCCTATGTTATTGAAATCAATAGAAAAGACATTGTCCATACTTTAGGTGGGTTCCGTTTATACCCGAACCACGATCTAATCACCTGACGCTGAATCAGGTTCTACAGCTAGGTAGTCAATAACAATAACAATATGAACAATACATGATGTAAGTCATCCTCTGGAACCCTGCGGTGGAACCGTATCTCGGCTGCGCAACCTGTATCCTAGGTTCACCCAAAATACATATGTCGTCTTCTCCATCAATTTTCCTAATCCTGATGTAAGTTGTCTATTATATTATTATTTAGAACAATCAATATCCATGTTATTTCGATTACTGGGATGATACGGTGACAGTAACAATATCAATGATGTAACAATAATAATGTGGACAATATTACCGTATAAACAGTAGAACAATGAAATAATACATGTGTTACGGTCTGATAATATTTTTCAGTAACTTTCAATAACTCGAATACAATAACAAGCTCGAATACTGCTCAATAGATAGTCTCATTTAAAACTGATCAATATCTCATCCATCTGCACTAAGATACAATAGTAACTGATCCATCAACCAATAGCCCAATACAATCATCATGAACATCAAGTATCAATCCATGTGAAAGTATCTGATATGACAAACCATCACTTCAATAAATCAATAAGCAGCTATCTCATTCCTGTCGGTTTACTCTAATCCTTTATATTATCAGTACATCAGAGTCTCACATAAACAATCAGTTATGTCTAGTCATATCCTCACCATCGAATAACAGTAAGATCATCGATCATTGCACGTTCTCACTTCTATTCAAGGTCAATCACAATATCCAACATAAAGAATATACATCTCAGGTCAACTCCAAATCTAACTAAGTCCATACATAGTTTCAAGTAATGTTTTAAAAAACCTGTTATGTAACTCATTATAACTCGTTACAGAACGTAACAACACCCAGTCGTTATATAACACTCGCAAAAAATGCAGTTCTTAGTAACGAGCATTTTTTAGAGCGTTACTAACGTTACGTTGCGAAAATAATATAGCATTCATAACTAAAGTTATTTACACGGGCTGCTAAATATAAAACAACTAAGCGATTTCTCTCTAGACCAAATCGACATGAAACCCTAAATTAGTGATGGCGAGTGAAGCATTGAAGCACCCCGGTTCCTCCTCTCTCTGCAGGCGACGACGACGACGTCTCTCTCGTGTGGTTCCTCCTCTGTAGTTCCTCTTCAATTGATCTCTCTCATTGGCGAGCATTGTAGCACCCTAGTATATCTCTTCAATTGATGAAGAACTTGCCATCGTAACGCTCTAAAAAATCAAAAAATCGCACAACTCTTCAATTGACGAGGAACTCACTGTCGATATCTCCTCGATCTCTTCAATTGATGAGAAATCGCACGACATCGGAGCACCTCAGTTCCTCGATGCTCGCTAAAATTGTTGTGAGACTTGTTAAATGTGTTATATATTGTTTTGAAATTTTTAAATTTTTTTTAAAATTTTAGATTTTTTTAAATTTTTTTATTTTTAAATATTCTTAAATATAGTATCTATATTTATTTTTATTAAATAAATATTAAATCGTGTAACCTACGTTATGCGTTCCGTTATAACCTATGTTAACATAAAGAAGGAAATTACGTTATCGTTATTTTAAACATTGATTTCAAGCATCAAGGTAGATCAGTCTTCTAGTAAAATAGCATCATATTCTATCAGTCCTCAATATTTAAAAAGATTCCTATTTAAATAATCACCAAACAATTGCCTCATAATACTTTACATGAATTGTACCACTCATCCACAAATATGAACTAGGCTAATCACTAGGTCCGGTCAAGTCACAGTCAAAGATATACCACAAATAATTCTGAATCTGAAATAGTAAACAATCTATAATGAAATGATAGGACAAGAATATCTTAATAACAGGTTATTGAATCCATTATATATCCATGTGCTCTATTAATTCATATTAATCCAGTCTACACTCTTTAACTTTAAGTCAATCTCCACTCCAATAAGAGTTCAATAATAAATTCAAGCATCGACAGATCTAATAAATCAAATAATGTTACCCATTGATAAAGTGAGTCACCACATCTCAGTGCTAAGATACTAACTCTGCATATATACACACACACACATCAACAATATATCAATTTCATTCTCCATCACCAGATCCAGTCTCACCCTAATATAGTCCACTGATCTAATCTATCAATGAAACAATCTCATTAATTATTTATCAACTTTACAATTAAATTCTCATATGGTTAATATTAATAAGGAGGATCAAGACTAATACTCCTCTGCCTAGAATAATGGAACGAATCGACAATACTGTTGGTAACAGAGTAACGATATATCAATAAAATAATATCATAGCATCACAATGTAACAATAGTGACCGATATGAACAGAATAATGCAAAGTAATATATACATGCGCATGAAACATTAAGATAAAACATTGTAATTGAAATAAACGAATAAATAAACACTCACATGAAATGACATGGTTTCGGAACCGAATTACCTTCCGGTCTCCACTGCACGAACTGGTACGAATCTTCGGATCATCATATGGGTCGGTTTTCAAATCACCAGCGTATCGGGTTCATAACGAACATAAATTCAGATCGGGTCTGGGTCTTCTGTTACCGGGTTCGAAGCGCACGAACAGGTCTGCATCGCTGTAACATATAACTAAACACATATAGCCACACGTACACATATATGCACATGTACACACCCCTATACATGTATATACGAGTAGATGCATACACACGCATAATCATGTATACACCCAGACATACATAATACTCACACACTTATAATCATGCATACATTTATACATACATACATACATACTCTTACATAAACATATACAAAAAGCATGTACACCTCCATGCACACGTAACACATATCCATAAATGTACCATCATATAATAATTTATGCACACCCAATTACAAATGACACATACATAAATACATACATAATAACATAGAAATAGAGAGGAAGAGAGGGCACACTCACGGTGCAGGAGGAGACATGGCCGAGAGAAGGCCGCGGTGGAGCTTGCTGGAGGAGGCGAAAGCCGTGGAGGGGAAGAAACTCATGGCCGGCCATGGAGAGTTCGACGACAGAGGAGGCAGATGCCGCGAGGATGTCGGAGTGTCACAAGCTGCCGTAGGGGTCTTGCTAGGGAAGAAAGAAAAGGACATATGATGGGTTGGGGTTGCCAGCAAAGGAAGGAGGAGAAAATTAGGTTAGCGTTTTGGTTTAGGATTAGATGTTTATATAGGAGATGTTAATTGGTTATGATTATATAGTTAGGATTAAGATAATTTAAGATTAGATGGTTAGAATTAGGAGATAATAAGAGATTAGGTTAGTTAGGATTTTTATTTAATTAAGATGACTATAGAATTTAGTAATTAGGATATATGAAGATTGAGTTGGTTAAGATTTAGATTTGATGGATAGGATTAGATATGATTAAATATTGGGAGAGAGATATATAGGGTTAGTGATTAGGTAGTTAAGATATAGAATTATATAGTTAGGATTTAGGATTTAGTTGATAGGATAAGGATTAAAATAGATTAAAGATTAGTTAGGATTTTATTTTGAAATAGAATTAGTTGAGATTGTGATTTTGGAAATAGGATATAGATTTGGGTAAGTTAGAATTAGAGATAATTTTTGCTAGACTTTGAATTTGAGATAAGATTAAAATTAGATATTGGGTAATAGGTTTTAGTTTGGGTTTTGGCTCAAATAAAAGAAAAATAGAAGGAATGGAAATGGGCTCATGGTATGGGCCAAGGAAAAATAAAAGAAAGATAGGAAATGGATATGGGCTAATGGGTAAAGGTAAAGCATATGAAATGGATACTTGGGCTTGGATTGAGCTTAGGATAAAGAATAAGAAAATGAAAGAAAAAGGAAGAGAAAAATAAGGGGCAAGAAGTGAGCTCGTCTAAGAATAGTACACAAATTAAATATCAATAATATAATAAGAATAATAACAATAATACACAAAGATATTTAACAATAACAATAATAGTAATTATCAATAGTAATAACCATAATAATATACATAATAATAATTAACACAAAATACTTACAATAAAAAAATTATTATTCATTATTAAATCTTATATTTCAAAAATAAAGGTATTACAATATCGATTCTAGCTAATATAGCTTGGCCCAGTCATTATTTTCATTAGACTCAAATATAGAAGATAGCTAAAATTCGATCCAATTATAATATGAAATCAAAATTAATCCTAAACAGATTCAAATATGTCCAAATATTGGTGTGGATGCCAGGGTTATAATTTAGACAACAACATCACTTCTAAGGTTATGGTTAACATAAGCTGATGAGATTGTTAATAAAGGATCCTAGAATTATTGGGTTAATAAAAAACTCCAATTCTACCAGTTCAATTAGCCAGGTCGGTATAACCCAGGTGGGAGATTTTCGCTCTTGGCGTTCTTTAATTACAAAATCACGTTGAGCACCTTCTTTAGTTAAACACCAATTGTATAAAATTTCAGAGAAATGATTTACTTTTTAATTTTCTTGTCCTAGAGAAGTAAAAATATTTAGGAGCCTACGCCTATTTCAGCAACACAAAGATTGCACAAAAATGTTATAATTTAAGTTTGTCAAAGAAGAGGCAATTGGTGATGGTATAGGAGAAGGAACAGGAATAGAGTCATTTATGACTATTATTAACTTAAGGTGGTCAACCAGTGTTTCATCTGGTTTGTCCACTGTTAATATAAAATTCAGAAAATTTATCAGTTTTATATTAATAGTTTTTAAATTAGAGTATGCAGAATAAAAGTGATGTAGAGCACTTGTTGAAGTGACAGAAGATTCTCGTAAAGCTAGAATAATAACATAAAATGATAGAGTGCAATAATCATTCAACTCGCATGGTTTTTACAGTTTAGATCAATACAATTAATTCTTAGACTAAGCTTGTAGAAATGAGATACTGTCGGATTTTTGTAATTAGTTAGCTAGTTATGATGTTGTAATAATAAGACAACACTAACTAATAGCATGAATTGGACAGGTATAATTACTTGCAGTACTTATAGTTATTTATAAGAACAAGATAAGAACATGTTGTAATATAATTATAGTTATGATATAAAGTCGGAAGAATTCAATTTGCAAGACTAAATTAAAACAATAATAAAATAGCTCACTTGCAGGAATTGAACAATTTTTGAAATTAGTTCTTGGAGAATTTTAGCAAGAATTTATACAATTTAAGTTAATTTACTATAGTAAGAAATCATCATCAATTCCTATTGCATGAACTGTTAAATTCTATTGGATGAAGGAGGGACAAATATTGAATAATAAATTTGTAAGAAATCAATTTAGCAATAATCTAGTAGCATTGTAAGAATTTTGATAATTTGAAACTTAATAAGAATTTAGATCTTGCAAGAATTTAAAATAAGAACTTGCATAAATTTCAAAGGATAGGTTCCTGTAGATAATTTTTAACAAGATATTGTAATAACTTGGTTTAATAAAATCTTAAAACTTGTAAGAAATTTGTTTGCAAGTATTTAAATGTAGGAATATCTATTTGCAAGAATTTTAGCAAGACTTTCACTTGTAAGAATTAAAACTTGCACTAATTTAACAAGATAGGATTTTCGCAATAATTAATAATAATTTGTAAATAATAAACTCTTACAATAAAATAAAATACGATTTTTTAAGGATTTGAAAAGATAAGATCTAACAAGATATTGCAATGAAATAATTAAGTAAGATCTTGTAAAGAAAATATAAGGCCTTATAAGATTAAATGATAAGATCTTGTAAGAATTTGATGAAATTAATTGTTTGGAAGACAAGAATAAGTAAGAATGCAAACTTGTAGTACCGTGAGAGAAGTCTTTTCAAACTTGTAATTGGTATTAAATTAAACATGGAATAACTATATGCATTTTGTTCCTTTAGATTGTTGGATAAAATTATACTATTTTCTAAACATATAATTTCTCACGAAATGAAATTAAGGCAAAACAATAATTATTTATTCTAGCATGCAATAACTATCATAATTAGGAATAAAATAAAGCATAGGAGAACAAAATCTGACATGAGAAATGCTCACGATGTCGCTGTACTAAAGGATCAAAAGTCTGCCTCAATTGTCCGGATGTTGAATCGGCTTGTCCCCAAGTGGTAAAAGATTCCTCGGATTCACCAGCACTTGCTCTTAGACGTAAGCCTCTGCTTAGAATGAGAATTGTTGTCCAAGAAATTTAAAGAAAGAAGAAAATTTTAATTTAGAGAAGCCGTTTTCACGAAGAGTAATTCTCAAGTGAAATATGGGAGGGAAAACGGAGAAGTTGTGAGTGTTGTCATATTTCTCTTGTTGTTAGAGTAAGGGGTCTATTTATAGGCTTTACACCCCAGTGGTTGTAACCGTAAGAGAGATTCACGACCACACAATTGGGTGGTTGAGAGATTTTCTCACCCGAACAATCTTATAAGACTTGGTCTCATTTGACTTGGTAGAATGAATAAACCTGAAATAAAAGCTTTTTATTGGTTTTGAACTCAAAATTCCAGCACATACTACCTCTAAAGCATGCAAATGATGGTTCTTCCAAATGGTATGGCACTTCACATTGGAACGAGCTTCAAATATAAAGTAAAAACTTTAAACTAAGAATCTAAGAAAGAAGAAAAATACTCACCATATGTTGATGGATGTTTGACAAATCATCTCCTGCAAGAATGATATCTAAAAGTAATTAAATATTTTCCAAAAAATTTGAAATTAATAAATTGAAAATATCATGGTTGATTAAACAAAGAAATGTCAGGGCATTGTTTAAACTGTTTTTGACAATAGGCCTGAAAGTCATAATTCATGGTCCAGGCCGACTAATCGCTATGAGAGAACAGGACCACATTGATGAGTCCCATTAGCAGTTTGAGGATTGATTAATGCTTGATACCAATAGTTACAGAAAGTTCATGGATATGTGGAGCAATCAGGCTGACTGAAGTGTTTGCCATATGGTTAGTTAGTTACTTAAGCCTAAGATTGCGCGAAAACATACCAGATTACTCTCAGAATACCCTGTAAAATACAAAGAACCAAATGTGGAACTTGGATGGACCAGGTAGTGATGCTGATTGTTGATGTCAGCCATCAGTAGTTTTTAGGGGAACTAACTGTAAAAGGTGGCCACAAAAGAGAAAAATCATAACAATGAAATAAAAAAACTTTTGTTATTTATTATTTTTTTAATTTTATTTATCTACCTACTGTCTTATCTAACTGGCATACCTGCACTTGTAGATGTATTCAAGATATATTCGGTGAGCTTTTTCTTTTCGGGCCTGTACCGCTCGGACTGTTGTTGAGCTTCCATTATTCAGGTATTCTGCTTTACTATTCATTCTGATTGGTAATGCATCTATCATATGCAGGACATCTCCCCCAACCAAATATAAGGGAGTTTGGCACACCCAAATATGCACACGTGTCCACTTTTGTCCAACTCTTGTAAATGTGTGAACCATTATTCACAGTAAAAATTTGCACATATTCATGCCCTTTTTGGCAAAAGCTAATTGTTTTATAGGTCCTTCTAGTAAAATTAAGTTCCTGCATATGAATAGCAACCCGATACATATATGAGTTAAGTACATATATTTAGAAGAAATATACATATATAGTCGTGTGACTCGTGTCCTTGTGTCTAGATTAGTCATTTTGGATAATTGCCATGTCTGACATGTGTCTATAACATGCGTGTCTATCTCTACAGATTTTTGGTATGCTTGCTCTTATATCCATTTGAATGATTGGTGGCATATCCTAGGCTACTATATTCTTTTATCTCTTTTGAGATATAGGATGAGGCCAGTGCGAAGCCAGTTGTAAAATACAAAGATTTGAAATTAAAAAAGAAAGGGGGAAAAACACAGGAGTACAGAATAAGTTGAACAGTGGCATAATGAATTGAATATATCCAAAAACCACGGCAAAATTAGACAAGAACTATACTGGTGAACCAATTCTGCCACTTAGTTTTCTGCCTTTTTCCTGTCCTCTCAAATGTATCAAATAATATGTGAAGAGAATTGTGACGAGCAGCTCGAAGGAAGATTTTAGCAGAAAATGAAATCTTCCGATTTCCCTCATTTGACACCACCTGAAATAAGAGCATGGCGAATATATTCCATTTCCCCTTACTCCACAGAGAAATGAAAGATGCAGCCGACTTCTTAGGGTATGTTTCTTATGATACTTTTTGATATTATCAAATCTCATTTTCATTAAAAAAAAGATAATATCACACATCAGAAAATAGGTGCTAGGTAGTTCTTCTGTTACATAGTGCACCTATTCCTTTGTCAAGACCTTTCTCCTTTTGAACATCTACAGTAACCAACCTCTTCTTGCTGGACAGCCACATCTGAATTTTCAGGTTTAAGTTAGGTGGTATCCTGTGTATAGAAATAATTTTAGTTAGTGGGCATTTTAAACTGCCAAAGTGGGAACTCATAAAAATGTTTCAAAAAGAATAATTTTAGTTAGTGGGCATTTTAAACTGCAAAAGTGGGAACTCATAAAAATGTTTCAAAAAGAAATCACACAGCCGTTGCTCCTTCTTTTTTCATACTACATAATATGAGGTAACTAAAAGAGAAAAATTAATTCATCCTGCAGTTTTCCTATTTTCTTGAAAAAAATAAAAAATCATCTTGCAATTCCTCTGTGATTCAGGAGACAATCCCCACTCGTCATTTCTAAGTTCTCTCACAGACGGTACACTGGCACAAGGGTTTTGAGACAGCTTTAAACAATTCAGGATAAAATACATCAGATTCACATGTAATTCAGCTGCGCAAATAATTTTCAAAAATCTGCAAAGCTTTACCAAATATGCTAGTGAAATAACCCGTGTCAAAATGCCGAAAAAACATAGCATGATTCATCACTTTAGAGTCACAATAATATGTTTTAAGTACTACCTGATACCAGGGTGCAGAAGGGCTCCTGGAACATTTCCACATCTATTTGGGTAAAAAGGCTAAATTCAGCCAAACTTAAAACTTCAACACGATCATATCACTTGCAAACCACTTTCCAATTAGTTAGGCAAATCAAAATCACGAATTTAACAGTCTCTCCAAAGAAAAACCCTTGTAATCCTTATTCTGTCACCAAGCGTGATCAAATCACGTAAGGAGGTATATATGCAAGAAAAGAATTTACCAGTGCAAGAGTGACACCATTGAGCAAAACAGTTTCCTCTGCACCAAGTGAACCTAGAGTAAATCTTTTGGATTATATACTAATTTTTTCTAAATAAGACTTGAGGTTAAGCAAAATCCTAGAAATTTTAAAAGACATCATTATGCCACAATTAAAACATACAGCTAATATTTTATGTAATTTCTTAAAGTCATCAATTAGCAACCATAGACCACTCCCTAGATTGATTTGCAACCTAGTGACTACTGGAAGGTATGAGAAAAGTATAATAGTTAATTGAGTGAGATGATGGTAAAAAGAAACAAAAGAGAGTTTAATTCTAGCAGTAGATTAATAAAGTACAATTCCAACTCTGTGAATGAGCAGGTGTAGCATTGTTTTGTTATATAAAGTAACGTTGGTATTTGTATATTGTATTCAAAGGTTATGAGATATCAAGGATAGCAGATTGAGCGGTTGGTCGAGATGATTACTTGGGGTTCAGAATCTTCAGATAGCAGGTGCCCGTGAGTACCTAGATTGACTAACAGAGGTGTTTTGCCCTGTAAATTCAGTAAACAGTTACAATAGGTAATGATAGTCAACTCCCCGGCAGAAATCTGGTCTGACTTGGGATTTAAGTCTCTGTTTTAATGGGTTATTCTCAAGTTTTATTGGACAACTGAGTTCATGCGAAATATATAAAACTATAAAAGAGGTTATATTTTGCTTGAGTGGTTGGTGGCTGTGGTTTAAGGGTTGCTTCCCCTTATCTGAGATTGCGAGGATCTGAGAGGAAACAAAGAGGGAGAAATCAAGGGATTTTTGGAGACTGTAATACTGTATGTTTATCAATAGTGGAATCTGTTGTCTATAGAAGTGTTCCCCTCCAGGGATGTAGGCAGGAACATGAATAAAAAAAAAAAATGGTGTGTTTTCTTATACTTTTCTTGTTACTGTGTCAATTCTGTTTCTTCTTGTACATACAAGTGTTAAAGATCCATGCTGGGATGCTTCTATTTGGTGGTCAACACATAGTAACCCAATTAGGAGAGAGAAAGTTGCAATTCTTTCTTTACCCGTTTGTTGTAAGGGAGTAAGATTTCCCTATTGGATCCGGATACTTAATGGATTTGGACGAAGCTTAACCATAGTTGAGTCATTCAACCTACTGGTGGGCTTTTATCAACGTCAGTTTGTGTAGTGATCACTTTCTGACCCACCCTAGATCCATGGTTCACAGTCGCGGTCTCGGCCGCCGACTTGGCGGGCACTGAGACGGATCGGTCTCGGCGACTCGGATCGGTATTGGGTGATACGAGCAAAGCGCTACATTTAAAGCTCAAAAAATTCTGAAAAAATCACGACAAATCTTAAAAAAAATGTAGATATTCACATTCATGTATTACATGTCTAAAATATATCACCTAGTACAATAAACATAAAGCGAAAGTATAAATACACGCGTCGTCGGTAGAAGCATATCAAAAATACATGCACAATATAGTAAATTGCACAAGCTACATTCATAAATACATGCTAATGTAGTTATTTCCACATTGAATTGCGATGAGGTACAAAATTATCATAATGTCGAGTCGACCGAGTCAACTCCGATTCTCGGCTGAGTCGGACTCCTCTGATTTGAGTTGACCGACTCGTGACTCGGACTCGTCTCGGAGCGGGCCGAGACGGATACGACTCAGCCGACTCGTCTCCAACTCGGCTGAGTCTTTGAACCGTGCCCTAGATCGTGACACATGTCTATCTAGCCTCAGACGAATGTGCGACATGTGACAACATCCAGAACATCCAATCCAGTACCTTCGTCCAGTTTGAATTTTGAACGGATCGTATAATTAGTAGAAGAGTCAGATCATGTTACAGAGATCTCTATCTCTAAGCCCAATTCTCATTCAAACGAGGCAATTACCTCTCGGGAGCAGTTCGTCCTTATCTGTAACCAAGTATAGACCACCAGATAGAGATAGACTCTCTCTTATATCGATTCAAGCCCGGGTGTTCAACTCAAACAGCTGTCGAGATAAGGAACTTTAGTGTTCAAAATTAACAAGATTTCCTAGCCTTATATTTTGACATAACTTGTATAAAAGGAGATCCCTTCTAATCGGGAGGGGTCCAGATAACTTTATTGTAATCGCCATTGTCATAGTAGAACTTCTCTCTTGGTTTTTTTCCTCTTCGGGTTTTTCACGTAATTCAGTGTATTTGCGATTGGCTTTTTCTGTGATATGATTACATTTCACTTTCATGTTTTGGTGCGTGGACTTATTCCTTAAGAATTACCCACTGCATTTGGTGCTTTCATTGAGATATTTATACTCAGAACCATACCGTTAAGATCTCTCGCTATCCAACACCCTAACCCTTCCACCAAAATATCCTGGCACAATGATCATGGCGCACAAGAACACCGCCAACGCTCTCGACGAATTCGATCTATCGGCACTCTTCGGCGATAACTTTTCCAGATGGTGATCGATCTACGACGACGGCTGGATGAACACCGGGCGAAGGCCGATCGCGAGCGAGAACTTGTTGCCATCCATCGTGATATAGCGGAACGTGAGCGCGAGGCGATAACGCTTGTAAATCATCAGCTGCTCACGCCGATAAAGGTTTTCGAGAGGCACAACAGCGGGACATCGAGTTAGGCGCACGAAAAATTCTGGCGGACCCTCCCCTGAGGTCCACCAACACTGCAACTCCAACCGACCTACATTTCAAGCTGAATAAGATGCGCTCCAAAACGGTCGTCTCACATGATGACTCCGAGAACCTTCAGCCCGACGGCTCAAGGAAATGCGCAAGGGGGTACCGAGCCTCAACTCCCAAGGACACTCCCTCGACGACGGCAAAGACTGAATATTTTATCACATTCACCCCCTGAGCCTCCCAATCGATCATATCATGAAGTATCAGTCTTGGTTGAAACTCCCCAAGCTAGCCAGACACGACCCAGGCGCCCTGGAAGCAGGAAGTTGCTTCTTTCACGGCAGTCGAGGGCACGCCACACCGCAATGCTGGGCCCTCAAACGACACCTCAAGGATCTAATTAGGCGAGGACATCTGGACGAGTTCATCTTCGACTCGGAGGTGACCCTGAGGTTGGAGAAGTCCCGGTCGAAACGGTCGACTGAAACGCTCGCTCCTTAACACCACCCGAGATTGGAAGATCCCCACCAGGCAATGTGCTTCCCACCCAGAGCGGTAATACATGTAAAACTGCATGACATCTAATAAAACTATGTCAACTTTTATTTTCATGTCATTCTTCAGGTACAATAAGCACACTCGAGCGAGTCAACAACTTATATCGGGTCTTACCCTGACAGCTATGAGAGAAAACAGCCCCCGCGGCTATCCCTCAGAGAGCCCCCTAAAAGATGGAGGCTCGCCCACTAGGGATGCTCGGAGTCAGCCTAGACAGGTCTTCACCTTCATGGCCACTCGAGTGAGTCAACAGCCTATATTGGGTCCTACCCTGACGACTATGAGAGAAAAATAGCCCCCGCGGCTATCCCTCGTGGAGCCCCCTAAAAGACGGAGGCTCGCCCACTAGGGATGCTCGGAGTAAGCCTAGACAGATTTTTACCTTGACGGTCACTCGAGTGAGTCAACAACCTATATCGGGTCCTATCCTGACGGCTATGAGAGAAAAAAGCCCCTCGACTATCCTTCGGGGAGCCCCCTGAAAGACGGAGGCTCGCCCACTAGGGCTGCTTGGAGTCAGCCTAGACAGGTCTTCACCTTGATGGCCACTCGAATGAGTCAACACCCTATATCGGGTCCTACCCTGACGGCTATGAGGGGAAAATAGCCCCCGCGGCTATCCCTTAGGGAGCCCCCGAAAGACGGAGGCTCGCTCACTATGGCTGTCGGGGTCAGCCTAAATAGGTTTCACCTTGATGGCCACTCGAGTGAGTCGACAGCCTATCGGGTTCTATCCTAACAGGTATGAGAAAAAACAGCCCCACAGCTATCCCTCGGGGAGCCCCCAAAAGACGGAGGCTCGCCCACTAGGGCTGCTCGGAGTCAGTCTAGACAGGTTTTCACCTTGATGCCCACTCGAGTGAGTCGACAGCGTATATCGGGTCCTACCGTGACGGCTATGAGGGAAAAATAGCCTTTGCGACTATCCCTCGGGGAACCCCCTAAAAAACAGAGGCTTCGCCCACTAGGGTTGCTCGGAGTCAGCCTAGATAGGTTTTCACCTTGATGGTCATTCGAGTGAGTCCACAACCTATATCGGGTCCTACCCTGACGGCTATGAAGAAAAAATAGCCCCCGTGGCTATCCTTCGGGGAGCCTCCTGAAAGATGGAGTCGGAGTCAACCTAGGCAGGTTTTCACCTTGATGGCCACTTGAGTGAGTCGACAGCCTATATCGGGTCCTATCCTGACAGCTATTAGTGAAAAAAGCCTCCGCGGCTCACTCGGGGAAGCTCCTGAAAGACAGAGGCTCGCCCACTTGGGCTGCTCGGAGTCAGCCTAGATAGGTTTTCACCTTGATGACCACTCGAGGGAGTCAACAGCCTATATCGGGTCCTACCTTGACAGCTATAAGGAAAAAAACAGCCATCGCGGTTATCCCTAGGGGAGCCCCTGATAGACGGAGGCTCGCTTACTAGGGCTACTCGGAGTCAGCCTAGACAGGTTTTCACCTTGATGGCCACTCGAATGAGTCGACAGGCTAATCGGGTCCTACCGTAACGGCTATGAGAGAAAAACAAGTCCCACGGCTATCCCTCTGGGAGCTCTCTGAAAAACGGAGGCTCGCTCATTAGGCCTACTCGGAGTCAGCCCAGACAGGTTTTTATCTTGATGGTCACTCGAGTGAGTCGACAGCCTATATCGGGTTCTACCCTGACGACTTTGAGGGAAAAACTGCCCCTGTGGCTATCCCTCAGGGAGCCCCCTGAAAGACAGAGGCTTGCTCACTAGGGCTGCTCGGAGTCAGCCTAGACGGGTTTTCAACTTGATGGCCACTCGAGTGAGTCGACAGCCTATATCGGGTCTTTTTCTGACGGATATTAGGGAAAAACAGCCCCCGCGACTATCCCTCAGGAAGCTCTTGAAAGACAGGCTCGCCCATTAGGGCTGCTCGATGTCAGCCTAGATGGCTTTTCACCTTGATGGCCACTCGAGTGAGTCGACAGCTTATATCGGGTCTTACTCTGACGGCTATGAGGGAAAAAGAGCCCTCGCGGCTATCCTTTGAGGAGCCTCCTAAAAGATGGAGGCTCGCCACTAGGGCTGCTCGGAGTCAGCCTAAACAAGTTTTCACCTTGATGGCCACTCGAGTGAGTCCACAGCCTATATTGGGTCCTACCTAGATGGCTATTGAAAAAAAACCTGTGGCTATCCTTCGGGGAGCCCTCTGAAAGTCGGAAGTTCGCCCACTAGGGCTGCTCGGAGTCAGCCTAGATAGGTTTTCACCCTGATGGTCACACAACTTCCTACAAATAAAGACACAACGCATCACATGGGAGCGTCAAAAGCAACAATTTAACCCACAGAAAATGGACATCTCTCAGTCACACTCATCCATACAAAAGCGGGTTAGCCCCATCGTTCCCATCTTCGATCGCTCTTTCGATCCGTCAATCCTCTCCCAGCTCTCTCATGCCAATTCCTAGAGCTCTCAAAATGGTTGGCCGATCTCCCAGGCTAACGACCCAACCCTTCAGGCCAGGAGTTAGGACCCTCAGGGCTCCGATTCTCGACCCTAGCCATCTTCCGGCGCTCTCCACTTGGACACCAAATCTAAGGGTTATAACCTCAGAACGCAGCTTCTACGCCTCCTCCAGTGATTCCCATGAGCAAGCCAAAGATCATTATAACGATCTGACTGACGCGGGATTTCAGCCCTCTTCCACGTCCTTATCATGACCCTCCAAATTACCGCGCACCACGCGATCCTCGCGCTCGAGCGCCAGCTTCTTTGAACAGCCCCTATCGATCTGCGCCCGAAGAGATCTCTGATTGGACCAAGGCCAACTTTTCCTAGAGATCAGACATAAGACACCTCCAACGCCTTCTGAAATTTCAAAAGCTAGCCCAAGAGCTTCTCTTCCAACTCGACCTTCTCCCTTCTCAGCGAAGCACTCTGTAATACCCCGTTCCCGGAATACGTACTTAGTTGCGTATTCAAATTTTCGATCATATTTTTCGTTTTACCTTCTGTATTTGACCGATTTTAGTTTCAAATGTTATTTTCCAATATATTAGATTTTCTATGATTTTCTGGATTTTTCCTGAATTAAATTGAATTTCTTCAAAACCGGTGTCGGCCAGTGCCGCTGACCGATTCCCGGATTTTTAATTTGCAAACAGCTTGGAATTTCTAGATGGTCCTTTAGACATTTTCTCTTAAGATCACATTTCTTACCTAAATACTTTTTCTGGGAATTTTATGAATTTATGAAAATTCCACCGGAGTCGGTAGCTAACTGATTCCGGGATTTTTAGTTTTAAAACTATAAAGTATTTCTTAAAACGGATTTCACTATGAGTCTTAAAATATTATTATTGATTTTTGGTATAATTTGCGAGTCGATCCGAAATACTTGAATTTCGGACGATTTCGGTATTTTCCGAAATGTTTTCCGTATCCTCGACTTAAACCCGGGAACCGTGTTTCCAATATTTTCATTTTTCAAGTCAAAGAGATATCTTCCTTTATAATTTCTTTTCCTTTTTCCTTTTTCCTTATTTCTCTTCCTTCCTCCACAAGCCACAAGCTTTTCCAATTTTCCAAAATTCCAATCTTTTCCAAAATTCCAACTTCCACACACTTCCACCAACTTCTACCATTAATGCCCCTCCTTCTCTCTCTCTTCCATGGCCGGCCAAGTGGCCAAAAGAGGGACACCTCATCCACTCCCATTTGCAAAAACCCCCCTCTCTTCTATCTTATTTGCATCTCCTTTACAAATCCAAACCCTATTTAAACATTTCCTTTACATTCTATTTCCTTTTTCTTCACTTCAACAAAGAGTTAGCCCTCACCACTTTCTCCTTCACCTCAACTTCAACCACCAACTCTCAAAGCATCACCAAGGTTTCCATCTCCACTTCAACCAACAACTTTGGATTTGGGGATCGTGTCTTTCTTCATCAACTATATCGCCGTGGATCAAATTCGTCGACCACAACCTTTCCGAACTCGTAAAGCTCCACTTAAACCATTCGAAGTGAGTATTTTTACTCACCAAGACTCATACAATTCTTAGTATGTTTATGTTTCCATATCTTGTATAATTGTGTTTTTAATCATCAAACACAACCAGCAAATTCTGTTCTGTACCCTGTTTTCAGACCACGATTAGTCGACTTGACCTAGGAGCTAGTCGACTTGAAGACCTTAGTTGAAACGCAACCTTTTCTAGAACACAGTTTTAGTCGACTATAGATCACTATTAGTCGACTATAGATCATTGTTAGTCGACTATACATTCTACCCTAGTCGACTAACATTTCCTGAATCAGAAACCCAACTCTCTGGAAAACAGATTTAGTCGACTTAGAGTATCTGTTAGTCGACTTGAGATGTCTGTTAGTCGACTACCCCATTTTCCTAGTCGACTAACCCCTCTATTAGTCGACTACTCCTTCCACCTAGTCGACTATCTTGGCTGTTTGTTATAGATAGTTATCTTCTTAAATTTGGATCTTATGCTTACTTCATATGTTTGTATATTGTACTTAGTGATTTGTTACTAGATGTATATCACCACTGTCATGCTATCTCTTTACACCAAGCATGGTACACATGTTTCTTATAATTATCACGATAACGGGAATGTAGTACCTGATTACTTGTTATGATTCCAGTTATGATTCTTGTTATGTATTCCAGTTATGATCTTACTCATTCCCGAAATCTGATAACTATGTTAATAAACTATAAAAAGGACAACTTGTATGGGGAATGGGAGGA
Organism: Agave tequilana; assembly: GCA_038442645.1. NCBI lineage: Eukaryota > Viridiplantae > Streptophyta > Magnoliopsida > Asparagales > Asparagaceae > Agave > Agave tequilana. Next base: position 180,859 of record JAVJIF010001668.1, on the reverse strand, counting down.
AGTGATGGATGCCGGAATGATACCTTGCTTATAGTAATGGAATAAAATATTGACGATTCGTGTTAGTGGGACTTTGGGCCCACAGAAGATGCGTGTTAGGGGGACTTAGGGCCCTCAAACTGGTCCCAGGTGTATGGGAACTACTATAAGAAGTGATATCAGTTCTCCATCTACTTCCGTTAACAACCCTCGACTAGCTTATATATGGATGTATGTGAGTTGGGATATATACCGAGACACATACCTAGATATATGGGTCAGACGAGTAATAATAATAAGCGGTACCTTTTGTAACTCTTGTTATGCTTGTTATGACTTCCTTTATGTACCCCTGTCACGTCATGTTACCTGTTCCTGTTATGATTCTTGTTATTCCTTTTATATCTGTTATGCGTTCCTGTTATAACCTCTTTATTACTCCGTTGTATATGCTTGGCTTACGATGATGTGAGATAAAGGTATATAGATGAGGGTTTCCTTGTTTGGATTATTCCTTCGACGTACTAGTCTCATAAAGTCGTAATCTAAGCTTATACTATGTCTTTCCAACTTTAACCCGTTATGCTTCCATCTCCTACTGGTTGATATTTATTATACTGTTCTAACTCTCCTATTCTTGTCGCCTTGCCATTTGGCTATAGCCTGTTCATTGTTGGGAGGTCCTGACTCCCTTGGATTTGTATGTTCAGGTTCCGAAGCTTGGATCGAAGTGGAACCATCCACAGAGGATCTAGCTTTTCTTAGTGAGCAGGCAGACTAGTTCCAGTTTTTGTGCCAGACTTCTCTCTTTGACTCACGGGGTCTTCATCCAACTCGTGAGCCTTTTGTGTCCTCATTGTATATTGTACTTTTGGACTTGGTTGTGATAAAAGACATATGTAATGTGTAATATTTTATCATATCCTGTGATAGCTTTGTATTTGTACTTTTAAGTTGGCATATGAATGAATACCACGCTTTGTTGTACTCTGATCCTTGTTGTACTTATGCTTAGCGTATATACGTGGGGCACTTTCTGACCTGCGTATATACGTCGCAGTGACGTCCCCGTATCCGTGGGATCGGGGCGTTACACACTCGCCGCCAGTAACTCACGCCTCTTTTTAAGGACCCCGTCCACTTGCTTCCTAAGACCGGCCACGATCGTGTTGTGAGAAATGAGCTCATGATCCAGCTGAAGAGGTTAGGAGGTCGATTAATTTGAGCTCTACGGGGCGAGAAAGCTCAGGAATTCCTGGGAGCTCCCCTATGGCTACTTTCTACCGCCAGGTATTTAAGAAGTCCAACAACGATCCGGGCGCATCATCCAGGTATATTTCCACCTCCGCCTCTCTTCTCCTAGGTCCAGAGCCCTTGATCTCCTCGGGCGGTTCTCCGCCCGAAGCACCGACCTCCTCAAAGCCTATGCAAGCAGGAGACGTCCCCAACCCCCGAAGGCTCTCCCTCTGACCAATGACCACCAAATCAGAAGACGGACAAAAGAAACCTATCGGACCAGCATCCGTTACGGCCTTAAAGCACAAAGGGAATAAGCCATTCAAAAAGAGATGGAACCTGAAGATCCAACTATTTCTTTTCAAAAGATTACATTAGATCTTTTACAAACAACAGTAGAAAAATCAAAGAAAGCAAACTCTCAATCACTCACTTTTTCTTTGTCTTTGCGAGAGGCCTCGGAAGTGGAAGTCAGAAGAGCTTCTTCCTCGGCGGCAGCCCGGGCCACCTACCCAACGTCAAGAACAGCTGGCGGAGGGCTCGTCGCGGGGGTGCAGTGTCACTGGGCGGAGTATTCGGAGAAGTTTCCCAGCTGTAACTGAGGAAACACCGGCTACTCGACCCAGTGTTCTAAATGGCGGCCACAGCGGCTACATCGGCCGGGAAAATTTATCGGGGATGGGGATATATCGGGGACATATCGGGGATATTTTCAAAAATCGGATGTCAAAATCGGACTGTAAATATACATATCTTCTTGTCTTAAATTGCATCTCAATAAGACAATATATTCATAAATTATATAAAGCTACATAAACATCATACTTATATGTTTAAAATATACTTAACTCAATAACTTACATTAAGCTTAAAAATGCATAATCACTATCCAAGTGTAGAATCTTCACAAATGCCACACTGCCACATCGCTCGAATTACCCAAATATCTAACCTAGAAATTGAGTGTAAAACACTATATCGGGTCCGAAATCGGCGAAATTGCAGCCGATATATCGGGTCCATGCCGATTTATCGGCGATTTTGGGTGAAAATCGCTATATCAGTTTGGATGTGCTAAATCATTGCGGATAGGTGCTGTAAACGCAATATCGGCGCAATATCGGGGTTATATCGGGGATATTTAAAACACTGACTCGACCCGTGTCGAGAGCGGTTGGCAGGAGGCCTGATGTCAAGGGTGCTGCATCGCTAGACGGAGCATTTAGAGAGGCCTCCACCTTGACAACATGGGTAGTGCCGCTTTCAGGAGCATCCTGACCTTCACCCTTAAGGAAGGACCCAATGTCAAGCGAGTACTTCGGAGACGCCCCACGCTTTTTGTTTTAATACCGCTTTTATGCTTCTTGAATTTGAACACCTTCAGAGCGCATTGACAATCAGCTATAACTTCCTGTTCACGCACTTCTACTTCATCGTGGGCAATCTGTGCCCGACTCGAGTCATCATTAAGGCACTCCATTGCCTTTTCAAAAGCATCCCGCTCGAACCTCAGGGTAGCATCCACCCCCTCTGCACGCTGTCGCATCTCTTCAAGTACCCGCTGAGCATTCAGCGGTGCTGACTCCTTTTGTTACAGCCCAAAGTCCTTCAACATCTCATAGCCCTTCTTCCCTAGCTCCTTCCTGATCAGCACCAACTCCTCTTACCGATTCGAGTGAGCTGCCACCTCACGGCACAAATTCACTTTGAGCTGACTGATCTCCTCAATCGTCGTCTTCCCTGCAGCACTAAGCTTCTTCATCCTCTGGCGCAAATCAGCCACCTCGCCTTCCTTCGCCTTTAGGGCGTCCCAGTGGTCGTCCAGTAACTTCGAGAGGAGTACCGTGTTCTGAAAAGAAGGCCAAAGTCAAACGCGTGCACAAACAAGTAATGCCAGACAAAGTCATCACATTACTTACTCTGAAAATCTCGTTCTTCATGTGCCGCCTCCGCTCCTTCAAGGGGAGGGCCTCGAGTTCCTCAAACCCTCCGAGGAAATCGCCATCCCGAGAGCCACCTCGACAGCCCCCTTCGGAGGAACAATCCTAATTCAAGATCAACACTTGTTCGACCCGAAGACAACTCGAGAAACTGTGTGGCAGCCCCTGACACCACCGACGATCCTTGCACCGTCTGCAGAAGAATACGCGCAACAACATCCACCTTCTCAAGCCCATATGAAGACTCAAGCCCAGTATCATCCAAAGTAGGGGTGCCATCGTCTCAGTCCCATCCTCAGGGAGCAACGTAGTAGTAAAAAGCCCTGCTGGCACCACAAGGGCCTTACCCGCAGCCTCTTTCGCAGTCTCGAGGGCGGTCGAAGTTCCCCGAGCACCTTCCACGTGGTCGGAGGATCCAACCCGATCCTCCTCGGCAATAGAGGGCTACTCTGCGGGTGCGCATGGGCGAGTGATCGCGGCTTCGAGCAAGTTCATCATCCCCTCATCATCGGACTCACCGAACCGAAATTGGCGCTTCTTTTACAAAAAGAAAATAAGGCATTGAGAAAAAATCCCCCAAACAGAAAATTAAAGAAATCCAGAATATACCCCTGACCACGGAGGGCGCGAAGGCTGAGCAAGAGCCCTCTTCTTCTCGCTGGGAACTGTCCCCTTGAAACCCCCAGCGTCCCGAGACTGACAGCTGGTTGGCTCACCCTTAGGGTAGACTCCTTCGTCTCAAAGTCAGGATTGCTCTCTTCCCAAGCAAGTTCCTCAGGCTCAGGAGCAAGCTGGCTCTTACCTGAAGCATGCACCCTCGGAATGACTTGTGGTACTGAAGGTCTGTTTGGATTCAGTAGCCAACTCCAATTACAGTTATTAAAGTCGATGGCTGTCAGCTCTCTACTTCGCCTCGACATCGGCGGTGGGCAAGGTCCTCCCGTGAGAGCCAACGTCCAAGTTCTAAACAACCGGGACAGTCCCAGATCATCTTCCGAGTCGGCATCCCATGGACCGGACACCTGAACTACGGTATCTCGCATACCATGGTCGTTGTTGACCATGTTGACGATGACCTTTCCACCCCGCTCCGGGGGACAAAGTAATGTGTACCTTGAGTCGTCTTCCTCAGCAAGTACGCGGTGATGAAGACCTCACAATGACAAGTTTCGGGAGCGTACAAATCACAGAGGGCCTCAAATCTCAGTACAGTACGCCAAGCTTCCGTTGATAGTTGAAAGGGGGCGACCCCATAAAAAATTGAAACGCTGCGAACGAACTTCATCATCGCCAGTCTTAACCCCAGCGCCAGCACCAGGAGATGCATATACACACTATCCTTATTAGAGGGCTAAAGAACATCAACATTGTGGGGGCAAAACTCAATTTTTATGCTCGGGCTCCAACGAAAGCCATAGTTGGCCATGTATTTATCCACCGCCTCTTGGTCGCGAAGCTAAGAGGTTTTTGGATTGAAATTCATCCCGATCTTGGTGACGACGGGGAGCTCTCTTTCCCTTCTCCTCTGCTGTGGACTTTCCTTTGTCCACACCGCCGAATAGACCAGATTTCTCTCCCTACTTCATTACAGCAAAGATAAGAAAATAGCGGAGATTTGAAGACCAACATATCAGAAGAAGGCATGAAAGAAGAAGATGAAGCAGAAATTAGGAAAAGTGCCCAAAACCTCAGAACATATCCCTCTTAATCCCAGGGGAACGAACCGTCACTCGACCAACACCTTACATGTGTTACGACAAATAAAATCAACATCGTTACTCTAGATACACAGTACCCACCTCTAACACAGCGTCTCCCAAGTGGCGGTAATTTGATCGGTGATGCAGCGGATATGACACACATTTATCTGCTAAACTCTATGGCCTCGCATACCACTATAGGACAAAACTTGAAGCGACAGTAAGTACCTTGAGTCTAGGCCCAGAAAGTTCTCATTTCGTTCTGCTTCCCTCTCTCCATCGAAGTCTTTGAGAACCTGTAACCCCCGAGGGAAAGTCCCCGACCTCTTCCAAAGAGAAAGGAGCAGAGGGGGCATCTGTAGTGGTCACTTTCTGACTCGCCTAAAGTAGTGACACATGTCTATCTAGCCTGACAACTTCAGACATCCAATCCAGTACCTTCGTCCAGTTCGAATTTCAAACCGGTCAGATAATTAGTAGAAGAGTCAGATTCAGTTATAAAGATCTCTATCTCTAAGTTCAATTCTCATTCAAATGAGACAGTACCTCTCGGGAGCAGTTTGTCTCGTTAGTAACCAAGCACAGACTATCAGATAGAGATGGACTCTCTCCTATATCGATTCAAGATAGGGTGTTCAGCTCAAACGGCTGTCGCGATAAGAAATTTAAGTGTTCATACTGAGCAGGATTTTGTAGCCTTATCTATTTGACATGACTTATATAAAAAGAAAGAAGATCCCTTCCAATTTGGAGGGGATCACGTTCACCTAAATCCAGAGAACCTTATTGTATTCGCCAGTGACATAGTGAAACTTCCCTCTCCCTCTCTGTGATTTTTTCCTTCTTCGGGTTTTTCATGTAATTCACTGTGTTTGCGATTGGCTTTTTCTGTGATTTGATTACATTCACTTCCCTATTTTTGTGCGTGGACTGATTCCTTTGAATTACACACTGCAGTTTGCTATCAATTCTTAGAAATGCTTCTCATCTGGCAAGTATGGTCATGTTTCCAATGAATGGCTCAGGGATATGGATGCATATTGTGCCTATCTAGAATATACGAGTAAATGCCTATTATTGTTTGGTTTACATTTGTATGTGGAAGAACCTTAAAAGAGCAAAACAATGAAGAAAGCAAGTAACATATTATGTATTTTGTCTTGAAAGGGCCTAGTGGCATCCACCTATACATTTTATGTTTAACAAAGGTGGGGGAATCTTAGCAAGTGCTCAAACAAGTGTCAGCAGAGGGATGTGTACATGGATGCCACTTTTGTGGAAGAAGAATTGTTCTACACATCATACAATTAGTTTGACTAGTTTATTTGATTTTATTCTTCGTTGCGTGAAGGTAAATTGGAATTCGCATTCAGGTCACATGACATAATAATCTATAATGGTATCTTAATATATATATATTTTTTGTATTAATTATTATTTTTTATCTTATGTAATTGTTACTATTAATTGTAATTAACTACTCTTAACAGTATTAATTATTTTAATTGCTATTAGTATGTAATAGTTATTAATGTTATTATTATTATTAGTAGTATTACTATGTTTCTTTTTCTTCAAGCCCATGCTTCAATTCACATTTTTCTTCCTTAATTTCATACCCAAACCCAATATCCATTAAGTAAACCCAAAACCCATTCTATTAAGGCCAACCCGTGCTCCATATTTTTCTCCCATTTCTTTTCCCTTTAACTTGAGGCCCATATTCCTCAGCCCACTCCATTCTTTTTTCCTTTTTCATTTTCATTTTTATTTATAGCTTACATTATAAAGCCCAACCCACTCACACCTATATTTATATCCCTCCTCCATCCATACCTCCTCTTCCTCTCCCCCTCAACCCTAGTTGACACCCTACCCCCTTCTCGTACTCAGCCACGACACCGTCGCTCGCCAGCCACCTACGCATCATGTGCGTAGACCTCTTCCGCCATCAACCTTGCCCGCTCTCGATCTCCCTCAACCTCCACCATCGCAACCCACACAACGCCTCCACTTCAGCCTCTCCCCATAACCAGGCCGCCACCTCCAACAACCGCTCCCTCCTTGGTCGAGCCATCTATGGCTTGCCGAACTCCGCGAGCACTCTGCCATAAGATCTCTGCATTGCCGAGCTCTCCCTACCTCCTTGGCAGCGTAGAATCCCCTAGGCAGCACACCCAATCGAGCCCATCTTTCTAGCCAAACTCCATGGCCGCGCCATCACCCGCAGTCCCCTCGTTGCCAGGCTGCGCATAGCCCAACAGCCCAAGCACCTGCTCCCCCTCTCCCAGCGCCGCACTCCTCTCTCCTGTCGAGCATCACCCCGGGATCACCACCATCACACACCCTCGAGCAGCCCACGTCACCCACAGCGCAACCCTTACTCGTGCCCCCACTTCTTTCTCTCCAGCGAGCATCGGCAGCACCCTATCAGCTTCCAGCAGCCCGATCTCCTCCGCGGCTTCCGCCTCCGTCGACGAGCGACACCCTTGACCACCACTCTCCTTCCCGAGATCCTCACCGGAGCCAAGATCGTCGCTCGTGTGCTCCTCCACCATGGACGCTTCTCCAAGATCCTCCCATGAGCCGAGCTCTTTCTCTCTCAGGTTTTCCCCCCTCACTCTATCTTTGGGTAGATTATTGGTTAGTGTATATTATGTAATAGTGTAAATATGTGTGGTTGTGTAAAAACATGTGTTTTGTGATTTTACATGCATGTGTGTAAATATGCATGTGTGTTAATATGTGTTGGTGTGTGTTTTAATGAGTGTGTGTGCATGCATGGGAGTTATGTGTGGGTATTTTGGCGCGTGAGTGTGTTTGTGGATAAGTATGATTAGGTGTACGTATGAATTTATGGGTGAGTGTGTGTTTTAGTTGTAGCACCCGGACTCGTTCGTACGATCCAAACTCGGTAGCGAGAGATTCAGATTTGTGCCCATTATGGACCCGATATACTGACAATTAAAAAACCGACCCATTAAATATCTAGAGATCCGTACCGGTTCGTGCAGTGAGACCAGAAGGCTATTCGGATCCAAGATCGTGTCATTTCATGTGAGTGTTTATTTATTAGTCTATCTCAATTTTAGCATTTTATCTTTTTATTTCATGCGGATGTATATATGATTTCTGCATTATTCTGTTCATACCGGCCATTATTGTTATACCGTGGTGCTCTGATATTATCTTATTAATATATCGTATACTCTGTTATCAACATTGTTGTTGATTCGTTCTATTATTCTAGGCAAATGAGTATTAGTCTTAATTCTCCTTATTAGTAATAATCAGATGAGAATTTAATTATAAATCTGAGGATTAATTAATGAGATGTGCTTCATTGATAGATTGGGTCAGTGGATTATATTAGAGTGAGGTTGGATTTGGTGATGGGGTATGAATTTGATATATTGTTGATGTGTATATATATGCAGAGTTAGTATCTTAGTACTGAGATGTGGGTGTCTCACTTTATCGATTGGTAATATTATTTGATTTATTAGATCTGTTGATGCTTGGATATATCGTGGATTTAATACTCTGTTACTGAGATATTCTTGTCGTATCATTTCATGTGTAGATTGTTTACCGTTTCAGATTCAGGACTAGTTGCGGTATACCTTAGACTGTGACATGACTGGACCTAATGATTATCCTAGTTCGTGTTTGTGGACGAGTGGTGCAGTATATATTTCATGTGTAGTATTTATGAGGTAATTGTCTGGTGATTATTTATATTGGAATCCTTTTTGGATATTGAAGATTGATAGAATATGATGCTATTTTACTAGAAAACTGATTTTACCTTGATGCTTGGGTCTATATATGGACTTAATTAGAGTTGGAGTTGACCTGAGATGTATTTTCTTTATGTTGGATCTTATGATTGAGCTTGATGGAAGTGAGAGTGTGTGATGATCTTGATCGATGATTTTACTGTTATTCAATGGTGAGGATATGATTAGATATTGCTGATTGTTTATGTGAGGCTCTGATATATTGGTGACTAGAGAATCGATGTACTGATTATATAAAGGATTAGAGTAGATCGACAAGAATGAGATAACTGATTATTGATTCATTGAAGTGATGGTTTACCGTATCAGATACTTTGACATGGAGTGATACTTGATGTTCACGATGACTATTAAGAGTATAAATCGATGGATCAGTTATAGTTATATCCAGTACAGGTAGATGAGATCTTGATCAGTTCTATATGAGTGTACATCGATTAGATGGTGTATGACTTGTTATTGTGCTACTTCATGTTACTGAAAATTACTGAAAAAATATTATCAGACCGTAATACATTTGTTATTTTATTGTTCTACCGTTTACTCAGTGATATTATTCTCATTGTTATTGTTGATCATTGACATTGTTACTGTCACCGTATTGTCCCAGTAATCGAAATAACATGAAGATCGATTGTTATAAATAAAGAATATAATAGATAACTTACACTAGGATAGGAAAATTTGATGGAGGAGACCTCGTCTGTATTTTGGGTGGACGTAAGATACGGATTGCGCAACCGAGATACAATTTCACTGTAGGGTTCCGGGGATGACTGACATCTTGTATTGTTTCTATTGTTATTGTTATTGATTACCTAGCGGTAGGACCTGGTTTAGCGTCAGGTGATTGGATCGTGGTTCTGGGTTTGTATGGAACCCACATAAAGTGTGGACAATGTCTCCAACCGATCAGTTTCTATAACATAGGATTTCGATTGACACGTGTGATAGACGTAGCATGGGATGCGTCTATTACAAGTGACAATTGGTGATCGCTGACATAATTAATAAATGATAAACTGTCTAATTGCATATTGTGACTGACTGTGTTCACTTGTCATGTTTATACATATAATATGATAGACACCTTATACATGTATGCTATGTTGGACACCTGGTGATACACATGACTTGATTTGACAACTCATTCTGTTACTGACTGCCCTTATACTGTCCAATTATGTTTTTTATGTTATTTCTGTCTTATTCCAGTATATATTTTCATAGTTTGCTCACTTTATATGTACATGCACCTCCCTCTTTTTATATTACACACTCATTGTGTCGCTTTCTGACGGCCCTGAATTTGCACGTCCATATATTGGATATTTTATTTTATTGATCAGGTATTCGATGAGACCGGACATGTTGCGAGGAGCCTGGAGTTCTCTTTGGGGCTGTTTGTTTCCCCGCAAAAGGCCACAAAATCGTAAGTCGTAAAACTTCTTTTCTATTTTCCGCTGTTTGTTTCGCTGCAAAACAACTTGCAAAATACAACTCTCATTTCCCACTTGCAGTTCCTACAGTTAAATTTGTGGTCATGTAAATCTCACTTTTACACTCACATTTTCCCACTTACAATTGCTACAGTTAATTTTGTGGTCATGTAAATTCCACTTGTAGTACACTTGCAGTCCCAAAGCAGTTACTTGACAATCAATATATAATTTAATATTATTAAATATTTAATATTTTTAATATTTTTAATAGTGTTTAATTTCTTATCTAATTATTTTATATTTGTATTTTTTTAGTTTTTTATTATTTTTAATATTGTTTTAATATTTAATTATTTTAATTTAATTATTTTTATTTAATATTGTTATTTAATAGTTTATTATTTTATTAATATTTACACCAATTTTCTTCATATTTTATTTAGATTTAATATTTTATTAATATAACAATATGCTTTAATATAAAATTAGTATATATTTAATTTATTTATTTCTTAATATAAATAATTACTTTATTAATATTATAATATACTTTAAAATTATATTAATATTTTATTATGTTAATATTGTAATAATTTATTATAATAATATCATAATAATATTTTATTATTAAATTTATAATTATATTTTACTTTGTTTATTTTATATTTTATAATATTACAATATTATTATAATAAAATTTAATATTATAATAATCTTAAGTATTTTATAATATTATAATATTATAACTATATTTTATTATTTTTCTTAAGAATTTTTAATATTTATATTTTTTTAGTATCCTTAAAATTTTATTAATGTTCTTTATATTTTCTTAAAATTTTATAATTATTTATTTAGTTAATATTTTAGTAATATTTTACTAATTTTACTAATATTTTATTAATATTATTGTTATAATTAAAATATTAAAATTATTAATATTTTATCTCAAATTTATTAGTACAATTTAATTTTTAATAGTATATTTAAGTTAATAGTATTTATAATATTTAAATCACTGCTACAGTTAATTTTGTGGCTAACTTTTTCACTTACACTTTTAAGTTACCAACCAAACACCGTAAAACACATATACTTTCTCATTCACACTTTCACTTTACCAACCAAACACCGTAAAACACAATATACTTTTTCATTTACAATTTCACTTTACCAACCAAACACTATAAAATACAATATACTTACTCTGCTACAGTTCATTTTTTCCATTCTCATTTTACGACTTGCGACGTTTTGCGGCGAAACAAACATGCCCTTTATTTGATTCTAGTATTCCTACTTTCTTTTATTCCTTCGTTTTCTTAATTTCCGATATATTGGACTCATTTCTTGGTTTATTCCTTTATTCATCTGTGATCATGTGTAGAAATTATATGTATTGTTGCTGTGATATTGATTTTATCATAGTAGATTTTTATACCTTGTTTAGGTTACATTAGGCTTAGCGTGTATACGTGGGGTATTCTCCTTGCGTATATACGTCGACGACTTTCGTCGCAACTCCGTTTTCACAAATTTTGGGAAGCGGGGCGTGACAAGATTTTCTTGGTATCAGAGCCAGGTTTGAGGACTTAGTTCATACCGGTAACTTGAAACGAGTTATAGTTACACTGCAATATACATATACTATCCCTACAATGATACTGAGTCCACTTAAAAATTGATCGTCCTTCCTTTGAAAATCTAACTCTTGATTTTGATATTCTCGATTCTAACTCTTCTTTTAGAGTGGTTTGGAGTCTCTCATTGATTCTCATATTCATCTTAACTCTTTTACCCGGCCTTATCTCTTGGAACCAGTCACTCTATTTTGAAGCTGATGGTAGAGATTAGAGCGCGCAGCGGAAGCGTGATGGATCCATGATGCAGTGAGAAGTGACATGAAAGCTTTATCTTCTCTCTTAACTTGACTTTTATCTGCTTTATTGAAATTTCAAGGATGAAATTTTTATAAGATGGGTAGAATGTAATACGTCTATTTTGAAATATGTAACTTAATAATGTATGATAGTATCTTAATATATATATTGTATTAATTATTATTTATTATCTTATGTAATTGTTACTATTAATTGTGATTAACTACTATTAACAATATTAATTATTTTAATTGCTATTAGTATGTAATAGTTATTAATGTTATTATTAGCAACAGTAGTATTACAATGTTTCTTTTTCCCCAAACCCATGCTTCAATTCACATTCTCCTTCAATTTCATACCCAAACCCAATACCCGTTAAGTAAACCCGAAACCCATTCTATTAAGCCCAACCCATGCTTCATATTTTTCTCCCATTTCTTTTCAGTTTAACTTGAGGCCCATGTTACTCAGCCGACTCCATTCCCTTTTCTTTTTTCATTTTCATTTTTATTTATATCTTACATTGTAAAGCCTAACCCACTTGTACCTATATTTATATCCCTCCTTCATCCCTTACCTTCTCTTCCTCTCTTCCTCAACCCTAGCCGCAACCCTACCCCCTCTTTCTCCCCCTTCTCGTGCTCGGCCACGACACCGCTGCTTGCCAGCCACCCACACACCCCACGGTAGACCTTCTCTGCCATCAACCTCGCCCGCTCTCGATCTCCACCAACCTCCACCATTGCAACCCACATAACCGCCTCCACTACAGCCTCTCAACATGACCAGGCCGACACCTCCAACACCCGCTCCCTCCTTGGCCGAGCCATCTCATGGCCTGTCGAACTCCACGAGCACTCCGCCGTGGGATCTCCACATTGTCGAGCTCTCCCCGCCTCCTTGGCAGAGCTCATCCCCAGGCAGCACACCTAACCGAGCCCATCTCCTCGGCCAAACTCCATGGTCGCGCATCACCTAGAGCCTCCTCGATCCCAGGCTGCGCACAGCCCAACAGCCCAAGGACCTGCTCCCCCTCCCAGCGCCGCACTCCCCTCTCCTGTCGAGCATCACCGAGGGATCGCCACCATCACACCCCCTTCAACACCCCACAGCATCCACAGCGCAATCCCTACCCGTGCCCCCTCTCCTTTCTCTCTGGCGAGCGCTGGCAGCACCCCGTGAGCTTCTGGTAGCCCGATCCCCTCTGCGGCCTTCGCCTCTGCCGGCGAGCAACACCCTTGACCGCCGCTCTCCTTCTCCGAGTTCCTCGTCGGAGCCAAGATCGTCACTCTGTGCTCCACCACCATGGACGCTTCTCCGAGATCCTCCCATAAGCCGAGCTCTTCCTCTTTCAGATTTTCCCCTCACTTTTTCTCTGTGTGCAGATTATTGGTTGGTGTATATTATGTAATAGTGTAAATATGTGTGGCTGTGTAAAAATGTGTGTTTTGTGATTTTATATGCATGTGTGTAAATATCCATGTGTGTTAATATGTGTTGGTGTGTGTTTTAATGAGTGCATGTGCATGCATGGGAGTTGTGTGGGTATTTTGGGTGCGTGAGTGTTATGTGAATGAGTGTGTAATTGGGTGAGTGTGTGTTTTAGTTGTAGCACCCAGACTCATTCGTACGATCCAAACTCGATAACGGGAGATTTAGATTTGTGCCCATTATGAACCTGATACACTGGAAATTGAAAGACCGACACATGAGATGATCCGAAGATTCGTGCCAGTTCGTGCAGTGAAGACCAGAAGGCGATTTGGATGCAAAATCGCGTAATTTCATGTGAGTGTTTATTGGTCTATTTCAATTTCATCATTTTATTTTATTGTTTCATGCGAATGTATATATGATTTCTGCATTTTTCTGTTCATACCGGCCACTGTTGTTATACTGTGGTGCTCCAATATTGTCTTATTAATATATCGTAAACTCTGTTATCAACACTGTGGTCGATTCGTTCCATTATTCTGGCAAATGAGTATTAGTCTTGATCCTTCTTATTAGTAATAATTAGATGGGAATTTAATTGTAAACTTGAGAATTAATTAATGAGATGTGCTTCATTGATAGATTGGGCCAGTGGATTATATTAGAGTGAGGTTGGATTTGGTGATAGGGTATGAATTTGATATATTGTTGTGTATATATATGCAGAGTTAGTATCTTAGTACTGAGATGTGGGTGTCTCACTTTATCGATTGGAAACATTATTTGATTTATTAGATCTGTTGATGCTTGGATATATGGTGGATTCAATACTCTGTTACTGAGATATTCTTGTCCTATCATTTCATGTGTAGATTGCTTACCGTTTCAGATTCAAGATTAGTTGTGATATATCTTAGACTGTGACATGACTGGACCTAGTGATTGGTCTAGTTCATGTTTGTGGATGAGTGGTGTAGTATATATTTCATGTGTAGTATTTATGAGGCACATGTCTAATGATTATTTATATTGGAATCCTTTTTGGATATTGAGAATTAATAGAATAGGGTGTTATTTTACTAGAAAACTGTTTCTACTTTGATGCTTGGATCTATATATGGATTTAGAGTTAGATTTGACCTGAGATGTATATTCTTTATGTTGGATCTTGTGATTGAGCTTGATGGAAGTGGGAGAGTGTGTGATGATCTTGACCGATGATTATTCGATGGTGAGAATATGATTTGATGTAGCTGATTGTTTGTGTGACTCTGATATATTGGTGACTAGAGGATGGATGTACTTATTGTATAAAGGACTAGAGTATATCGACAAGAATGAGATAACTGGTTATTGATTCATTTAGGTGATGGTTTACCGTATCAGATACTTTGACATGGAGTGATACTTGATGTTCACAATGACTATTGAGAGTATAAATCAGTTATTGTTATATGCAGTACTGGTAGATGAGATCTTGATCAGTTCTATATGAGTTTGTACATCGATTAGATGGTATATGACTTATTATTGTACTACTTCATGTTATTGCAAATTACTGAGAAAATATTGTCAGACCATAATACATATATTGTTCTATTGTTTTACTGTTTACACGGTGAGATTGTTCTCACCGTATTGTCCCAGTAATCGAAATAATATGAAGATTGATTGTTATGAATAAATAATATAATAGTCAACTTACACCGGGATTGGGGAAATTGATTAAGGAGACGCCGTCTGTATTTTGAGTGGAGGTAGGATACATGTTGCGCAGCCGAGATACAGTTCCACTGCAGGGTTTCGGAGGGATGACTGACGTCCCGTATTGTTTGCATTATTATTGTTATTGATTACCTAGCGGTAGGATCTGGTTCAGCGCTAGGTGATTGGGCTATGGTTCCGGGTATGTACGGAGCCCACCTAAAGCATGGACAATGTCTCCAACCGATCAGTTTCTATAACATAGGACTTCAACTGAAACGTGTGATAGGCGTAGTATGTGATGCGTCTATTACAGGCGGCAATTGGTGTTCACTGACATAATTAATCAATGATAAATTATTTAATTGCATACTGTGACTGACTGTGTTCACTTGTCATGTTTATACATATGATATGATAGACACCTTATACATGTTTGCTATGTTGGATACCCGATGATACACATGACTTGTTTGGACATCTGATTCTGTTACTGACTGCCCTTTTATTGTTTATTTATGTTTTGTATGTTATTTCTGTCTTATTCCAGTATATATTTTCATAGTCTGCTCATTTTATATGCACATGCACCTCCCTTTTTAATTTTTCATACTCATTGGGTCGCTCTCTAACGATTTTGAATTTGCACGTTCAAATATTAGATGTTTTATTGTATTGATTAGGTGTTCGATGAAACCGGATATGTTGCGAGGAGCCTAGAGTTTCCTCTATTCGATTCTAGTATTCCTACTTTCTTTTATTTCGTCATTTCTTTGATTTCTGATATATTAGACTCATTTCTTGGTTTGTTCCTTTATTCATCTGTGATCATGTGTAGACGTTATATGTATTATTGCAGTGATATTGATTTATCATAGTAGATTTTTATAGCTTGTTTAGGTTACTTTGGCTTAGCGTGTATATGTGGGGTATTCTCCTCGCGTATATACGTAGCTGACTCTCATCATGACTCTGTTTCTACGTGTTTTGAGAAGCGGGGTGTGACAGAAATATTTGTGGTAATTCTCTGAGCTTTATTGAATTAATAACTTGTTATATATGGGATCAGTGTTACTGTGGTGGGAAAAATCTCACCAGTTCACGGTGGATGAATCTCCGCTACAAACGACTGGACGCTCCCAAATCTGACCTGTCAGATGACACAGAGAAATGACACTTTTCTGGTTAGGAGCACCGGTGTGATGTCAGCCTAAGAGCCTCGGGCGTAAGAATCGGTAGGTGGAAAGAAATTGGGGACCGACATAGAAAAACTGGCGGTACGATGGAAGGGTGGATTACAAGAAAATTGCTAATGTAGTGAGATAGACTAGCACAGGAAAACTACTAGTATGCAATAGTGAACTGGAACAGGAAAACTTTCAGTGTAGTGGGGTGTGTGCTCTGAGGGTTAGGGAAGTATCTCTTCTTTGAAGAAAAATAATATATATCAGACATAAATGCTGGCATAGAGACGGAATTGATAGATCATTACAGCTGCGTGATTTGCACGTGCTAGATTTATTGTAATGGCCGTGATTACCAGCGTTGGTTGGATGTGATTGCATGCTGAGGGATCTTTTACTGTTGATAGTTGCCCATACTGATAGAGATGTTACACGTTATGAGAAAAGATGGAGTTGCATAACTATCGACGAAGATCAAGAAAAATCTGTTGTTGGAACTTCGTAAAGAAGACCTAGAGGGGTGAGGACTTCAGAGTGTTAAAGAGTTTGGTGTGGTGGAATGCAGTTTTGGATTTGGAAATGTCTTCGGGATGGATGACAGCTCCGTGATGGCTGGATATGGCAGAGGCTTTTGGATGGATTCTGAGAGTTGTGAATGTCTTGGGGGCACCCTTCGGTAGTTTAGACATGTATTATCATCCTGGTGCGGGTCAAATTTTGACTACTGCAGATGCCCATCGCTTCCCTATTTGCCGGAGCCTGCGAAAGGAAAGTCGGGGGAGCGAAGTGGATTAAAGGAAATCTCAATGCCTTAAATTCACTTTGGCGCTTGTGTATAGAGGAGCATATGACGAATCTCTTCGGATCACTGCAGATCTTCTAGAATTAATTGGAGATTGTACAGCTGGCTGTCAGTTATTGGTCGGTTGGATTCCTCAAAAGTTGCATCATGCATCTCTTTGAATCCTGGCGTCATCATGATTGAGATTGTAAGGTTTTATGGTTTGATGGTGATGATTAATCTTCTGCCTTTACTGTTGATCAAAATTTCGAGAATTAGACCGACTCTTCAAGGATTGGTAGTTTGAATTGAATGCGGTGTGGTCTCTCATTCATCTATAAATAGAGAGACCGTGGGAGAAAATCATCTTCGTTGTCTTCTCAAAAACCCTTGCTTCGAAACCTTAACTTTTTTCTTACTGGGTCGCCATATTCTCTTTTTTTTTCTCTTCATCGAATGGGGAAGAAAAGGAGAGAGAGGAGGATGAGGAAGCGGTGACCAGGCTTTCTCTTCTAGGGAGCTTGGTTGGTGCGCTGCATTAGTTATCGTGAAGGTGATGTTAGGCGCATTAGTCGTCGTGACATGGTGCCGCCATTGAGGGTGACATGCAGGATTCTTGCTTCAACTGGATTGAGCGTCTGATTTTTGGGTTGCTCGATTTTGGGCGAGCAAACTTCGACCTTGAAGCTGTTAGCCTTTTTCCTGATGGCATGTACGAGGGAGGAGAGGGAGTCACGACTAGATACGCTGATGAATCACTCTTCTTCCTGGAGTCTGGAGCTCTCTAACAGAACACCTCAAAGGGGATGTGATACCATCACCTTCTTGCGTGTCTTGTCAGAGTGTGTTTGTGTCGTGGGTGTTGTCGTGCCTCCTGAGGGCTCCTTGGAAGACCTCATTTTACTGCCTCGGTGGGACACGAGGCGGGGGCATAGTATGCTTGTTCAAGAGTTGTGGCGTGAATGAAACAGACGACTGCTTCTGATGAACAAATCTCTGTTCAGCGCCAGGGGACTGTTAATGGTGGCAGGGCCGGAGAGTCTGGATCTTCTGTATTTCTTTTTTAAAAATATAAAAACAGAGATGTAATAGAATATCTTGTATTACTCTTATTAGATGTAATCAAGTATATTTAATGGAATGGTATCTGGAATGAAAATATTTTTGAAATGATATGACCATGCCTCTTCGAGTGCTGGAAATAATCGTGTTTATATCTTGCCTGGTTTGTTTTTACCATAAGCTTTTTGGAATTGATATGACCATGCCTCTTCGAGTGCTGATCTCTATCTCTAGTACGGTTGGTTGGGTACGGAGTGTCTTGGTGAGTTTGCGATGTGTTTGAGTGGAGGTAATCCCATCACGATACCTGCAAACTTCAGATTTGAGTGGGTGGGGATCCAACAACGAAGCATTTCGACGACTCGTAGGCTAATCGAAACGGAGTTCGTAGGCTAGTGCTTGCGTTACCATCTCCGAGTGGAGGGCACTTTCACATTGGGACGTACAAGCTTCATGAATTCTGATAGGGACACTGCCATCAGCGGGGCAGGGGCTCTGAGTGGGAGACACTCTCACAACGGAAGGTTTTGACTGCCCGTAGGCTAATCAAGAGGGAGCCCGTAGGCTGGTGCTTGCATTACTGTCTCCGAGTGGGGGACACTCCCACATCGAGACGTAGAAGCATCAGGGATGGATCAGAGCGTCCGGATTTGGATCTATTGCATTTCTTTTCAAAATGTAAACACATAAATATTATGGAATATTTTTTACTATTCTTGTTAGATGTAAATAAATATAATTGGAATAAAATTGGCTTATGTCTGGTTCTTGCCTGTCTTGCATTTATTATTAATTTTTGGAATGTGCCTCTCTGGAATACTGATTTTCTATCTTCGGCATAGTTGGCTGGGTACGACATGTCTTGGTGAGTTTGCTATGTTGTCTCCGAGTAGGGGTAATCCCATCATAATACCTGCAAACGTCGGGCTCCGAGTAGGAAAGATCCCAACAGTGGAGTTAGGTTCACAGTCGTCTTCGAGTGAGGAGAATCCCATCAGCAGAGCGATGAACTTGGTAGGGTTTTGAAGAGAAAATCCTTGTTGCAGGGTAGGGACTCCGAGCGGGGGACACTCCCGCAACGCAGAGTTTCGACTGCCTGTAGGATAATCGAGAGGAAACCCGTAGGCTGATGCTTGCATTGTTCTCTCCAAGTAGGGGACACTCTCACATCGGGACGTACAAGGGTCAGGAATTCTGATATGGGACACTCTCATCAGCTGGGCAGGGACTTCGAGTGGGGGACACTCCCACAGCAGAGAGTTTCGACTGCCCGTAGGCTAATCGACAGGAAGCTCATAGGCTAGTGCTTGCGTTGCCGTCTCCGAGTGGATGGACACTCCCAAATGTACAAGCGTCAGGGATTCTTATGGGGGACACTTCCATCAGCGGGGCATGGATTGAAATGGTTAGGAGCAAAAAATATAATTTCATTCGATAATTCAAAATATAATATTAGGAATTTAATTAAAATACTGGCAGGTTATCGAAGGAGGTACTCCCCTGCCTTCATTAGAGATGTGAGATCACTCAATCACCTTGTACTGGGTAATCATGTATCGCGGTTGGGTAGGACGCCGAGCGCTTGCTTGTCTTGCGTCAGAGGCTACCCCAAGAGTAAGAACATACTCTTTGAGGAAGCTTTGACGAACAAGTTCTTTCAAGTACCACTGGAGGCTTCTGTAGTGGGCGGTCACATGGTAAAAATAATAGTCTTTCGCTCCAAAAGTGCGCGATCGTATTGGATTGGTTTCGGCGCCT
Organism: Agave tequilana; assembly: GCA_038442645.1. NCBI lineage: Eukaryota > Viridiplantae > Streptophyta > Magnoliopsida > Asparagales > Asparagaceae > Agave > Agave tequilana. The sequence goes on along the minus strand of JAVJIF010001668.1, from coordinate 160,956 downwards.
TACTTATGGTTGGTCCTTAATGGCACTGAAGGCCTCATTGATGGGGAGCCTCAGCGAGGTGAAGTGTTAGTTCTGTCCTAAAGGCTCGGAGTGGACTTGGAGAGGGACTGGAAACACCTGCTTCTTAAAGAAAGGTTGCCCCCAATTTTGGTTACCAGCATGTATCGGAGTCTCGCGTTGCGAGTTTCATCTTTTCTTCATCATTGCCATGTTTGAGAGAGGTTGATTGAACTCTTCATAGCCTCCTCCAACTGAATGTAAGGTTGGGCCCAGGACAAGACTTCACTCATCCGAGTTACGTCATGCTTCAACAGGTGTTTGTATAGAGAGTGATGACCCTGCAGTTTATTGATGAATGCGAGTGCAAATACATCTTCACCGCAGTTGGGAACTTTTACAAACTGGCTCTGAAAGTAGTCGATATAGGACTTGAGGCTGTCACCCTGATCATTTTGACAGAGAGGAGGTAGTGGTTGTTTTCTTGGCTTTCCGACGGGAGGCGTATTAAGTGAGGAATGCCTTGATTACCTTCTCGAAGTTGCAAAGAGAATATGGTGGCAGGGAGTATAACCAATCCGTATCCACGCCTTTCAGGCTAGACGGAAAAGTTAGACACATGAGGGCGTCATTGCGGGAATGGACTATATCATTTTATCCCGGAAGTGTCTGGTGTGTTGAACTGCGTCACTCGTTCCAGAGTAGTAGTCAAAGGTTGGAGCCAAGAACTTCTTCGAGAACTCGCACTTTAGGATCTCTTTGGAAAGAGGAGAGTCGGAGACTTTGGAAACTGACAGTGTCGGTCCGTTACGAAACTCTAGCTTTTCCTGGATCCGCCTTTGGACCAGTTCGTTGAGGGTTCTTATGTTAGAGAGCTCTTCGATCTTTCTTCGAGTCTGACCGTGTTGACCCCTTTTGGTAACAAGGCAAGTCTGCTTTGTTCTCGGAGTTGTCTTCGTACAGGGGAGACGGTTTAGGCCGCCTCAGATTTGTGATGGGCCCATCTCTCTGCATCTCCCTAACTCCAGATTCGTCCACCGGTTGTGCCTGAGTGCCTTGGAGGGCGAGGATTTGAGCCTGGAGTTAGTCCTGGTGCCTCAACATCTCTTGTTCACGGACGACGTTCTCACGGTCGAGAGCCACTTGCTCCCGATCACGAAATGAATGGGCTTGCTGTCTTTTCTTTCATATCAGCGAGTATCTGAAGAATCTGACCTTCAAATGGCAACGGTTGGGTACTGGTGGCAAACCTTGGAGACCAAGAGGAGCCAGTGTCATCTGCGGCGTGTGGGGGGCGTGTGGGGGGGCGTGCCCCCTGTGTTGGTATTGGTCCCGCCCTTGGAAGGGGCATCGTTGTTGATGATCGTCTGCTTCTTCGGGGCCATCGATGCTAGAGAGAGGCTTTTGAGGAAGGTTCGGTTGGAAAAGAGGAGGACCTCGAGTATAAACTCAAGATCTCAATGAAAACACTAGGGAAAAATCTCACCACTTCGTGGTGGATGAATCTCCGTCACAAGCGACTAGGCGCTCCCCTGTCTGACTTGTCAGAGCACATAAAGAAAAGACACCTTTCGGGTTAGGAGCAGCGGTATAGTGCCTAGGTGAAAAGGAAAAAGGGATCGACATAGGTTAACTGCCAGTTGTTGGCCCAAAGAAGCTTTGATGATTAACTCAATGTAGTTATAGTACAATGATCTTGTGTTTATATGATTTCAGATATTTGATTAAGATCTTTGTCGATGTTTAGCTTCCATAAAAGATTCGAAGTTAAGTTTTGAAGCTAGCACGTGTTGATTCAAGAGCTCGCGCTTCAAGATCGCATCAAGTACTCAAGAGGAGTCTAGCTGTTTGGATCGAGTTTGAACCAAGTCAAGATGAAAAAGATTTTCAAAGAGAAGATTTTTCAAGACTTGTGTCGTGTTTGTAAGTGTTAAGATTTTATGTTTTTTGATAAAATGTAAAGGTTAGATTATTTGTGGATTTTTCAAGTTCATATATACACACAAAATTTATGTGTTTTCATAAGAATAACTTTGTTTTTAGAAAATACCGTTTTGGTTTGGAACTTCAAAATATACATCTTTATGTTTCATGAATAGAGTTCATCAAAATGAGTTTATATGGTTTATGTGTTTTGGATTTCATCCATACACATTGTTGGTTCAAATGTTTAGAAAAACTTATTTGATGTTTCTATATCATGTGTTTAAGCTTTATTTAAGTCAAAAATTATTTTGAGCTTAATTGTCAAAAATATAGATATTTCATCTTATATGTGTATTGGATCATATCCATGCACACTATGCTTAAAATGAGTTTTAATATCGTATTTTTGTATTTGAACAAGGTTTGGAAAAATCCGGTTTTCATTTTAAAAGTTTGTTTTTTTGAAAAATACGGGTTTTGATTTAAAGCTTAATTTTTATATCACAAAAATGGTTCAAAAAGTTTTTAATATGTGTTGAATTTTGGTCACACATATTTATTCTTAAAATATATACATGAAACTATTTTTGTGGATTTTATGAGATTTTATGGGATTTTATAGAATATTAAAAGATCAAGTTTTAATCCTTTTATAACCCAGACCTAGGCTTTTGGCATTCAATCGAACCAGAAGTCAGTCGATCGAGTAGTCGACTGAGCGGTCGAGCAACGTGCACATGCCTGGCTTGAGTGCCGATCGACCGATCCAGAGAGTTTACTCTCTGGATCTGGCCTTGGTCGGTTGACCGGAGAGCAGTGCTCTCTAGTTCTTGCTTCAGTCGACCGACCGGTCGACTGATAGGTCTTTGACCTGGGTGTGGTCGACCGAGCGGTCGATTGGCAACCCTAACGGTCATAAATATGACCATTGGCCGATCGACTGACGGGCCAATCTGGTCCATAACGACTAGTTTTCTAATGCCTTTATAAGAGGGACTTTTGGTCAAATTTTTGGGTAAGATTTTTAAGCTATTTTCTAGAGCTCTTTTATATTGTTTCTAGGCAAGTTTTAGAGCTTCATTTTCATATCCAAAAGAGAGTTTTTCAAGAGTAAATATCTTGAGCTTTATTGAGTTTTCCTCCACTCATTCTATCTTGTTTTCTCACACAAACTTGAGCCATCCATTGCTTATCACTCCTCTAGGGATATTTGTTATGAGAGTTGTTTTTGTGATTAAGAGAAGTGATCACAAGTTTTCATTCTTGTATTGTGAGGAGTTGTGGAGGTTGAGGCCTCGATGAAAAGTGTTTTGTGGTGATCAAGTAAAGTGATCATCAAGTGTTCCAACTTATGGTTGGAGGAGTTGTAAGAGTTGCGGCCTCGGCAAGCTAGTGTGCTTGCGTGTATTGTTCTTGCGGGAACACGTGAGGGACTTGCGGGTCCAAGGGTTCTAGTGTGAACTCGTTGTAGCTGTTGCGGCACCGAGTGATCTTGCTGGATCATTCTAGTGGAAATCCTTCGTAGTGTTGAAGGCGGGGACGTAGAGCAAGTGTGCTCGAACCTCGAAACAATTCTCCCGTGTTTGTGATTGCTTATCTCCCTCACTTGTATTTATATCTTGCATGCTATTATTTTTTGTATCTTTTACATGTTGGATATTCCCTGTGCTAAATTAATATATATGCTTGGGCTGTTTGTTTGCTCACACTTGCATTCAACCAAGAGAGTCATAGTGGCACCTCAAGTGTTAATCTAGAGGAATCTTGAGGAGATAGTTCAGAGCCCTTCACCGAAATTCGGTTACACTCTTTAGTTATACGTTGTGTGCTTGCATTATGATTTTTAGTTAGCATAATTAGTTTTTAATTCCGCATTGTGTTGCATTTGAATAGCTTGTCACCTATTCACCCCCCTCTAAGTGACTCACACTAGTGTGGTAGAAGGGTGGACTATCACAGGGAAACTGCTAGTGTAGTGGCATGGACTAGCACAGGAAAGCTGCTAGTGTGTAATAGTGAACTGGAATAAGAAAACTTTCAGTATAGTTGGGGGGTGTGCTCTGAGAGTTAGAGAAGCGACTTCTTTCTCCGTGGAGATATATACCTGACATGGATGCGAACATGGATGCTTGCGTGGAGGCGGAATTGATGGATTGTTGCAACTGCACGATTTGCACATGCTGGATTTATTGTAACGGTCGTGATCGCCGACACTGGTTGGATGAGATTGCATGTCGATCTGCCACTGTCCATAACTGCTTCGCGCTGATAGGAATGTTACACGTTATGAACGTGAGGAAGGATTGAGTTGCATAACTATCGACAGAGATCAAGGATGATTCGTTGTTGGAGCTTCAGGTTCGGACGGGGAGGGTCTTGGAGTAGACAAAACCCAGAGGAGGTGAGGACTTCGGAGTGGCGGAATGCGGTTCAGGGTTTGGAAACATCTTCGGGATGGATGGCAACTCAATGAAGGTTGGATATGGCGGAGGTTTCGGGTGGATTCTGAGAGTTGTGGATGACTTGGAGGAACTCTTTGGTAGTCTGAACACGTGTTATCATCCTGATACTGGTCAAATTTTGACCGCTAAGTTACCTAATCCACTTAGCTCCCTTGAATTGCAGTCCAGTTCATGCATTCTGCTTTTGTGGTGCTTTCTTGATTTGGATCACCTAAATTGGTGACCCAAGAACTAAAAAAAGAGCACTAGTGACTAATTGATTCAATGCCTGCTGGTTTATTTTTTTGACATTGTGTTGCATTACAATCGCTTAGGTACTGCAAAGTAATAATTTATATGTTGAAGTTAGAAAAGTTGATGTTTTTATAAATTGACTTTGCCAAACTCTCCGATTGTGTGATTTCTTAAACTTGTCTCCATTCATTTAATAGATAGAAGCATATCTTAGTAGTGACTTTTGTAAAACCATTTAAAAACAAAAACTGTTTTGGTGTTTTTTTTTTTTTTTTTTTAAAATATGTTAGTTGCTCAATCATGAAATTTTATATCATGCAAAGTGGTCACTTCAAGTCATTAACACATAGCTATCATCATCAGATGTCTATTGCAGTTATTGTATTGATGTTTAGAAGGTTAAAATTTTATATGTAAAACACCCACTACAGATGTGTCCTAAAGCTGGGGGTTTTATGTCCTTGAACACATTTTCTTATGCTGCTCATACAATTTATTACTCTTATTGATAATCTACATGTACTTACATCATGTCACCTTATGAATGCTATAATCCGTAAAATAATTTACTATTGCTCTTAACCCATAACAGGCAAAGAAAGCACTGTAAAATTTTATGCAGAAATAAAACTAAGTAGTCACATTTTACGTTTTGTAGAGACAAATTATCCATAAAGTTTCATGCACCCACAGACACGGGTTTTTTTTTTTTTGGTGGGGCAGGGTTTTTTTTTTTTTTTTTTTTTTTTTTGGGGGGGGGGGGGGGGGGGGTGCGGGGTGTGGAGATTGTGGTGAAATGTAGTTCATTTTACTATTGCGGTGAAATGTAAACAGCTAGGATCACTCTGATTCAATCCTGTTGTCTCGAGAAAAGAAGTAATTACAGTGTACATAAACATATCACTATTATTGAGTCCTTTTCTTTCTAATTTTATGTCAGATGAACATATTCAGAGTATACGTATAACTTGTCAGTAGATCTACATATACAGAGATCAATACTCAGAAGATGGTGAAAATTTTCACCTGATGTTGATTACCATATGACATGTTCTAACTATATATAGACCCAGTTTATCCTTTTCTGCATTTACATGCAATTTATTCCATGCCCTTTTAATCACTGTCAGGCAAAGATCATATTGTTCATCCTTCTTCCTTTTGCCCTTCTAATGCTAACCAAGGTAAAGTGTCCTAGATTTATAAATAAAGGATTGGCAGGAATCTAGTAGTCCTTTTTTTCTCATTAGGATCCTTTACACTGACCCAAGTACAGGGGCAGTTTCAGAAACCTCAGATAGCCATGCTAGGCATCAATGCATCAGAGACTTTTGGGCATCCCATGTTAAAACCACACGTGAGCCATTATGTATGCAGTTAGTACAAATAAAGGGATGAAGTGGAACCATAGCTGGAATTCTTAAAAGATTGTGCAGTGGGAGTTTAGCTCGGAACACCATGGCGAAAAAGAGCCGCTGCATTTTGGGAACTGAAAACGAAGTAGTTGTTGGGAAAGCCCCTGGCCTCATTTGGCAAGCCAAACCCATTAAAAATTGAAAGGTAAGAAACAAAAGGCATGATGCACCTCGTGGGCAGAAGCCTAATGGTCAGACAGCAAGTTCAGAGAGATTCTTAGTCATGGAGATGTGAGAACAACAAAGCCTAGCCGGCACGTGTTAGAGAAAAGTTTCATGATTTTAGGGTTAGGGTTTCACGCAGATGGCAGCACACTTGGTTAATGATAAAACTCAGAGCGAACAATTTTTTTAAGAGCCATTTGGGCTTCAGGGTTAACATGTTGTAGGATTAAGATTAAGGTTATTGATACAGAAAAATGATTGATTTATTCACCAAAAAAACTTAGAAAATGTTCTTTGATGAATAACAGGAATATATAATGATAAGATGTTCAATTTCATTTAGTGTTTATTGTAGATAATTCAAAATGGACATATATTGTAGTTAATCAACGCAAATACTTGTTAGAGATCTAAAACTTTCGGGGAGAAAAACAAGTAGAACAGATCTTAAGTATGAAGTTTTCTTTACTATGCTCTAGGGAAAATGTGACGTAATTTTTGAACAATATAGATTGCCAGGCTAAGAAGAAAGGAGGTTGTCTGTTGAGTTCAGTAATGCTGCCATCAGAATTGATTAGTAAAAACTCGAAAAGAGTAGTATTTTGTGTTAGGTTGTTGGCTTGTTATATGTGTTAATTCATAATAATATTTGCAGTCATACCGTCCAGGAAGGTGCTTGTAATAGGATTGGTGTCCTTTTTGTATTTGATAAAATTTTAAGTACATTATATATGTAGTTTATGGCTGGAGCTGATGCTTCACCTTATCATCTCAAGAAAAGCTCAAAAAGCATGATCTTATGTGGGAGATCTTTCTAGGTTAAAAAGAGCATTTTGTGCAGACTATTTTATGTAAAAGAGAAGAGCAGTGCTGTACTACTTTTTTTCCATTGACATCCCATATCATTTTTTTCTGGAGTGTCATAGTTCCAGCTTGTGCCTTAACTATTTTGTGGTAGATTGGAAAGGGGATGGTTTACTATATGTCAGGCAAGTAGGATTTTCTGAAACAGAACAACATTTATTGATTTCATCGGTCAGCGTTTTTTTATGATGCTTATGATCAAATCTCATGAAATATTTTTCTTAAAACTAGCAAAATAGATGACCAGTTGGATTTTATTGGCGCCTGCCTACTAAAAGATCTGTGAAAATTCAGATGCATGGTTGAGAAAATATAATTCATTATAATGATTTAAATAGCAATGACAGAACCCAGTGCCGAGAAAATAATGTCTTACTTGATTTCATTTAAATTCTTCTTGTATTGATTTAAGACAAATCATTCCAGCAGTGCATACTTCTTCTCAATAACCTTGAAAATCCCATATTTCAATTTGATCAAAGGGTTTGTCATGAACACAATACTGCAGCTTCTGCGATATACAGATGTATATCACGTGGGAATATGAGTTCAACAAAATATAATGCACATACACATGAAGAGGATTTTTACGATGGCAAAAGATGTTTCTTAACTCATTTAGTCTGGTTTGGCTTCTGCAGGTATCCATTAACAAGCTTAGAGGCATTGGAGGACAGGTGGTGGTCGCAGAAACAGGAGAGCAAGTTGTTCTGGTGGTTCTCTGGAAACCTATGGAGAGTTTTTTTGTGGTTTTCTCCCTCCCTTTAAAGGTCTTGTTTGAAAGTTTTTTTTGAATGTTTGTGTCTTGTTACAATCCATAGAAACAGTGCATGTTCTAATATGAATATGAATAGGAAACTACAAAACAATAGAAAATTCCTTACTTTTACTAATATTATGCCATTAACCTTATACTCATTAATCTTTCTTTCAAGAGTAATCAGTGGTTCCTGAAACCTTTTCACAGATGCATCTGGGTGGACTTTATTTCACTTTTTTATTCTTATTAACGAAAACTACGTGGAAATAGTTTCCTTCAAAAAAGACTAATTCATTTTTACACACATGGGAAGAATATGGTAGCTTTGCATGATACTCAGAAAATATATTAGCTAGTATTGTTACTTGTTTTCATCTATTTCTTTATTCTTGTGTGAGCTTTGGATAAACATAATCATATCCCTGCTTCAACCAATGTCTGGCTTCCCGTTATAATGTTCCGAGAGATCATTAACATATAATCCATTTCGATTGTGTTCTTATTTTCAAGCTCTATGTTCCTTCTTTCCATGTATTTCCTGTAGAGTAATTAAGGGGTGGTTTTCAGAAAAATAATAATGGGCAACAAAAAATGAACTATGAAAAAATACACATGCAATGATTCTAAGAATTTCCAGGTACAACATTTTATTAATTTTTTAGCAATGCCACAAGTGACTAAATGGTTGTAGCATAAATAGAACAGACGGTAAAAACGATCAACATCTCTTTACCCAATAATAAGTTGGAAAAAAATCATAGCAGCAAAATTTAAAATGGCAAGCCTTATAGCCAACAACACAAGTCTAGAGCAGTTCTGCTGTGACAAGATGCAATAGGACATGCCTTGGAACTTGCTTTCAGCATGATATCAGCCCCAATACCTCCTTCCTGGAACTGCGAGATAAAGCCTTCTCTAATATATTGCTTCTTTAATGAGTATCTGGAGGAAGAAGATAAAGAGATAGAGGGATTAGCTAGTTTAGATCTTAGAAAATGTTCAGCAAAAAAAATAAATAAATAAATACACACAACCAGATCTGTAACATACTGAGAAGAAATACAAATTAAGTTAAATAGACAGATCTAGCAATCTAGGAGAAGAATCATTAGAATTGCTATTGATAGACAACCAAACAGAAAGCTTCAAAAAATACACTAGTAGTGCATTATTTCAATTTATTACTTATGTTTAACAAAGAAAAAGGGGGGAAACGGGTGTTTTCTAATAGAAAACAACTAGTTTCTCTTTCCAGTCTTAAGATGGACACGAATTTCGGCACGTAAAAGAAGGTCAAGATTTTTTTTTTTTTTTTTTTTTTTTTTTTGGGTGGGGTGGGGTGGGGGGTGTTCGGTTGATGTTAGACAGTCTTTAGAGGAAATTAAGCATGTAACCAGGAAAAAAAAAAGAAGAAGAAATAAAGGATAAAGATTAACATAACTCGTAACCAGCGAAAGAAAAACACGAAGAAATGAAGGATAAAGCATAACTCTCATGGGTTAAGGACACTTGGCTTGAGATGTTAAGCACACTGCACAACTTGAAAGATCAAGATGACAAAATGGCAAATAGAATGCAACAATCTGAGAAACATGATTATAAAAGACAATGTATTTATTGTTTAAATGAGAAAGCGTCAAATAAATAACCGTAGCCTTCTCCTCGCAAAAGAAAAAAGAGGAAAAAATAACTATGAAAAGCATGTGTTTGCTTAAGTTTTACCACCTGAATACTAGATAAATACCAGTGATCACACCAAATTTACAGTGAAATGGATATAATGCATGCAATACATGCAATTTCAGGCATCCAAATGAATACGACTGAAACCTACACATATACGAAAGACTGAAGAAAAATGAAACAGAAAAATAAAAGAAAAAAGAAAACTCACAACGCAGATAGCTGAAGAAACAGTAGAAGAAAATCATCAGCTGTATAGTATGTTAGCACCATCTTCCAGTAATCATCATAAAAAACTTTTCAAAAATAGGGAGATACTCTTCTATGTAAGATCATGCTGATGAAACAAGGTTAGAAGAGAAAGTCAGCATAGGCTTATAGACAAAGGGAGCTCCCTTCAGTCCAAGTAAAGACAGCATAGGGTCCAACTTATCTCCTGCATCATTCACTCATTTACCAAGTCCTTTCCTGCAGCTTAGTATTTGAATGAATGAGTCAGCAGCTAATTCAACCCTACAGCTGCCCATGAGTGGATTGAAGGAAGCTCTCTTCAGCAAATCTTATTCGGTTTTTATGTTTAGTAACACCCACACGGATTCTCCCTCGATAAATCTTTAGAGAGAAAAAAAACTTGGGGAGAAAGACACAGAAATTTGTAGAGGGGAAAGAGAGGGAGAGAGGATTCAATCTCCACTTGATCTGACCATTGAAAAAGGCCTTTAAATAGCTAAAACTGGGGGGTGATATCACATCAAGCTGTACTAGCATTGTAATAAAAGAATGAGACTGAACAAGATGGAACCGGAGATGGGCTTCATAATAATCTAGAATACATATACTTCAAAGCAGCACCAATCTCTTTCCCTCTCATCTTTTTATTTCCATGCCTAGATTAATTTAAAATGATACTTATTCCTGCAAAGCTCTAGTTTAATTCAATAAAATATTGCTTCTTTGAACTGGAACAGTCCTCTAGGACCCTCAAAGGGTCATGGGAACTGCTGGAAAGTCATTTAGAAATAAAGCTGTTGAACACTGTATAGCTCTGTTGTTGAACTACATATAATAATGTTGTTGGCCTGGAACTTTCCATGTGGGCACTTATCTTGAATCATCTAAATTAATAGATAAAGTTAACAATTTGGAATCTTAGTTAGTGGTGAGGAGGAACAATAGTCTTCAAATTCTACTTCCACCTATGATCTACCAGGAGAATTCAGCACCCAAGAATAGCATACTACATGGTCCTTACCCCTAAAAAGATACCATACAGGAAAATCATAAAAGTGGATTTGACATTTAAAATCCCTCCCTCTGATGTTATAAAATACATGATGCCAAGGAGTTTAATGCTTTTTAGTTCTTTTTATTTCTTGTTGTCTTTTTTTTCCGTTGAAAGCATTGCCTTCAGATTGGAAACCCCTCATAATTTGCATATGAAGCACACCTGTTAGGTAGTGTATATAGCAAGTTTAAAAAATAATCCTACTTCTTTATAGGCTTTTTGTTTGGAGAAGTAACTATAACAGAAACATGGTATAATCAAACTTATATTTTTCATGTTAGCAAGTAATATACGTTAGCATTGTTGGGGTTTTGAATCTTGCTCAGGAATGACCTCTATGACATTATCAGGACAAGCATACAAGAATATCATGCAACAAGGAAGGAAAAACACGACTGAAACAGTGGTTTGATCCAACCTCGCCTACATTCACAGTTAAGTATTTATAGGAGATTATACTGATGCAACATGGAGTACAAGAGAGTAAGCAAACCAACTCCGCAGACCACAATATTTCAAAGGTAAACCTCCTCTCTCTACTTCAGTATAAGATACACGCATGAATTCGCTCTTCATTGGTAAGTCAATCAATCATTGATGACCAGTACCCTTTTGATCTACATAGAAGTATATGTTATTGCTCCTTGCTACTCCTTTCTTCCGCCCGTGTTTAGGAGTATTTATCTCTAACCCAAGATCTCACTATTGTGGAGCATTGTGTATCTGTCATAACCTTAAATAATCTTATAATCTGTTATAGGTCATAGCCATCAATTTTACATGGAAAGAAGAAGAACAAAAATCAAAATTGTATCAGTCTGAGAGCCTGATTTGGTAGAGTTAATCTTTTGTCAACCAAAATTCCTATAGATTATGTGCATTCAGCTTGACAACGACGCAGTGAAATTAATAAGTAACCATAGAAATTTCAACTCGCCAAATTTCTTATAAATGCCAGTGGAATTTAAACAGGGTCCTCAATAGATTGCTTCTTTGATTTTTTTTTTTTTCCCCTCAAATCTCAACATCTCTAACTTTGACTTTTCCACTTTCTTGGCTCTATTGGTTCTTTCTTTTTATTTGAATAATATAAACTGGTTCTAAAATAACTTTGTATATGGATATGAAATTTGCATTATGTGCAATCATTTGCAGCAAAAAGTGAATACTAGCTGAGAATATTAATTTTTTCTATTTTCAACAACTCCCTAACTCATTCTCACATAATAATGCTGTGCTGTGCCATCTCAGAAAAAAAAAATCTATTTTAATTGTTTGGTATTCAATCATGGGAGAATAGAGCTCACTATTGTAAAACTAATATTAAATTTCCATTGGAGAGATTGTTAGTTTTTTTTGAGCTATTTATAACAAGAAACAAATGGTGCGCTTTTATTGTGACATAACAACTTACAAAATCCTCTTGGTTCCAGACTTATTGCCATCCATCTCTTTTTTCTCTTCCTATCAATATGAAACTAACTGCATGTCTCATGTCCTCTCTTAGTGAATTCAAACAGCGAATGGAATCAGACCCTCTCCCATTGAACTGGCTGGGATGCCAGACAATTCCTTACAGGGATAGGTGATTTGGAATCAGATGCTAGGCTTTCTTGGAATCAAATACTGAAGTAGGTTTGAACAAGTGAATAGGAAATTCAAACAATTTTCTTTTCTTTTTTAATTACTGGGTTATTTGCACAGGTTGCTCTCTAAAATTTTCGATATCTATTTACTTTATGAAGTTCTCTGATCACATTTATTTAGCCCTTCTATAAAGACAAGCAGTTTCGAGCTTATGGATTTGAAACGGAAATGAAAATTTTCTGTTGAATGTCGTCTAATGAACTGAAGTGAAATTCATGTGGTCAATAAATTTATATTTTTTTGAGAGGAAATACCAAATAGCATATAAAATGAGTACTTTGGACCATGCTTATCTTCATAGATTTATTTAAAATTATTATTATTATTATTATTACTACTACTACTACTACCGCCGCCGCCGCCGCCGCCATCGCCGCCACTACTACTATTATCATTGTTGTTGTTGTTATTTGTCTGCCTTGCATCAAGAACTAAATTTGGGACTTCCTACTGTCCCTCAGCACCCATTACCTATGGAGCCTGATTTTCTGGGCCATATATAGATTGATCCTTTTGGTATCATATTTTTCATGAGATATTTAAAACTTCTCATACCATTTCCATGTTGAGAGTTTGCTTTGGACTTTTGGAGGTTCCTCTTCAGATCAATATTTATATGTTTGTACATATACAACACATAGTTTTCACATTCCTTATGCTTATAGAAATTCTAACCAATTAACTTAACTCAAGAACTAATTAAATAATTTCATGGTATAGTTATAATTTTCTGATACAAAGATAATATAATTATGTCTGAATTGCTTCAAAATGACAAAGAAACTAATTATATAGACTACCTCATCTGATATGCATAACCTATTCCATGTAGTGATATATTGACTTCTTTTTATTATGTATTCATATCTTTTTCATTAATTGCTTATATATCTATTCATTATGCGTTGCCGGTTATTTTTATTAGAGATTTTCCTTTTAGTGTTTTACCTGTATTACTCATTGACGCTGTTGTTAAAGGAATTTTTTACTTGGTTGGGAATATTAACTTGTAAATTGTGCAATTAGGATGAGGATAAAGCATTAGATATATTTAGAATAAAGATAATGGTGAAATCCTCAACTTAACCATTGCCACGCCATCGGTGAAAGGTAAATTTACATTCCTGATTCCCTGTAAACTATTTCTTTCAACAAAAGATCTTTACATTTTCTGGAATACTTAATTTGTTTAATACATTTTCCATAACAATTTACATTTTATTTTTTAAAACTAAGTAGTTGTATTTTGTGTTGAGTTGCAGGTTCTCCGTAGGAAGAGCAGAGAAAAGAAAAAAAAAAAAAAAAGGAGGAGAAAACGTTTCCGTGGCAGGCCTCAACGATACGATCATAGACGGTGAAAGAGATTGTTATATTATTTTTGATGTATGTAGCAGAACTTCGAAAGGTTAAAATTATTTTTCATTGTGCATGAACGTTGTAAATATTGTTGTTTTCACTGTTTTCACCAAATTAAAGGATAATTGCAACATATTTCAACTATAAAGGATCTTTTTCGCTTATTCATGTGCTTCCATGCTTGGTTTGGTAGACAAAATGTTCTCGTCTTTGCGTGTTATATTGGAGATATTGGAGATAAACTTTGTGTCATTTCGGAAGGATTCAAGATTCAAGACTGAATCTTTTTCACTCAAATACTACCCTACAGCATCCGTTTGCAAGATCCACTCTCTGGAAGTTGATCTACATTATTTCAATGTATTTTGAATACATTTTGCCTATCCATCAAGTGGCCATAAAATGAATAGGTATAGAATATTTGAAATCTAATAAAAATTGACGTGTGAGGGTTTTTAAGTGTTTAGAGACATAAATCTAAGTAATATGTTATTTTTAGCTGTTCATTTTGTTTCTACTTGATGAATTGACAAAAAGTATTCAAAATATATAATTTTTTATTTTAGTTATTTGAAATAATGTAGATCAACTACAACAGAATGGAGCTTGCATTCATATGTAGTAGTGTTGTACTTGATTGAGAAGTATTCGGCCTCGAATCCTCTTTGAAATGACACGAGTCTATCTTTGTGATATAGAATGAGCAAAAGAGTGATGAGATTAAATCGACAGGTGAGACCAAGGCTTACTATTAGATTAAGCTATTAGATTAAATGGTTCTCAATCTATTTCTAAGATCTTTAACAATAAAGTAGCTGCCATTATATCTCACAATACTTTAATCTCAAGATGCCCAAAAAAGATGGGGGCATATTTTTATTATTATCATTATTTAGTTTTCATGCTCTAAGGGCAAGTGGAGAGTCAAAGTGATCCTAGAATTAGGGTTTGCAGGGGACCAAAATTCTTTACCCAACCAAGATTAAGTTCAATGTCTATGATCCAAGCTAGAGAGGCTTAAAAGAGTCGATAAAAGAATGTGGGGAACAGTAGCAAGTTCCAACGCAGATGATGTCGATTGCAGACACAATGAGTTGCGTTACAAATATTGATGGTTTGGTCTTCTTCTTTATTTGATTACAAAACATTTTTCAATTGCTTATTTTGTCATGTCATGCTCTGATTTGGTCTTCTTCTAAAATCATGTTAAATGATGAATGATGATAATGATGATGATGATGGTAACATCCGCCTTCTGACATCAAAGAAATAATTTCTGTTCTTTGTGTGAATTTCTGAAGGAAAAATAAAAGATCTGGATCACAACCTGACCAAGGCCTGACTCTGTTTTTTTGTAGTGGATTGTACATCCCATTACTAAGTGATACTAAGGCCCATCACTGTTATGATGAAAGTGATAAAAGTCATTTTATCTGAGATGACTCTGTATTAAAATAGTACACTCACACATTATGAAGTGTATCTGAGATGACTCTGTATTAAAATAGTACACTCACACATTATGAAGTGTATCTGAGATGACTCTGTATTAAAATAGTACACTCACACATTATGAAGTGACATTTTCGGGCCTGTTTGGTAAGGGTGGAAGTGAGGAAGTGGTATTAGTTCCCTTTGGAACTTGGGAATTGGTTAGTAAGTTTTTCGGTGTTTGGATATTGTTGGGAAGTGTGGTTTGGAAAATGTTATGTCTTTTCCGGTGTTTGGATGGTAATGGAAAGTGAAAGTGAAAAGTTGACCACAAAGTTGACCGCAAAATATTAAAATAAAAATTAATTAAGAAAAATAAAAAATAGATTGTAATTAGAATGCAAGTCAGATTTACATGACCAAAAATTAACTGCTTTATGCTACAACTTATTATAAATGAGATTTACATGACCACAAAATTAACTGTAGCACTCTGAAAGTGAGGAAATGGTTGTGTAAAAGAGAGAAGAAAAAAGGAAAAAGGTTTTCTTATTTTCCTTTTCCGGTGTTTGGATAGATAGGGAAGTGAGCAATTATACTTCCCCATTTCCTTACTTCCGCCCACTTCCTTGCAACCAAACACACCCGAATTCATTTCATTCCCATTAAAACAAAACAATAAAATTGGTGAAAAACATTAAAATATGTATGCTACTCATTTTCATATTTTGGTTTTCCTTGCAACCAAGCATGTATATGCCAAAGGCATTACAATTAAGTGATAAAATAATCTCTACTTCTAATATAATTAATATTATATAATTCTAATCTAAATACCACTCTTTAATAAAGACTAATTAGATTGAAATTTCCATTGTTTAGCAGAGACTACTGCGAGCATGAGGACCAAGGTTACAGTGGCTCGACTTTTGTTTTGACTATTAGTCTGTAATTTTGATTCGATTTTTTTTTAAATTTCTATTTATATAGAGACATGTTGTACTTCTCTTACAATATTCTTCTTGTGTATGTGATTCTATTTATGTATTTTCGAGTTGTTTTGTTAAAAAGCTTTCTAATAAAACGCGGGGTGTTTGCCCACAGATTGTCTCAAGTACAATAATATAAAGAAAGATTCTAAACTGAGATTATATTAATGATTAGGACCGCCTTGCGCCAAAAAAATATATCATAATACATAATCATAACAAATTTCAAAGTTCTGAAGTCCTTTTCACATTCATTTATACAACACACTCTCACTACAATCAGCACAAAGAGTCACCTTCAAAACTCAATAAAGATGCACTTGCATCATTGTTGGATTACTTCACAAAGTTTCTTGATCACTAATCCTCCAACACAAAGAGCGAAAGGTAAGACAAATTAGAGCATCTAATTAGGGTATTATACTCTTTTCTCAATTTAATAGTAATAGTAGTAGTAATAGTAACAATGACGACGATGATAATCATCAAAATGGTGGAGGTGAAGAACAAAATAGAAGTACTTACTGAAATCGCTTAATAATGAGAATGCAAAAAACTTGTTAACTAGTTAAATAGATTACTTAGGATAACTAAATAATTCGCTTGTTAAATGTCATAGGTTCATGATGTATTGGAATGGGGTTAGGTTTTGATTTAGATTGGATTCTTATTACCCGTTCTGTTTTAGGTTTAGATATATTAAAAAAAAAGTAAATTGTACTTTAATCTTCATAAGCTTCCGGTTTTGGTCGGTTTCAGTTCTATAATTGATTCGAGAGGATATCATAAAATAAAAATTTTAATTTGTACATCAAATCTAACAAGTAGGAATAGAAAGTTAACAGTGAATATGATGAAGATATATCTTTACTTTTTCTTATTTATTTTAGACATTCTTGTATGTGTAATTTATGAGTATAAGATAAACTTTTAGCTTAACAATTTAAGTATGTTTCCATGACTGTTACTAAAAGAGAAATTATATAAATATATTACAATTTATGTACATTTAGAAGTAAAACTAAAACCTTTTTTTTTTTTTTTTTTTTTTTTTTTTTTTAAGCAAAAGGGATGAAGCCAGGTAGGCTCCAGCCAAAATTAAGTAAAACTAAAAACTATCTAGTACAGTTGTTAGTGTAATTCAATAATATAATTATAATTAATTAAGTATAATTAGATGCACACCAGTACTCATGTTGGGCCAGATCAAATTTAGGATTAATTTCTCTAAATTCATATCCTTTATATAAATGGCATGTTCAGAATATGATTTGAGTCCAATTGAGTCGGCTATTAGTTTTTATCGATTCATATCTCTCTCTTTTTTTTTTTAGCTAATTAACACAACCGCCGACGCGATTCACTGGTGATCTCCAGAAAGCAAACCTGGGGTCTGGCTGGGGTCACGTCAGGAGGAGAATAAAAATGTCCGCATTGAGGGATTCAAACCAGTGACTCGACAAGAGCTTGTGCTCTAACCGACCCGGACCAACTAGTTGAACCAACCGCGACTTTTATCTATACACATCTGAAATTCTATCGAGTCAGAACATCATTAATGCGTACCCTACTCATGAGCTTAAACATTCAGATTATTGTAGGAAGAAAGGAGATAGAGGAGATAGAGGAAGAAAACACAGAGACCGGAAGTCAAAGGGAGCAAAAACGGCATTGAAGCAGGCTTGGACAGGGCCCGGTTGACCGCCCAGTCGACCGGTGTGCACGACGTGCATAGGCAACCGCCCAGTCGACCGGTGTGCATGACGTGCACAGGCATGGCCCGTCGACCGTGGCAAAGGAGCGGTCGACCACCCGGTCGACCGACTGAAAGGCAGCTGCTCTCGGTTGGTCCCGGTCGACTGGACCGGTCGACCGAGGACAAGGGTCGGTCTACCGCGCAGTCGACCGACAGACGCATTTTGTTTCCTTTCTGGATTCAGACTCCTTTTCTGTTTTGGGGTCGAATCCAATCAGGGTTTCCTAAATCCCTGAGACTCTGTGGTTATAAATAAGGGCTAGAACCCTCATGTATTGAATCACGAAAATAACTGAAAATCCCTGAAAAGTATTCCTCTGTATTAGTTTGTATTAATTGTTGAATCAATAAAATCTCTCTCTCCCTTACCCCGAGGACATAGGTGATTGAGAATTTAAAGAATTTGTGAATGAGAGAAATGAAGTTTAGAATTCTTTTGTTCTCAATGCTATCCGCTGTAGCAAGGGCTCAAGCGGGTCGTGATCCTCAGGGAAGGATGCGATGCAAGCTTTTCGACTCGATTCCTCTGTATCTTCAAAAATAGGAGAAAAGAGATTAGATTTGAGAATATATGATATGAAAGACGTGGTTTTGCTGATTTTCTACCACAACCCTATTGCAAGTTAAGGAGATTGATCTTCATCTTGAGATGTATGTAATTCACCCTAGGTTATTAAGAATAATTCAAGTAAGAAAAACCAATACCAGATTCTAACTAAGTTACATTATTTAAAAGCCAAACTATGGTTCATCCTAACATCTAGGTACAGCTTAATAGAAGATGAATCTTAAATTTATGCTGTCCTAGTTCTTAAGTTTGAAGTCATGAAAAGTCTTTTTAATATGCAACCTAGATTAAGAATCTTAGTTATCTTGTTTAATCTTCAAGAAAAGTTGTTATTAAACCTAGGGTTTCTAGAGATGGTCATCAATCTGATCAAGGCTTAACTGCTCTAGGGTTGCTTTAAGAATTTCAGCAAACCACTAGAGAGAATTAGTTCATCATCATTTTTTTATCTTTTCAATTTATATTTTTTTTATTGTTTAATAAGAGAGATTAGAGAAAGAAAGAAAGAAAACAAATCAGAAGATCGATGATTAGAAACCAAACTAGAGAGATCACAGAAATAAAATAAAACTAAATACAGAAAATTAAATGGGAAAAAGGTAACCTTTATTGCAGAATAATCCTCCAATTACAAAGCTCCTTCTTCTCCACAACGTACATGAAATGAAAGTTACAATCTTGCAGAAATTTAAAGAAAATGGCTAAAAGAAAACCCTAATACGTCTCTGGATCCCCTTCTCTGCTGCGCCTGCAGGGATATTTATAGTGCAGAAAGAGATAGAGTCCTGGATAAAGTCCTCAACGAAATCTGGTAATCAGATTCATCCAAACTGTCGCAGAATTCTGCGGCAGTACAGTGGAGTCAGGCCACGTGCTTTGGCGCGTGGCTTCTCCTGGTCCGTCCATATGATCGCCTGCTTCTGGAAGCTGCATCCTGGCTCTTTATTCTGGATTTTTCGAGATAACTTAGTAATCAAGTTACCTTGATCTCAAATATCCCAAATCTTCTATCCACGAATTTCCTTCTTATCTTGGGCTTTTATCCTCATCCTGCAAGTGTTTAGGGTTGGATAGAAGTCTATCCTTCCCTTATCTTTGATATTTGCAACTTTTAGCCCTTGTATTTGCATTTTGACTTCTTGTAATTGCGCTTTTGCACCTGGGCTTCAAACATGGGCTTGGATCTGGGCTTTTGGGCTCTTTTAAGCTTTATTTATTATTAAAATAATAATTCGAGGCCTGCACACATTAAATAACAAAATATTAATAAATGTGCATTATAATATGAATAAATGTGCAAATGTGATGGTAAATATGATGACAATTATGCATTTTTTTACTACTAATCAGTAGGCAAATTGCTAAATCTCATTAAATACTATGTTGATTTGTTTTCTCTATTGTTTATCTGTTCTTGTCGTGTTGGGTACATCTCTGACTGCATCTATCTCTATTTTGTGTGGATTTCTCAGAGTGGTTGTTGCCCAAGCGCGCGCAATAAGTGGTATCAAAGCATCCCAGGTTTGTCGTGTGATCGTGTGTTGATTCCAAGGGCATCAATTGCTGTTAGGTGGAGATTGTGTGTCGATCACAGAGCAGTGTTGGGACTGTTTGTGCGATCATGTGTCAATCTCAAAACAGCATGTGGATTGCTCGAGGAATCAATTCGGAGGAGTAGATTACTTCAAAAACTCTTTGAGGGTTTCACGTGAAAAACACCTAGAGGGGGTGAATAGGTGTTATGCTAATCAAA
Organism: Agave tequilana; assembly: GCA_038442645.1. Taxonomy (NCBI): domain Eukaryota; kingdom Viridiplantae; phylum Streptophyta; class Magnoliopsida; order Asparagales; family Asparagaceae; genus Agave; species Agave tequilana. Next base: position 140,665 of record JAVJIF010001668.1, on the reverse strand, counting down.
TACACTTTTAAAAACTAGTTAAGATGTATGATGCAAGCGGTCACTCAAAATAAGAAATTGAAGCCGAATTTCCGGTGAAGGGCTCTAGAAATTCTCCTCTTTGATTCCTCTAGATGATGAGTTGAGGTGCTTAATTGCTTCCTTGTTGATATGAGTATAGACCGAAAATACAAGAAGATGAAATGAATACAATATTGAAAACAAGACAAATAGTATCCCAAATATAAGAATGTAAAGCAATAAAGAGAAAAAAGAAATCAATCGCAAACACAAGAGAATTTGTTTCGAGGTTGGAGCCACTGCTCTACGTCCTCGCTTTCACCACTATGAAGGATTTCCACTATATCCACAAAGGGAACTTCCACACAAGAACCTTACACCCAAGGGATTACAATTGGTCTACTCAAGAGCGGAGTACCCAACTACAACAATACTATCTTCCACACAAGAGGAACCACAACTCAATGGAATACAAGTCACTTGGTGATTTAGGAAGACAACAAACACTCTCTTACAACTTCTTGCAGAGTGGAATATGATTTTAGGCTCAAGAAGTAAAGTGAGAGAAAATTTTCAGTAGTAAAGATTTAGAAGACTTGAAAACCAACTAAAAAATTTTGCAATAGAAAGAACTTTGAAAATGGAAAGCTATAAACACTTCTCTCTTGAAAACACTTGAAACTTAAATATTTTTTTTATTCAAAACCAAAACTCATGCCCTCTATTTACAGGCAAGGGATGAACAACATTCAAGAGTGAAGTCAGGTGATTTGAGGTGAGTTTGACCTCTTGGAAATATAAAATGACCGTTGGAACTTATTAAAATCAAAACAAATTCGAAATGTATCCGTTATGCCAACCTGGACGACTGCCGGTCGACCGGCTGGTCGATTGGCACGTCATCTAAAATATAGTCGTTGACTCCGGTCGACCGCCCGGTCGACCGCAAGTCAATTTAAAAAGAAATTTTTGAACTACCGGTCGACCGACACAAACAAAGAGTGAGGCCTATGCAGCCGGTCGACCGATCTGTCGACCGCAAGGGTTGACGGTCGACCGACCCGGTCGACCGGCAAACGTGCACAGACGTGCACGCCCACGGCCAAGAGGCCCGGTCGATCGACCGGTCGACCGCTTTGGCCTGAAACAGCTACGGTCGACCGTTATGGCCTGAATAGACTTTAAACAGATTTTTAAACTTTAAAATATTTTTAAAATATTTTGAATTGGTTTGAGGGTTATGTAGCATAGTATAGGAGATAAAATACATGTTCTAAACTTGATATAAAAATTTAAAAAATTATGAAATATGTATTAATACCAAACATGCAACAAAACCAATACTACCAAAACTTGTATTTTTGAAAAGTGTATTTTTGTGTGTGTAACTTCTTGAGCACATCTATCATATCCTTACTTTTTAACATACTAAAATCTTATAAAGGTCTAGGTAACTACAAGATCTTCAATCGGGCTTTTCCATTTGCATCGTTGAGTTACTTGAATTCTTGATCCCGTAATTGAGTCATCTTGAGTCAACACTACTTTCTTTTAGGGGAAGAAACTTCTTAAATCCTTAGAACTCTGAAATAATGTTAAACACTTAAACTTGATTAGTACAAATAACTATATATGTTTTATGATCATCAAAACTCTAAAATCGGGTGATTGTAACCTTGGGCCAACAATCTTCTCCTTTTTGATGATGACAAAACATATGAGTTATTTTTAAAAAATATGAATGAGCTTGAAAAAGCTCCCCCTCAAATCATGCTATATATTAAGTATAAGAAAAGAATATGTTCTTTACAAATAAAATGAACTTTACAAAAAAAAAAGAGATGCATGAAAAAGAAATAATAACTCAAAAGCATAAATAATAACTCAAAAGCATTTCTCTCTCTTTTTGTCATGCATAAAAAAGGGTCAAGTCAACAAAACATTTTTGAAGGGTATTTGCAAAAATTCTCATGAATCCATAATACAAACATTTAATTCACCACAAATAAATAAAAATCTATTATAATCTAGTGGTTTAGTAAAAAATATCCTCAAGTTGAAAATCGGTAGAAACATAATCAATTTCGATATCACTTTTCTCATAATGATCTCTAAGAAAGTGATATCGAATGTCAATGTGTTTTGTCTTACTATGTTGATTTATATTTTTAGTCAAATGAATAGTACTAGTATTATCACAAAATATTTTAATATGCTCATAATGCAAATCATAGTCAATGAGAGTATATTTCATCCAAAGACTTGTGCACAACATGCCCTGACCGCAATATACTCTGTATCGGCGATTGAGAGGGCTACAGAATTTTGCTTCTTGAAAGACCATGAAACAAGGCAATTTCCTAAAAACTGACAGGTTCCACTAGTACTCTTTCTATCCACTCTACAACCCGCATAGTCAGCATCTGAAAACTCATCATGAAAAATTGTCCGGTCTTTGGATACCACAAACCCATTCCAATGGTTCACTTAAGATATCTAATAATGCGTTTTACCGCAATCAAATGGGAATCTTTAGGACACGTTGAAATCTAGCACATAGACAAATACTAAACATAATATCCGATCTACTAGCCCTTAAATATAATAACCTACCAATCATGCTACGATAGAGTTTAATGTCTACATTTATACCTTGTATATCCTTGTCAAATTTTGTTGTAGTAGCCATGGGAGTTTTGCTTGTCTTAGCCCCTTCAAGCCCAAATTTCTTGATGAGTTCCTTCGTGTACTTGGCTTGATTTATAAAAATCTCATCACTCCTTTGCTTAATTTGGAGTCCAAGGAAGTAGTTAAGTTCGTCCATCATAGACATCTCAAATTCCTCCTTCATACATGATTCAAAATTTTTGCAAAGTTTTTCATTAGTAGATCCAAATATAATATCATCAACATATATTTGAATAATAAGAATATCATTATCAACATGTTTAGTAAACAAAGTGGTATCTATTGTTCCTTTAGCAAAACCATTTGAAATAAGAAATGATGAAAGTCTTTCATACCAAGCTCTAGAGCTTCTTTTAAACCATATAAAACTTTGTCTAGTTTGAAAACAAAATCCGGATGTGTAGGATCAATAAACCTGAGGGGTTGTTCAACATACACCTCCTTTTCAATAAAACCATTTAAAAATGCACTTTTAACATCTATTTGAAAAAGTTTAAAATCTTTATAGGAAGCAAAAGGAAGCGTTATCCGTATGGTTTCAAGCCGTGCTACGGATGCAAAAGTTTCCTCAAAATCGATACCTTCAATTTGGGTGTAACTTTGGTACACTAACCTAGTTTTATTCCTAACAACATTACCCGACTCATCCAAATTGTTCCTAAAAATCTATTTAGTGTCAATTGTTGGTCTATCATGGGGTCTAGGGATAAGATGCCAAACTTGGTTGCGCTCAAATTGATTGAGCTCCTCTTGCATGACAAGCAACCAATATGAGTCGCCCTCAGTTTCGAGGATGTTCTTTGGTTCAAAATGAGAAATAAAAGCATAATGGCCACAAAGATCACGGAGCTTGGAACGTGCGGTTACCCCTTTTGATACATCACCTATAATGAGACCCTCGGGATAATGTGGAGTGAATCTCCAATCCTTTGGAAGTGGTTGTGTTGGCTCAACTTTAACTTCTTGAACTTCACTTTGCACATCAATCTTTGGCTTGTCTTCTTGTATATGTGAGTCCTTCAAGGTTATCCTCTCCATGTCTTCACTTAAGAAATCTATTTCTATAACATTCTCAATAAAAATATTAGATTCCTCAAACTGTACATGTATAGATTCTTCAATAGTCATAGTAGATTTATTGAAGACTCTATAGGTTTTACTAGTGTTAGGGTAACCAACAAATCATAAGATTTTGCATCAAACTTTCCTAAATTATCTTTAGTATTTAAAACAAAACATTTACAACCAAAAACTTTAAAACAAGAAATATTTGATTTTCTTGAATAGTAAATTTCGAAAGAAGTTTTAGAAGTATTTTTGTAAAGGAAAATCCTATTTGATATGTAACAAGATGTGTTTACGGCCTCGGCTCATAGGTATTGAGGGAGACCATATTCATTTATCATAGTCCTAGTCATTTCTTGTAGTGTTCAATTTTTTCTCTCAACTACTCCATTTTGTTGTGGAGTTCTGGGACAAGATAATTCATGTTTAATTCCATGTTCTTCGCAGTAAGTGATAAAGGATTGGCTATTGAATTCACCACCTCTATCACTCCTTATTCATAAAATTAAAGAATCTTTTCCTTTTCAACTCTTTTCTAAACATTTGAAAATGTGAAAAGGCTTAATTTTTATGTTCTAAAAAGAAAATCCAAGTAAAAGGAGAAAAATCATCAACCAATACAAAAGCAAAACGATTCCCACTTAGACTTTTGATTTTAGTAGGACCAAACAAATCCATATAAATTAACTCCAAGGGTCGTGATATCATAATATCCTTGATAGATTTGAAAGAGGACTTGGTTTGTTTCCCAAGTTGGCACGCATCGCAGATGCGGTCCTTTTTAAATTTCAAACAAGGAATACCTTCCATCGCTTCCTTGTTGTTTATTCTAGATAGATGATCAAAAGAAATATGGCCTAGTCTCCTATACTACAACCAAGAGTCATCATTGAAGGCATTCAAACATGTGGCATTGCATTGCATATTAGACATATCAATCATGTATATATTGTTTTCACGAAATCTGGAAAGTATACATGCATTAGTTTGTCTATCAAATACATTACAAGCTAAGTCATCAAAAATCACATTAAAACCTTTATTAGAAAGTTGACTAACACTCAAGAGATTATGCTTGAGGCCATCAACTAAAACAACATTCTCAATCATAGGAGATGAACCAAATTTAATGTTACCTATACCAACAATCTTTCCTTTGGAGTCATCTCCGAAGGTGACGGTGCCACCTTCATAGTATCTTGATAGGGTTGCAAAGTTGTTGATATCCCATGTCATGTGCCTTGAGCAACCACTATCAAGATACCACCGCTCTCTACGTCTTTGAGATTTGGAGTGTACCTACATCATGTAACATATTTGTTGACTTTGGTACCCAAATTTTCTTGGGTCCTTTAATGTTAGCATTACGAACCTAAACATGATTATTTTGAGGCATTCATTCTATCAAGATAAAATTTAACCAAGTGACCCTTTCGGCCACAATAAGTGCATGCATAAATTTTACCATACATGAATGCATGATGAGTGTGTGGGGTGTGAACATGTTTGGTTTGTGTGGTGTGTTTAGCATGATGTGAGTGCAAATGTTGAGACTTATGAGTATGGGTGTGTGTAGCATAAGTTTGTTTCTTTGGGATATGTTTCTAGGAAATATAGCCTCCAATCTAGATTTGTCAAATTCATATTTCTTTAAAACTTCTCCTAAAGAGTTAATTTTGTTCTTTAGCAAGAAATCTCATCTTTATCTATTTGTGGAAATTTAACTTTACAAGAAATCTTATAAGCATCAAAATCTTTTTGAGTAGAAGTGAGAGTTGAAAACAAATCATCCTTTTCTTTTGTGAGTATGAAAATTTTGTGGTTAAGAGTTTCATTTTTCTTTTTCATTTTTAAATATTTCTTTTTAGGAAAATCATAATTATGAGATAATTCTTTAAAAGCTTCTCCTAATTCATCCATAGATAATTCACAATCGTCAATAGATGATTCGGGGGGTTACCTTATTTGTGTTATCATTTGCTATGAAACACATGTGGGCCGTGTCAATTTCTTCGTCAGATTCACTTTTCGAATCCCATGTAGCCTTTAAAGCCTTCTTCTTGTATGGCTTCTTGAAGATGAAGGGTTTGCTCTTATGTTCCGGACACTTCACAACGATATGCCTTGGCTTTCGGCAATTGAAGTAAATGATCTTCTTTTCTTCCTTTCCTTGCCATCTTCTTATATTTTAAAATTTTGCTTTGTTGTACATTCTCCGAACATTCTTCACAAGAAGAGAGAGATCTTCATCATCCTTTTCTTCATCATCTTCGTCGGAGTAGGTGGAGGAGTTTTTGAAAGCGATTGCTTTCTTCTTTAGAGGAGCCATCTCTTCTCTAACCTTTCTTTCCATCTCATGGGTCTTAAGGTTCCCAATAAGACCAATGAGCTTCATTTTCTCCTTGTCATTGAGCTCCTTTAAGATTTTAGCTTTGACTTCCCAAGATGGTGGGAGTGCACGAATGATCTTCCTCACCTTTTGATCATTGTCAATGCCGTCACCTAAAGAAGCAAGACCGTTAGTTATTTTTGTAAATTTTGTAACTATATCATCAATTGACTCATTTTCTTGCATGGTAAAGTTTTCATATTGGGAACATAAGAGGTCAATTTTAGCCCTCTTTACTTGTGATGTTCCCTCATGAGTGACTAAAAGGTAAGTCCAAATCTCATATGCGGATTTGCAGTGTATGACTCTAGTAATGTCATCATCATTAAAAGCTTGAAGTAAGGCATAGTGTGCCCTAGCATTAGCGTCAAACTCTTTCGTAGCAATATCGGACCAAGTGTCCTCATCGCCAAGGGGCGCGCTAAAGGGTTTAGTCACCGCCTTTGCAACCTGGCTTCCTAAGGATTGCAAAAATACGGTCATCTTAACCTTCCATATGGGAAAGTTAAGGCCATCAAACTTGGGTGGGGTCTTAATATCTTCGGCCTTCTTTACTAATGTGTATGAGAATGAAATATGAAAAAGATGACTAGCAATTAAGGATCTCTCTAAGGTTGTTAATCCAAGAAACTAGAGAAAAAAGCTCTGATACCAACTGAAAAACACTTAGAGGGGAGTGAATAGGTGTTATGCTAATCAAATGCACTTTTAAAAACTAGTTAAGATGTATGATGTAAGAGGTCACTCAAAATAAGAAATTGAAGCCGAATTTTCGGTGAAGGGCTCTAGAACTTCTCCTCTTTGATTCCTCTACATGATGACTTGATGTGCTTAATTGCTTCCTTGTTGATATGAGTATAGACCGAAAATGCAAGAAGATGAAATGAATGCAATATTGAAAACAAAACAAATAGTATCCCAAGTATAAGAATGTAAAGCAATAAAGAGAAAGAAGAAATCAATCGCAAACACAAGAGAATTTGTTTCAAAGTTCGAGCCACTGGTCTACGTCCCCGCCTTCACCACTATGAAGGATTTTCACTATATCCACAAAGGGAACTTTCACACAGGAACCTTACACCTAAGGGATTACAAATGGTCTACCCAAGACCGGAGTACCCAACTCTAACAATATTATCCTCCACACAAGAGGAACCACAACTCAATGGAATATAAGTCACTTGGTGAACTAGGAAGACCACAAACACTCTCTTACAACTTCTTATAGAGTGGAGTATGATTTTAAGCTCAAGAAGTAAAGTGAGAGAAAATTTTCAGTAGTAAAGATTTAGAAAACTTAAAAACTAACTGAAAAATTTTGCAATAGAAAGAACTTTGAAAATAGAAAGCTATAAACACTTCTCTCTTGAAAAGGAAACATGGATATTTTTCTTATTCAAAACTAAAACCCATGCCCTCTATTTATAGGCAAGGGATGAACAACATTCAAGAGCGAAGTCAGGTGATTTGAGGTGAGTTTGACCTCTTGGAAACATAAAATGACCGTTGGAACTTATTAAAATCAAAACAAATTCGAAATGTATCCGTTATGCCAACCTGAACGACTGTCGGTCGACCGGCACGTCATCTAAAATATAGTCGTTGGCTCCAGTCGACCGCCCGGTCGACCGCAGGTCAATTTAGAAAGAAAATTTTGAACTGCCGGTCGACCGGGCCGGTCGATCAGCACAAATAGAGAGTGAGGTCTATGCAGCCCGGTCGACCAACACAAATAGACAGTGAGGCCCATGCAGTCAGTCGACTGATCGGTCGACCGCAGGGGTTGATGGTCGACCGACCCGGTCGACCAGCAAACGTGCACAGACATGCACGCCCCCGACCAAGAGGCCCGGTCGACCGCTTTGGCCTGAAACCATTATATAGACTTTAAACAGATTTTTGAACTTTGAAATATTTTTAAAATATTTTGAATTGGTTTGAGGGTTATGTAGCATAGTATAGGAGATAAAATACATGTTCTAAACTTGATATAAAAATTTAAAAAATTATGAAGTATGTATTAATACCAAACATGCAACAAAACCAATACTACCCAAACTTGTATTTTTTAAAAGTGTAATTTTGTGTGTGTAACTTCTTGAGCACATCTTATCATATCCTTACTTTTTAACATACTAAAATCTTACAAGGGTCTAGGTAACTACAAGATCTTCAATCGGGTTTTTCCATTTGCATCGTTGAGTTACTTGACTTCTTGATCGCGTAATTGAGTCATCTTGAGCCAACACTACCTTCATTTAGGGGAAGAAACTTCTTAAATCCTTAGAACCCTGAAATAATCTTAAACACTTAAACTTGATTAGTACAAATAACTATATATGTTTTGTGATCATCAAAACTCTAAGACCGGGTGATTGTAACCTTGGGCCAACATCATGTGGAGGTAAAGATCTATCTTTATTTAGTTTATTTTATCTAACTCCGTTTACTTTCGCATTGCTTTGAGGAATCATTTAAGAAGATGGTTGGAGATAGTATATCTACGGTGAAATCCGTGAATCCACATCCGTTGAGGATTGATGTGGTGAAGTTCGACGGCATGAATAACTTCGATATGTGGAGATGTGAGATGATAGATACACTGACGGCATCAAACCTCGAATAGACTTTACGATTGGAGAAGAAGCGCAATTCAACTACTGAAGAAGACTGGGAAAAGATGAACCGAACGGCGGTGGCCTGATCAGGTCTTGTTTGACACAAGACATCAAGTGTCATGTGTTGCATGAAACATCTGCGAGGCAGCTGTGGGAATCCTAGAGAAAAAGTATCTGACGAAAAGCGTTGAATCGCAGTTGCAGTTAAAGAGTAAGCTTTATCGTTTTCAGATGAAGAGAGGATGCTCCATTAACGAACACATGAATAGCTATACAAAGCTTCTTACAGACCTAGTTAATGTGGATGTGGAGATCGATGAAAAAGATAAGACAATAATTCTATTGAATTCTCTTCCTAAAGTGAGACCTTTATTCTTACATTGATCAATGGAAGAAAATCCTTAACTACATGAGGTGTCTATTGCTCTTATGAATTATAAAGTAAGGAGACAGGACAGACTGTCTTCTTTAGGAAGCATAACAGCAGAGATATTGACGGTAAGAGGAAGAAGTTCCAATCGGAAGGGAAGAGGTGATCAGGGAAGATCAAAGTCTAGATCAGGCTTCAGAGATCTGAAGAGGAACCAGTGTGCCTTATGCAATAAGCTAGGGCACTAGAAGGTTGATTGTCCGAAGGTCAAAGGAAAGAGAAGGAGTCGATGACTGAGGCGAATCTCGCACATGTGGTCAATACTCATGCCAGTACTTCATAGGCGGATGGATCATTCAGACTCATCGGTATTCTCTTTCTCTATTACTACTCCTACTGTTGGTTTCTCAGATAATTCTGAGTGGATCTTAGATACAGGAGCTACCTATCATGTATGCCCAAATATGGATTGATTTCTAGCTTTGAGAAGCTAAATAGAAGTTTTGCTATCATAGGTGATGATCATCATGTAATGTAGAAGGGATAGGTACAGTCCGTATCAAGATGGATGATGGAATAGTACGAGAATTGAAGGAGGCGAGGTATGTATCTCAACTCAAAAGAAATCTTATCTTTGTTGGTGCTTTGAAAACGTTGGTGTAAAATCACCAAGAGGGGGGTGAATAGGTGATGGCTAATCTAATGGTCACTAAATGCCAAATAATGCGGAATTAAAAACTATTATGACCTAAACAAACTATTTAAACTAAACACCACGTATAACACAAGAGTGTAGCCGAATTCCCCGTGAAGGGCTCTGGACTAACTCCTCTAGATTCCTCTAAATAAGAGTTGAGGTGCCGCGTTGGCTCTTTTGGTTGAATACAAGTGTTGGCAAACAATCCCCAAGCATATACAATAAAGCACACAATGAATATCAAGCATATAAAGATAAACACAATAATAGTATGCAAGATATAAACAAGGAGATAGAGAGAGAGTGAGCAATCACAAACACAAGGGATTTGTTTCGAGATTCGAGCACCCTTGCTCTACATCCCCACCTTCGACACACGAAGGATTTCCACTATAATCGATCCCCCGGATCACTCGGTGCCGCAACACCTACAAGCCCTCGGACTCTCTAGTCCCGTACACACCGCAAGCTCTCTAGCTCGCCGAGGCCGCACCTCAAACAACAAGTTCGCACCCGAACTCGAAACAACGCGAACACACTTGTTCGCCTCCTCAAAGTACAAGAAAAGATCTCTTGGTGATCTAAACACTTTGATCACCAATAAACACTCTCACAACAAAACCCTATAGGTAGATATAGCAATGGATAGCTCAAGTGTTTGTGTGAGAAAAACTAGGATGGAAATTATGGAGGAAAACTCAAGAAAATCTCTTTTAACACTCTTGATAAAACTCCCCTTTTGATTTGAAGTATTAACTCTCAATTTAGTGGAGAAAACTCTTTTAATGAAGTAGGAAAAACTGGCTCAAAACCCACTAAAAAATCTTAGAGAAAAACAATGCCCAAACCCCCAAATTTATAGGGCTAGAAAAACTAGCCGTTGGGGTCTGACAGAACTGTCGGTCGACCGGCCGGTCGACCGGCCAACAGTCATATTTCAGACCGTTGAGCCATCGGTCGACCGAGGCCAGGATACAGAGAGCAAGTCTCTCTGTCCGGTCGACCATCCGGTCGACCGGGGCCTTTCCAGAGAGCAGAGCTCTCTGGACGGTCGACCGGGTCGGTCGACCGGCCTCCTCCAGAACTGGGCGTGCATGTCTGTGCACGTCGGTCGACCGCCCGGTCGACCGCCTTCAGGCTTCGGTCGACCGGTCAGTCGACCGGCTGAAGCCAGGACAGAACTGTTAAGGGATTAAAAACTTGGTCTTTTTGGTTGAAATAAAATCCCATAAATTCACAGAAAATCTACAAAAATAGTTTTACCAATATACTTTGATAAACAAACATGCTTGCACAAAATCAAGGCATGTTACAAATAATTTGGATTATTTTTGTAACTTGAAAATTTTGGTCAAAAACAAAAATTGTATTTTTCCAAAATGATTTTTCCAAAACTTCTCCAAGTATAAAAACAAGATATTTTAAACTCTTTTAAAGCATAGTGTGTATGGATATGATCCACTACACAAACATGGTGAAATATCTATGTTTTTGACATTAAGCTCTAAATACGGTTTTGGTTAAAACATGTAAACTAGAATACCAAAAACCAAACTTGTATTTTTCTAAAAGAAAATTCTTTTATAAAAACAAACTAAAACAAGAGTGTGTGTGTGTATATGATACTTGAGCAATCCACCAACTATTCTATCCTTTACATTTTATCTAAAAACAAAATCTTATAAAAACAAACCTAGACACAAGTCTTCATCTTCTTAAAGTCTTCACTTGAAGCCTTCTCATCTTCTTGACTTGGTCCAAACACGATCCAGTGGCTCTTGAATCAAACCGTGCTAGCTCCAAAACTTGACTTTAAATCCTTTGTTAAAGCTATACACCTACTAAGATCTTGATCATAAATCTGTCACTAATTAAACACAAGATCATTAGTACTATAACTACATGAGTTGATCATCATCAAAACTAGAGTGATGGGCCTTTGGGCCAACAATCTCCCCCTTTTTGATGATGACAAAACTCATGAAGTTATATATGCATGGATTAAAGTAAAGCTTCAAGGAAGCTCCCCCTTAACTCATGCATAAAAATAAACAAATAAATATGACAATGAAGCACATAAATATGTATGCAAATGTATGGAGATAAACATGCCAATTAAGCATAAAACAAATCAAATTCTTTTTCTCCTATTTGCAAAACAAAACATATATGCATAAACATAAATACTTCTCCCCCTTTATGAATAAAGCAAGAAAAACATGCATATATACCAAAATACTTCTCCCCTTTTTGTCAATCATCAACAAAGGGGTTAAAGTAAAAACAAAATCAACAAATTTTTCTCCCCCTTTTTGTCCGAAACATAGAATCAATAAAGGGGTGACAGCAAACAAATCAATAAAAGGTTATATGCGATATACATTCATGAAGAGGAAGACGCTAAGTTAACTTCCCTACATATATGCATTACATGAAGAAGGGATGACAAGCCCTAACTCACATAACGCATAATATGCAATGCATAAGAGGAGATGTGAAGCTCCCCCTACACACGTGTACCGCATAAAGAAGAGTTGTCAAGCTCTTCAATATAAGATACACTCAACATGAATCTATATGTAGAAGAGATGTTAAGCTCCCCTTGCATATATGCAATACAAATCAAAAATGTTTTGATTTTTAATTGTTCAAACAAAATTTTGAATTTTTCTCAAAAACAAATTTTGAGATATCTTAGTAAATCATAAAAAATTTTAAGGTACCACTTGTATATAAAAAAAAATCATGTTGATACCAATTGTAAATAAACATTACAAATAGGCAATACATATTGATACCAATTGTAAATTTATAACAAATTTGAAATAGAAACATATTGATATCAAATGAAAAGCCATGCATAAGCTTTATTAAAATGTCAATTGAGATACCTATTGAAAATAAAGTTTTAACTTAAGCTTAGCATAAATTTTGTGCTTTAAATATGTAAATCAATTGTAAAGCAAGCACACGAAAATCATATATATGTATGAAAAGAGAATACCAATAGCAATTGATATTATGGAAATAATGAAGCATACATATATAGAAAACAAAATATGAGTATATACAAAATTATCAATTTAGATACCAATTGAAGAGATCCAATGATACCAATTGAAAATAACAATGTAAATCAAGTATATAACTCATAACCTACCACCCTTTATATGCACAAGGTAAAGGATTTTTCAATAAAACTTATAAGGCATACTCGCCCAGCCATCCGCCCATAGATGGTGTAGGAAGGGTTTTCGAAAATAGGGTTTGAAAACATTTTATAGTGAAAACCACTACCCAATTGAAGAATAATAACTAGTTAAAAATAATTTTTGAAACACTAGTTAAAGATCCTTCAAAACAAGAAATCAAATCATATGTTTTCATGAATCATACCAAATACACAAGAATTGTCACTCAAAACGATAAAGCTCAAAATGATCATACGTCTTATTTATCAAACAGAACATGAAAATTCATTTTTCATAACTTCTAGGTATATGTATGAATTATCCAATCCTAACAATATGCATACATATCCCAAACATAAAATAGTCTATCAATAGTGTTTGCATGAAGGCAAGAGACTCAAAAAGGGTATACATGTATATTTATTAGATTTGAATAAAAATGCATATACATGAAGTAAAACATGAAAATAGGCAAAACAGGTGTAAATGAGAGAGTCATCAAAACTAGCCTATGCATGTGCATATAGTGGGTACAAATGAGCATGAAGTGCAAACATATATGAATCAATTTGTTGCTCACTATTTGTACATGTATAAATACAAGTTTTGATAGAAACTACATTTAAACTAGTATATACCACATGAAACACAAAAACACATGAACATGCTAAAAATATCATATGAATGAAAAAGCATGTAAATAAAATAGGAGTTTTAGAGATAGTTACCAAACCAAATAACTATGCTCCAAAGCTCCAAAACATGGTGGTTGTCCCACCAAAACTTCCTTGATAGCGGTGCATCAAATATGTGTCCATCATGTCCATGTGCATCCACCATCAAGGCACCAAATCTCTCACGTCTTGTGAGAGCCCTCACCTACATCAAATACACAAGGTGGGGACTTTGGTACCCATTTTCTTTTGGGTCCTTGGGGGTTAGCTTTGTAAGGCACCCAAACATTTTTCTTAGCAAAATTTAAATAATGTAACTTATCAAAACAAAACTTTGCTAAATGGCCTTTGCGGCCACAATGTGTACACTTGTACACCTTAGGATGCATATGGGTGTGGGTGTGGTCATGACGTGCAACATATGCATGATGTGAATGATGTGCATGAATATTTGGAACTTGTTTCTTTGAAAACAAGGTTTCCAATTTCTTATGATTAAATGCACAATTGCTCAAAGTTGAGCTCAAACTATCAATTTTATTTTTCAAAAATTCCATCTCATTAGTGGTGGCATGTAAAGCATGATGAGAAATAGAATCATTTTTCTTTTTCTTAGAAACTTCTTCTTTTTCTTTTTCAATCATTTTTCTTTTTAAAGAAGTGTTTTCTTGCAAAGCAACATCCTTTTGTTTTTCCACCAAAACAATCTTATTTTTTAAAGTAGTGTTTCCTTTACACAAATCATTCAATTTAGACATCAAGGAAATATTCTCATTTTTCAAAGACTCATTTTCTTTTGAAATAATTTCAAATTTTTCTTGTAAAGAATCTTTTTCATTTAACATGCAATCAAAATTCTTTTTCATTTTCTTATTATCTTTCTTAAGCAATTCATATTTTTCTAAGAGTTGTTGACAAAATGATGCTAGTTCATTATATGGCATATCAACATCCTCTTCTACATCGGACTCGGTAGTTACCTCAAGGGGGTTATCCCCTTGGACCATATAGCACAAGTTGGAGGTGTCACTTCCAACATCCGAGTCGCTCCCCGCATAATATTGTTCATTTTCGCCAAGGGAGATCAATGAGTTCCAAACTATAAAAGCCGAATCAATATTAGCAACCCTAGATAAATAAACATCATTTAGGGTAGATCTTAAAGCATTTAGGGCTTTTGCATTAGCCTTAATATTCTTGCTATTATTAACATATGAATCATTAATGGTAGCAAGATAAACATGAATACCTAGGCCTTTAAGGTACAAAGACATCTTAACCTTCCAAACTTGGATGTTAAGAATGTCAAGAGTGGGTGGTGACATGAAGTCCATGATATGTGTACAAATATAGTGATTAGCCTAAAAAAGAGGATCTTTAACTCTAGGTTGTAAGACCCAAATCAAGAGCACTTGGCTCTGATACCAATTGTAAAATCACCTAGAGGGGGGGTGAATAGGTGATGGTTAATCTAATGGTCACTAAATGCCAAATAATGCGGAATTAAAAACTATTATGACCTAAACAAACTATTTAAACTAAACACCACGTATAACACAAGAGTGTAGCGAATTCCCCGTGAAGGGCTCTGGACTAACTCCTCTAGATTCCTCTAAATAAGAGTTGAGGTGCCGCGTTGGCTCTCTTGGTCGAATACAAGTGTTAGCAAACAATCCCAAGCATATACAATAAAGCACACAATGAATATCAAGCATATAAAGATAAACACAATAATAGTATGCAAGATATAAACAAGAAGATAGAGAGAGAGTGAGCAATCGCAAACACAAGGGATTTGTTTCGAGGTTCGAACACCCTTGCTCTACATCCCCGCCTTCGATACACGAAGAATTTCCACTATAATCGATCCCCCGGATCACTCGGTGCCACAACACCTACAAGCCCTCGGACTCCCTAGTCCCGTACACACCGCAAACTCTCTAGCTCGCGAGGCCGCACCTCATATAACAAGTTCGCACCCGAACTCAAAACAACGCGAACACACTTGTCCGCCTCCTCAAGGTACAAGAAAAGATCTCTTGGTAATCTAAACACTTTGATCACCAATAAACACTCTCACAACAAAACCCTATAGGTAGATATAGCAATGGATAGCTCAAGTGTTTGTGTGAGAAAAACTAGGATGGAAATTATGGAGGAAAACTCAAGAAAATCTCTTTTAACACTCTTGAAAAAACTCCCCTTTTGATTTGAAGTATTAGCTCTCAATTTAGTGGTGAAAACTCTTTAATGAAGTAGGAAAAACTGGCTCAAAACCCACTAAAAAATCTTAGAGAAAAACAATGCCCAAACCCCCAAATTTATAGGGCTAGAAAAACTAACCGTTGGGGTCTGACAGAACTGTCGGTCGACCGCCGGTCGACCGGCCAACGGTCATATTTCAGACCGTTGAGCCATCGGTCGACCGGTCGGTCGACCGAGGCCAGGATACAGAGAGCAAGTCTCTTTGTCCGGTCGACCGTCCGGTCGACCTGGGCCTTTCCAGATAGCAGAGCTCTCTGGACAGTCGACCGGGTCGGTCGATCGGCCTCCTGCCAGAACTGGGCGTGCACGTCTGTGCACGTCGGTTGACCTCCCGGTCGACCGCCTTCAGGCTTCGGTCGACCGGTCAGTCGACCGGCTGAAGCCAGGACAGAACTGTTAAGGGATTAAAAACTTGATCTTTTTAGTTGAAATAAAATCCCATAAATTCACAAAAAATCTACAAAAATAGTTTTACCAATATACTTTGATAAACAAACATGCTTGCACAAAATCAAGGCATGTTACAAATAATTTGGACTATTTTTGTAACTTGAAAATTTTGGTCAAAAACAAAAATTGTATTTTTCCAAAACTTCTCCAAATACAAAAACAAGATATTTTAAACTCTTTTAAAGCATAGTGTGTATGGATATGATCCACTACACAAACATAGTGAAATATCTATATTTTTGACATTAAGCTCTAAATACGGTTTTGGTTAAAACATGTAAACTAGAATACTAAAAACCAAACTTGTATTTTTCTAAAAGAAAATTCTTTTATAAAAACAAACTAAAACAAGAGTGTGTGTGTATATGATACTTGAGCAATCCACCAACTATTCTATCCTTTACATTTTATCTAAAAACAAAATCTTATAAAAACAAACCTAGACACAAGTCTTCATCTTCTTGAAGTCTTCACTTGAAGCCTTCTCATCTTCTTGACTTGGTCCAAACACGATCCAATGGCTCTTGGATCAAACCGTGCTAGCTCCAAAACTTGACTTTAAATCCTTTGTTGAAGCTATACACCTACTAAGATCTTGATCATAAATCTGTCACTAATTAAACACAAGATCATTAGTACTATAACTACATGAGTTGGTCATCATCAAAACTAGAGTGATGGGCCTTTGGGCCAACAGTTGGGTCTTGTGGTATCTATACGAGATGGTGTTCTCAAGATGACCAAAGGCTCAATGGTGGTTATGAAGGGCGTCTGCCATAACAATCTCTACTACTTGAAGGGTAGTACAGTTACAGGTCAGGTGAAGACTTCTATTTCTTCAGATGATGTTTGCACACAGATCTGACAGATGAGGATTGGACACGGAGGTAAAAAGTCTTTGCAAGCTCCAGCAAAGAAGAGGTCATTGGAAGGTGCTGCTACCTACAATTTGAATTTAGTGAACACGGCATTCTGGACAAGAAGACGGTGAAATTCAGCACCACAACTCACCACTCAAAAGGTCTTCTTGATTGTGTTCATGTAAGTATTTGGGGACCTGTTAAGACTGCATCGCTTGGAGGTCATAGGTACTCTGTCTCTTTTATTAATAATATATCTAGGCATTGTTAGATATATCCCATGAGACAAAGGTGTGAAGCCCTAGATATGTTGGTGAAGAAGAAGGATATGATGGAGAAGCAGACAGGTAGGAAGATCAAGGAGTTACAAATTGATAATGTTGAAAGATATAGGAACCAATTCCTACAATTTGGCCAGAACACTGGTATTGGTACTCACTTCACAGGTAGATTATATGGGTTGGCTAAGGAGATAAAGTGTTCCTTGCTGGAGAAAGCTCGGTGTTTGTTGTCTAATGCACGATTAGACAAATCGTTTTGGACTGAGGCGAATGTGTATGCTAGCCATCTCATAAATGGATTGTCATCGATTGCGATAGGAAGTAAAACTCCACTGGAAGTTTGGTCTAGGAAAGCTACTCAAGGTCATGATTTGCTGCGAGAATTTGAAAGTCCGGCCTAATTTAGTGCCAAAGATGGCAAGGTGAATTCGCGAGTAAAGAAGTTTATGTTTTTGGGTGTCAAAAGAAATATGAAAGACTACAGGTTATGGGATCCCGAAAACAAGAAATCGTGTTGAGTCAGCATATCACGTTTGATGAGACTTCAGTGCTGAAGTCTAGCATCTCTCAGCAAGTGGAGAGGACGAAGAGTAAAGAAGTATCGCAGTGGGTGGAGATTAATGCTACTTCACCATCTCCAGTTGGTTCGATATCAGTGAGGACTTCACCAGAGGTGACACCGGGTGAAGATCATGTAGCCAGTGTTGATGCTGAGTAGGTTGATGACATTGATGTGAATGTCAAACTATTTGTAGCCATTAGAACCAGGATAAAACCACGAAAGTGGGTGAAAAAGCATGAATATCAAGTTTCTGACCGCGACAAACTCAAGTTGAAGGCCGTTGTTCTCCATGACGGTAGTGATAAGGTTCATATGACTCAGCCAGGACGATTTGCTGCTGAAGATTCAGTCACAAGTGCTTGATCATGATGGAGCTCATTTCAATGAACTACGGTTGGATTGATCCCTTAGAAAAGGTACGTAGGCAGCCGTAAAGGCGCAATCATTTAGTGATGCAACCTGTATGAAGCTATTTGGGTTCTCGAGAAGCTGAATAAGACTTCACGTAGAGATGAAGCATTGTGATCTCGATTAACAGTTGATCTTCTGGTGAGAAGATGGTTAAGCATGCATAAGGGGGTGTGCATCCAGTTTTGATGAAGCTGGTGATGGTGTTTGGTGTGCTCTACTCAATTTGGTTGGACCGTCTCAAAGACATGTGGACTAGAGAGAACTAGCCGGTTAGAGAGTCAGTGCTGGCTCATGATGGGTTATTCTTGAGATCATTTGGAATAGATTCCATGAAGTCACTGAGTGGGAGACATGTTCGTTGGTCGACTCGTATGGTATTTCTCTTCAGGTGAAGTGATGGGAACACATGTATGATGCATTCCGTTTGGATAATTGAGCTGAAGTTGAAAGTTTATAATTGATATCGGAGTTTGGCGAGAGTTGCAGGTGGCAACGACAAACTCAATTTGGATCTGGTGAAATCAGTGGAAATCAATTGTACGTGTACTGGCGATTCGGTTGAAGGAACAGGTTTCGCCTGTTGGCCAAGTCGAGATCGTGTGTCGATTTTACCGAGATCCTGTGTTGATTTTGTTCGGAGCGCTCAAGCCGAGATCGTATGTCGATTTCGCCGAAATCGTGTGTTGATTTTACCAGGTGTTCATTGGAATTCAGCTCATATTTGAAAAATCTTCACCGAGGTGGAGAATTGTAGGGAGAGAGGAGATAGAGGAAGATAGCACAGAGACCGAAGACAAAGGGAGCAAGAACAACATTGAAGCAGGCATGGACAGGGCCCGGTCGATCGCCCGGTTGACCGATGGACAAGGCTGGTCGACCACCCAGTCAACCGGTGTGCATGACGTGCACAGGCAACCGCTCAGTCGACCAGTGTGCACGACGTGCATAGGCCCCGGTCGACCGAGATAGCTGCTCTCGATTGGTCCCGGTCGACCGGGCCGGCTGATCGACTGAGGACAAGGGTCGGTCGACCGATAGGCGCGTTTTGCCTCCTTTCTGGATTTGAACTCCTTTTCTGTTTTGGGGACGACTTCAATTAGGGTTTCCTAAATCTCTGGGACTCTGTGGTTATAAATAAGAGTTAGAGCCCTCATGCATTGAATCACGGGAATAACTGGAAATCCCTGGAAAGTATTCCTCTGTATTAGTTTGTATTGATTGTTGAATTAATAAAATCTCTCTCCTTTACCCTAAGGACGTAGACAAATTGTCGAATCTCGTTAAATATTGTGTTGATTTGTTTTCTCTATTTTTATCTATTCTTGTAATGTTAGGTACATCTCCGGATGCATCTATCTCTGTTTGATAAGGAGTGCTCAGTGTGGTTGTTGCGCGGCGTGCGTAACAATTATAAATCAAGTTTAAATAATCAGATAAAATTCTCAATTGTACTTTCCGAGCAAGGATGACGGGTCACTTCAAGGTCACATTGCAATGTAATCAAATCCAGCACCCTTAAAAACCTCTCGGTTATTACCTCTCCAAGTGACAATTCGAGCGAGTTCAGCTTTATACTTTCAGTCAAATCAGATTCGGACGCAAAGTACCACTCATTTTTTTTTTTTTTGTGCCAGTCTAATTCTTTTAATGTAGCTAGTTGGGTGTACGAGTGGTCATTCTCTGCTACAAATTAATTATCGAATTAATAATTTGATTAATACGATCATGGAGGCTAATTAATTGATTAATTTAGTGGGTTAGTCATTATCTTGCTTTTTCGTCTGCGTGGCTGCTAACAGTACCCAATCAGGGCATTTGTTCATGCCATTGTGAAGCAAAAATGCCTATATAAAGGTGGCCACTGCCTTTCCCAATATGTGAAGCAACCCCAAATCATATTTTTAGGATCATTTTCTTCAGGAAACTGGAGGAGGGAGAGCTGATGGCCACTGGCTTTGATAACAAATACTGCAGGTTTGACATGGGGAGCTGTAGTACTATATCGGGTCTCCCCTGACTCCACATGAGGCAGTGATGAAGAGGATCATCTTCTCCACTCTCCTGTGGAGTGAGGGGAGCTCCCATAGCTCTCTCTCTCTCTCTTCTCTCTCTCTCTCTCTCTCTCTCTCTCTCTCTCTCTGGGTGGCTAGTTCTCTCTTAAATTTTAGTTCAATAGTGATTGGTATATATACGTTGTATTTTGTTTAATTTGTCGATCACGCAGAGAGTTCTGCCAGTTCTACTTCAAAGGATAGTAATATGCATACTGCATGTCATTCGCATAAGAGCAACCCTTTCAAAAACACCTCAGCTACCAGCTTAGATATCGGTACACATGCTCCTTTATTCCTATTTTTGTTTCATTTTTGCTTCCCACTTGTTTGATTATGCCTTTTTTTTTTTTATGTATTATTTACATGTAACTACTTCTGTGTCTTGCGCATGTTGTAGAAATACTAGAGTTTAAATTTAACGTCTTGTTTAATTTTTATCTCATCGAGGTCTGATGAGAAAGCTTCACAACTCACGAACAATCATTTCTTCTTCCTTCTCTCTTTCCTCTCGAGCAGGAAGTTAATTTGTGCTTTCAAAAGAATTACTTCATGTCCTGATCAAAGTATGATGAGAGCAAAGTAATTAAAATTTTCATGACGTTCAACTGAAACCATTATCCCTGACTGAAGAAATCAACATGCATGATCAAGTTTCCAAATGGCTTCTAATTAAAAATTTAACATTTTTTCAAAATAATAATATTGCAGACGATATTTATCATGACAGCAAGCTCAGGGGCTGGCGTGTTCGTATTATCTCTGACAGCCCCACTGTGTGTTAGTAACTCAGCAGAGGATGCAGGCATCAGTAGTATTGCACACTGGTTATCTCTCTGTATCTGATTAAAATTAATAAAAATTATTCAACTTGGTTGCTGCCAACTTAATCAATTAATGGAAGAAACTAACACGTAAACAGAAAAATATATAAATATATAATATAGAATGGAGATGGAGACGTCTCTTCCTCATGAATCACGACCTCAAGAGCATTCGGACAACAATAGATCCAAAAAATCATTTCTATTTGTAAATTAATTAGACTCTCCAGGGAATCTTCTGATGTTGTCCCTAACTCCCGTTGATGCCTCGCTGCTTCCTCTCCAACACGCACGCTTGAATTGATTTATATCCGAACAAAGAAGGAAACAAGAAGGCTATCTTGAAATTTTGTCCAAACATTAGTTTAACTAATTTATACATTTGCCTGTGAGACCTGAGAGAAAAAAAAGTTACAGATTCAAGTTTGACTACTGAGTGTATCGGATCAAGTTATAGGTGAATCCGAGTCCAAATCAGTGTATGAGCCCAAGCGTGCAACCCCAATCCATCTCGAGTTGGGGACTTGGGATTTTCCCAACTCAAGCCCATGATTGTCGACTGAAGTCGGGTAGGATGAGTCCGATCAAGCAACTGTGAAATCTTTGGGATTAGAAAAATCAGCAAAAAAATTAAAAATTTTAAGGTCGACTTCTCGGGCGTGTTTGTTTCGCCACAAAACGCAAGTCGTAAAACTTTTTTTCTATTTTCCGTTGTTTGTTTCGCTGAAAAACAAGTTGCAAAATGTAACTCTTCTTTTCCTACTTGTAGTTGCTACAGTTAAATTTGTGGTCATGTAAATCTCACTTTTACACTCATATTTTCTCACTTGCAGTTGCTACAGTTAATTTTGTGGTCATGTAACTCTCACTTGTAGTACACTTACAGTTCAAAACAGTTACTTGATAATCAATATATAATTTAATATTATTAAATATTTAATATTTTAAATAATCTTCAATTTCTTATTTAATTATTTAATTATTTTATATTTTTAATCTTTAATTTTTTTATTGTTTTTAATATTGTTTTAATATTTAATATTTTACTATTTTAATTTAATATTTTAATTTAATATTTTATTTAATACTTTATTATTATTAATACTTATTCCATTTTTTATTATTTTTTTAGAGTTAATATTTTATTAATATAACAATATTATACTTTAATATAAAATTACTATATATTTAATTATTTATTTTTTAATATAAAAAATTACTTTATTAATATCATAATATATTTTATTAATATATTAATATTTTATTATGTTAATATTGTAATAATAATTCAGTATAATAATAGATAATTTATTATTAAATTATAATTATATTTTATTTCGTTAATTTTATATTTCTATAATATTACAATAATATTATAATAAAATTTATATATAATAATTTTCAAGTATTTTTAATATTATAATATTATAACTATATTTTATTATTGTTGTAAGATTTTTAATATTTATATTTTATTAGTAGTCTTAAAATTTTATTAATGTTCTTTAGATTTTCTTAAAATTTTATATTATTTATTTAGTTAATATTTTAGTAATATTTTACTATTTATACTAATATTTTATTAATATTATTATTATAAATAAAATATTAAGATTATTAGTTTTTTATCTCAAATTTATTAATACAATTTAATTTGCAATAGTAGATTTAATTTAATAGTATTTATAATATTTAAATCACTGCTACAATTAATTTTGTGGTCAACTTTTTCACTTACACTTTTACATTACCAATCAAACACCGTAAAACACAATATACTTTACCATTTATACTTTCACTTTATCAACCAAACACCGTAAAACGCAATATACTTTTCCATTTACACTTCACTTTATCAACCAAACACCGTAAAACACAATATATTTTCTCTACTACAGTTCACTTTTTTCATTCTCATTTTACGACTTACGACTTGCAACGTTTTGTAACGAAACAAACAGGCCCCTCATCTCTAAACTTGACGGCAACTTACACGATGTGTGCTAAACAAGATTGGAAAACAATAGAACGTCGTCTTGTTTTATATATTAATGCATAGACCATAGTTTTTTTTTTTTTTTTTTAATTTGAGTGTCTGATTGGATCAGATCGGGCTTAGAAGGCTATCAGGCATGAGTTAGGCTCAGATTGACCCAAACCAAACCCCATTTTTCGACTTGGGTTTAAAATTTTAATGCAAATTTTCGTCGCGGGTTGACAATTTCGGACGAAGAATTTATTTTTTTACTTTTTTTTCTTTACACGAGGTTGCCAATCGCGAACAAAGCAATTTTGATTTTTTTTTAGTTTTTTTCTCTTTGTCCGGGGTTGGAGGACCGGACAAGAGATTAATGGTTTTTTGAACGTTTTTCTTTATTTGAGGTTGTCAACGTCGGACAAAAAAAATTTTAGTTACTTGGTGAATGGGCAAAAAGTATTTAAAATACATTATTTTTAATTTTTAGTTACTTGAAATAATGTAGATCAATTTTAATGGAGTGAATCTTACATTCGGATGTCGTAGGAGTGTAATTGAGTGAAAAGGATTCGGTCTTGAATCCTTTCGGAATGACACAAGTATATCTCTCTCTTCTCTCTTTATATATAATGTATATATATGTAATCGTTGTTTCATTTATGTAATAAAATTATTTTTACTTTTCAAATATATATATATATATATATATATATATATATATATATATATATATATATATATATATATATTATATGTCGAGAGAGAGAGACTTGTGTTATTCTGGAAGGATTCGAGGCTGAAACATTCTAACCCAAATTTAACCCTACGACATCCGAATGTAAGATCCAATTCGTTAAAGTTCGTCAACATTATTTCAAGTAACTAAAATCAAAAATTATATATTTTGAATACTTTTTACCTATCCATCAAGTGGGTGCAAAATTGACGGCCAAAATAGTAAGTTGATTAGTTTAATGGTATAGAATATTTGAAATCTAAAAAAAATTTAAGTGTGAGATTGTTTAGATCATGATGAAATAGTTGGATCGAGAATTTATACGCCTAAAAATATAAATCTAAGTAATAGGCTATTTTTCGTTGTCCATTTTGTTCCTACTTGATGGTTAGGTAAAAGTATTCAAAATACATGATTTGATTTTTAATTACTTGAAATAATATTGATCAACTTCAACGGGATGGATTTTGAATCTGGATGTCATAGGGTTGTATTTGAGTGGAAAGGTCAGCCTTGAATTCGGCCTTGAATCCTTCCGGAATGACACAAGTCATCTCTCTCTATATATAATACATATACACACACACTCTCTCTACTATGAGTAAGGTTATCAATTACACCCTTTTGTTTTCAAAATTTATCTTTTCCCCATATTATTTGTGTACACACACACACACACACACACTTGTAGATGTCTCATTTGATTATTCATTTCAATTTCCCATTAATCATACCAAAATTGTATTATCACATGAGCAAATGAGTTAATTATCATAAATTATTCAAAAATAAAAAATTAAGACATTAAACCATGATTATTTTGACCGAGCATTACACCCTCTCTCTGCCACCCACTTTCACCCTCAACCCCCCCCCCCCTGCCACTCTCTCTTTCTTTCTTTATCTGCCAGGTCCTCTCTCTCCTTCAATCTGCTCTCTCTCAAATTACTCTTAAATTTGGCCTTAAATTTGAGATAATGTTAGGGAATGCTAGTTTTGCGAAATTGAGGAATATTTTTTTTGTGTTTTATATAATTAATAAATAATTGCAATTCTATCCATGTAGACTTAGACATAAAAGAATGATCATTCGTTTCTCTTCTACGGTGCATCTCTTCTTCGGTAACAAAGTTTATTTTGAGGTAAGTAACATTATCAATCTCAAGTTATTTTTCGTGCCTTTAGTACTAATTTTTTGGTTAAATTCTAGCAGCTATAGCAATTTGATAACTTTTTATTTCGTCTATTAAATTAGGTACAATGTTTAATGCCAATCACCATCAACTTAGTAGACCCACACGAGTGGTAGTCCCTGTTCTACCAGTAATCACGTCTACATGACCTTAAGTCAAGCCTTGCTACTTTGTCTGGACCAAAAGACATCAATCTGAGGGGTTTGTTGATACTTCTAAAAGTCAAAATCCCAGATAGCTCCTCCGCTGTTTGTACAACGTCTAACTTGTCGACACTTCTAAAAGACAAGTCGCAGATAATTTGACAATCAGTTCATACTTTGGTAGTCTCACATCAATCCATGATAGATAGATCACTCATCTAGATTCTACTGAATCCAACTAAGTATAAAGTGGGTCAAACACACATTTAAATAGGCTTAAACAAGCCTAAAAGGTCATCATTTCAGCCCAATGGGCTAACTTTGCCAAACTGGCTAGTATCGCCAAAAGTTAAAAGCTTAGTTTCGCAGCAAGCTTGGCGTTGCCAGATAGGCAATGTTGTAGGTTGCAGACCTTTTCAGACCTCTTGAGTAGGATTATGGGCTTACACCCTCACTAACTTAGTGGGGTGGGTTGCTTCTTTTAATAGGCGGTTATGTACCATTAATATCTCTCATTACGAGGAGATAATTAAGGGGATCACGACTCTCCTAAAGCCAGCGACTGTTGGCTAGCTTTGCCGGTAACTATTGTAAGCTCGCCGAAAACTATTTTAGCCTCCCAGGACAGACATTACAGGCTATTTCCAGCCTCATTTAACATTGTCGTTGATTTCTTTCCCACTCGCTTAATGGGATTCACTGCTTCTTTTAATGGACTGTTACACCCGTTAAAACTCCTCATTAAGAGGAGATAATCAAGGGGATAATAACTCTCCTAAGCCAACAGTTGTTGGCTAGCCTCGCCGAAGGCTATTTGAGCCTCACCGGATAGGCATTATAAGCTATTTTCAAGCTAATTTAACAACTTTTGTTGATTTTTAGGGGATGCTTACTATTGTTGAGTTATAAATAGCCTACCAATATGCTAAGGTGGGGAGATGCAAGGACACTGAGCCAACATATACAAGAGGTAAAGAAAAAGCTACTTCTTGTTTTCCAAGATCACATGAAATATCTCTCTCATCCTCAAGAGTTAATATAGGGTTCCGACACCCTAATCCTTCAACTTTAAGGAATTTTTCGAACCAGGCGAGAAAGAATTCGTAGTAATAGATTCGAACCTTATTGGTCGCATCGTCAACGTGACAAAATGATCATGAGCTGATCAGACTCCTATCAACACACTTCTCCAGAATCAATTTTGTAGAAGATTCTTACTTATAATTTTTTGTTTAAATTGCTTGTATTTATTCTCTTTTAAGTTTTTCAAAAACACGACAAGATTTTCTATGAAAAACAGGGGTGAGCTAAACAACTCCGTGAGTAGAGTCAAATAAGAAAAAAAAATCAAAGACTTTCAGTCATTGATTCTTTTAACTTTCTTAAATTTCTATTCCGTATATCACAGGGTTTATGAGTTATAAAATATTTTTCTCAGTTACTGTAGTAGTCAACATTTGATCCAAGACAGGATCAAGACGCGAGGCCCTCGCCGTCAGAAGTTACCGAAGACACCTGCAAGAAAAATCTCCAAGCAAGAGTAGTGTTCAAAACATTTCCGAGACCATGCTCCTCTCTCGAGAAAATTAACTCTTCTAAGGGTATTCCTCATCCCGAAATCAGTTCTCCCGACTTGAGCAAAACAACCTCTGTAACAGATTCTAGCAAATCTCACCTATATTTGTGGAGTCCGTTAAGCCAACGGGACATTCCATATTTCAAACGTGATTCATGGTCCCTATTTCAACGCAAGCAGTTACAGAAAGGAGCAGATATCACTCCCGCAATTAAGAGCACAATCCAGGTTGTAAAAATCACAACGGTAGATCGTGCGGTTATTGAAATCCCACATGACTCGCACCGTCAACAGAAACCCCGGGGTGTAACACCCAGGTTATTAAACACTGGATATATATATATATATATATATATATATATATATATATATATATATATATATATATATATATATATATATTAATATTGGGCTAATGAGATTTTTTTCAGAAAATTTTATGATTCTTTTTCTTTTTTTTTGTTTTGGTGTGAAATAAATTTTAGTAATTCATTCGTGGAAATCCAGAATGGATTTGAATTTTTATAAATCATGATTAATTGATATGAGAATCATTGATATCTATGCATGTTTGTACACTAATATAAGTGTGTGTAACACTTGAATATTTTAAATCTGATTTATTTTGTACATTTCTAAATTCTAGATTATACTGATAAGGAGATCGATAATCGGTATATTACCGAATATTTTTTGATATTATTTATTAAATTATTGTGAATAGCGGAATATGGAAAAAATATGTGAAAATACATGGATGTATATACTGCATGAAGTACCTGTATAAATATTAGGTATTGCTATTTAATTCTAATTGTATTTATATTACATGATTTGGAGAGATGAAGAAAAAGAAAAAGAATAATATAAAATAAAATAAATTTGATTGATGAAGTATGGAAAGAATGAGGTGGGGGAGTAGGTGGGGGGAGAGAGAGATAAAAATCTCTCCCCCTAGCTCACTTTCATTCTCTGACTCTCTCCCCGCCCTCTCTGGTTTGACCAGCGCCAGGCCGGTCATGGCGCCGGCGTAGGGCGTGGAGCCTTTCCCTCTCTTATATATTTTTCTCTCCTTGCTCTCTCTCTATCTCTCTCTCCCCCCCCCCCTTTCTCCCTCCCTTGCCAGGTGGTCGGTTGCAAGGCGCCGACGGGGTGGCGCCGGAGGTGCAGCGGTGCCGGAGGCGCGAGGGCGGCGCCAGCGAGCATGTGCAAGGGCAGGGCACAACAGCCCCTCGCTACTGTTGCTCTGTGGAAGAAGTAGAAGAAGTGGGTTTGGGTTTGGAGTTAAACCCGACCCGTATCCTTATAAACTTGACCCACTTAATTAAATAAGGTAAATTTTAATTAAGCCCTTCATAATTTAAATAATTATATTTATCAGCGTAAAATAGTATATAGCCCCCTGAATATTTTCTGATATTACGTATCTAACCCTTTTCATATCTCGTGGGTATTCGGGCATTATCTTGGCCGTCCGGGCTCCGATTCAAATGATTCTAGAGCCGTTTGATTCGGAGGGACGAGAGCTACAAGTCTACAATATCAGTTATGTGGTATTAGGCATTCAGAGAATCAGTAAGACCAAGAGGTGGGTAAAGTCTGCCTCCGATTTTATTTAATACTGTGATTGTATGTGTATTGATTATTAATATAATAATGATTATAGTTAAGTGAAAATTGATATTAAATGCAAGTGATATCAAATTTATTATGAAATTAATAGTTATGGATGATAATCAGATAGTGGTTGGTTAACACCGGATATGTCCGGTGAGTAGACTAAACAATGATGGAACGGGAAACCGATTACAGATTGTGGGTGTTTATTAATTAATAAGAGATAATTAGAAATTAGTTAAGATAAATGATCACTTGAGACACATTAACTATGATTGGAGAATTATAGAACTGATTTTATTGATACTGGTATAAGCGAAATCTGAAGTTGATATTAGAATTGAATCAAGCAAATGAAATCGGAATTTATCTTCGGGCAACTTGACATAATTGTTATTTAGAAACATCTGTTAAATAGGATACATATAGGGGCCGTTTGTTTCACGTAAAACTCCGTAATTCGTAAATGACTTACTACCCAGTTACGACTAAGGCGTTTGTTTGGACCGTAATTCGTAAAAGACTTACGTAACTCAACTAACACTCACTTGCAACCCAGTTACCACTCACTTACAGCCCAGTTACAGTTAATTTTGTGGTCATACAAATTTGTAATATTTTTTATATTAATATTTAAATTTTTTAATATTTAACTTTTTTAATATTTATTTGCAGTATTAAAACTTTTAAAATCACCAAATAGTTAATTTTGTGGTCAACTTTTTCACTTACGACTTATACATTACGACAACCAAACACCGTAAAGTACAATACACGTTCCCACTTACAATTTTATATTACCAAGCAAACACCGTAAAATTTATATACATGTAACTCATTTACAATTGTAAAAGACTTTACCAATTACAACTACGAATTACGGCCAGTTACGACAACCAAACAGACCCATAATTGATGCAGTATGATAGAAATGACATATTAACTGAAATATTGAAAATTCTGTTAATATTGGTAACCCAAATGGAATCGAGACAATTTGATTAATTAGTGATAGTGAACATGAACCGATAATGATGAAACTGATCAAAGTAATTGGTAATGAACTGAATTAGAGTAACTGAAAATAATTCCTAGTATTATCGGGCATGCTTGATAAATAATTAAGATATCAAAAGCTCTTTATTAAACTAAGTACACGAGACACTAAAATATTACGTAGTATGTTGAGTATTGATCTTATGGATACTGTATTTATTGTGTTTCATGATATATATGCTCGTAACGTGATATTGTGTGTCAACTTACACACTTGAGGCATCAAAAGTCATCGGATGGATTATAGATTTATATATCAGTTAAATTGCTAATCAGTAGCAATTGAAAATAATCGGATGGACAAATAACTAAAAATTATTAAACGTGATAAGATGTGAAAAAATAATACTTTTAGATCAGAACTTGGAAATAGATATTGTACTATTTAGCGATCGATGACTATTAATGGGAAAACTATCGAATAAGATCAAGTTTGATAAAAGTCAGATAGTGTATGATCGATGACGGTGTATAAGTAACAAAGTGAGTAATGAATTGGTGAGAACCAGTTAGAGTCGGCATTGAGTAAACCTGGCAACTTAATATTAAGTATACTGATAGAGATGGATAATTCAATTTCAGCAAAACAAATACCGATAGCATTAAACTAGTATTATGTTATCACTACTCTATGCATCAGAGACTTTTTGGTATCCTTATAGTTAATTTATTAGAATATTGGGATCCTCTGTTATGCTTGAAAGTGACATCTTTATAGTGATACCAGTTATATCTAATCAGTAAGAGATAGATAATTACCTAAATGATTCGGAAATTGTGATACGGATGAAAGATTGAGCGTCGTGTTAATGTGATTACTAATCCAGTATTAGTAAGTGATATAATATGTATATAGAATTAAGATGGCATAACTATAGAAGCTAACGAGCTGAGAAATTGATAGTTAATAATTGGTCGATATATGGATTTATACATACATACATACACATACATACATGTATGTATGTATGAATGTATGTATATGTATGTATGTGTGTATGTGGTTTGATTTCATATGCGAATGCAGAGGATGATTTGACTAATAATTGACTGAAATAAAGAAAACTGTGAATTATTAACTATATAACCAGTAATGATAGAACCCGATATGTATGAAACCGACAATTAGGAAACTGATAGCAATGTTGATGATAACTGATTTATCTGGACAACAGAGGTCTCTGTGTGGTTTAGAACTAATATATAGAAATAAGTAACAATAGAACATGCTTTATAGAAGTCAGTGTTGACACACTAAAAAAGACAAACTTTCGTACATTTTTTCAACTGATCAGAACGATGTCCAACTTGTCGACATATACAAAAAACAATACGCAGACAAGCTGATGACCAACTCAACACATCCCGAGGGACAAAGCAAAAACTAAGGCCCCACTGATCCAGTGAAGCAGACAGCAGGCGAAATACATCTTTTTGAGGCTAAGTCAGCTCAATACTTAGCCTCGCGCGTGAGCCCAAGGTGCTAGCCTCACTCCAGAAGCTAAATTATCTAGCTTCGCCTTGAAGCCCTTCAAAGCTCAGTAATGAGCCAAGTGGTAGCTTCGCCTAAAGCTCAAGATAGCTGCACAGGGCTAATTTTCTAAATTCGCTAAAGCCATGACAGCTCCAATTAAGAGCTTTTAGCCCCACATGCAGCGCGCGCGAGGCTACATCCAGCCTCGGATGAGGCTTTTTACGCCTCTATGAGAGGGCTGGACAGGTGAAACCTTTGACCTAGTATTTAATGGGCTAACCCCACTATGTTAGTGGGGTTAATGCCACTTTAAGTGGGCGATTACACCCGCCCACTTCACCCTACGATTAGTGGAAAGGTCCTATTTATAGGTCTCATGGCCTAACTTCGCCGATGCTGCTTCAAATCTTGAAGTGCAGACAAGGCTAAAGTATTTTAGTGCTTAGCCTCGGAAAAATGAGTAATCTCCCTCGTAAATACATGCGAAGCTGTTCAAGTCTCGAAAAAGAGTAATCTCCCTCGTAACTCATGAGAGGCCGTTTAACCTCGGGAAATGGAATGTTGTTCCGTCACAGCGCATGCGAGGTTAGCGCTGACAGAGCGTTGACAAGATAACCTCGCTTTGAAAAGAGGTTGCTTAAAGAAGCCCGAAGGCGAGGCTCAGAGGCGAGGCTCCTTTCAGATGCGACCCTATTCCAGCCCTAAGCGAGCTTCTTATCAAAGGCGAAGCTACCCAAAGGCAAGCCTATTTCAGCCCAAAGGCGAGACTATTCCAGCCTAGAAGCAGGACTATAATTCAGCCCTAAAGGCGAAGCTGAGTTCAACTATCAAGGCAAATCTCACACCCACATATCTTTGATTATCAATCGAAGCAATTCAAAGTATTTCGAAATCTGAACCATCCCATTGTAGATTTACGAAAGCTTTGAAGGGGTTTTTGTTGACACATTAAAAAAGACAAACTCCCATACAGCTTTTCAACTGGTCCAAATGATGTCCAACTTATCGACATTTACAAAAGACAAGCCGCGAACAAGCTAATGACCAACTCAACATATCCCGAGGATCAAAGCAGAAACTCAGACCCCGCAGATCCAGTGAAGTAGACAGTAGGCCAAATACTGCTTTTTGAGGCTAATTCAGCTCAATACTTAGCATCGCATGAGCCCAATGTGATAGCCTCACTCCGGAGGCTAAATTATCTAGCTTCGCCTCGAAGCCCTTCAAAACTCAGTAACGAGCCAAGTGCTAGCTTCGCCTGAAGCTCAACATAGCCGTACAGGGCTAATTTTCTAACTTCACCAAAGTCGTGACAGCTCTAAGTAAGAGCTTTTAGCCCTGCGTGTGGAACTAAACCTAGCCCCACATGCGAGGCTACATCCAACCTTGCACAAGGCTTTCTATGCCTCTATGAGAGCACTGGCCAGGTCAAATCTTTAACCTAGTATTTAGTGGGCTAACCCCACTACATTAGTAGGGTTAATGCCACTTTAAGTGGGCAGTTACACCCGCTTACTTCGCTCCACGATTAGTGGAAATAGCCGGGTCTAGGCTCGCGCGAGCCTGTCTAGCCTCGCAAGCGGCTCATATTTAGTCTAGTGCGGGCGTTGTAGCCTCGCGCGAAGCTCAATAGCCTCTGGCGTGAGGCTAGATGACTATTATCAGTCATGGTAGAATTCTAGGGGCAGTTACACCCCTCTAGAGCGTATAAATTGTTCATCTGAGAATGAGCTCGGGGCGGAAAAAGGGGCAAGGGGGAAGAGCAAAATCGCATCAGGGATTGACAAGCATCAGGCGAGAGGCAAATAGTAGCTATCAAGCTGAAGGCATCGAGAGAGTTAGCAAGACTAACTTTTTCTTATTTCCAAGAAGCTCTAGAGAATTATTTCTCTAAGTTTAAGGTGTTAATACCCTACGGCCTTCCTCCCTTTCAAGGAATCTCTAGAACCAGGCAAGAAAGAATTCTCATGCAATAGTATTCGAAGATCGATCGCTCGCATCGTCAACGAGACAAAGTGGCCGCGCGCTAATCAGACTCCTACTAGCACACTTCCCCAGAAATCTCAGAGGAGAGTTCTATTTGTAATTTTTCTTTTAATTACTTGTAATCTTCTCCTCGATTCTCTTTTTTATTTTTGTAAGTTTTCCCTCCTTTTCAATGAAAAACAGTCAGTAGTGTTAAGACCGGTATTGGTGGAATCAGGAGTTAACACGGGGCTGAACCAAATAAAAGCTCTATAATCAGTCCCTGATTGAAATAAAAGATAATTATAATATAAAAAGTGTTGATAATTCATGTGATATCAGAATTGCTGTGTAACTATTAACTTGTATCAGAAGGGATAGAAAATTTCTTATTCACACAGGTTATAACCAATAGTTAGTCTACTTGGTGATAAAAGAGGCAATTGATAATGAATTCCAGATGTTAACTAAATAATAAAAGATGAATAAGTAATATGATTAGAAAGATCGAATATTGGTGCTATGAACCAGAACTTGACCGGTAAATGCTGGGACTATTAAGTTGTATGCATCGTGTGTGAGTTATCAATATTGTTTATTTTTTGACATGATTGGTAATACATGTGTGTATCTTTTTACATGTGCAATGTGCATTACATGTTTGTAAGGTAATGCTCATTATTTATTATATTGAAAGAAGGGACCGGATTGAACTAGAGGTGATCAAAGGGGAGTATTATTATTATTTAATATATCGGAGGAAGAGACCGGGTTAAACAGGAGGTGACTGAAGGGGAGTATTATTATTTAACATATCGAAGAAAGGAACCAGGTTGAACTAGAGGTGATTGAAAGGGAGTACTATTATTATTTTTATTGAAGTGTGCTTGGGATAAATTTTAATGTCTTGATTTTACTTGGTTAATTAAAAGCATGCATGAATATATATTTATGACATCTGGTATATTGATGTGGTTGTTTGTGACATCCGGTACATGGATGTAGTTGTTGTAACATCCGGTATATGATATGGTTATTGTAACATCCAGTATATGTGTGTGATTGATGGTGACATCCGATATATGGATGTTATTGTTGTGTATTTCATCATTTATAAACATATGATTATATTTAGATACTACCTTGAGTGTATGTGATATCTGCGTGTCTCGTATTTTATATATATAGGAAGAACAATAACGAATTATAAACTAATCTAAGTAAAACTATATGCTCTGAAAAATATGATTATGACCGTGTGTTAAATGTAAAACACGAATGTATTATGAATTGAATGTAATTAGTATATGAATATGTTATATGGTATTGTATTATTAAGTTAATAAGTGATACATATATTAAAGTGTATGTGATCAATGAATTCCTAGGCGAATATAAGAGGTAAATAATTAGGTTAGATGTTGTATAACTTAACATAATACATAACAACCTATTCCCTTCACCCTATTCTTCCTCGTGCGCGCAATCGCTGCCTTGGCCACCGTCGCTACCCGGTTGTCGCCTATCGCTCACCAGTCATCGCTGCTCCTCTGGCGGCCAGCCAACGAGAGGGAAGAGATAATGTGACGCCCCGGTCCCGCGGGTACGGAGACGTCACTGCGACGTATATACGCATATCAGAAATACCCTCACGTATATACACTAAGCATCAGTATAGACAAGAATCAGAGTGCCGAAGCACAGTAGTAATATACATTCTAATAGAAAAGTACAAATATATAGTTATCACAGAGAGTGATACAATATTATAAGAATATTACATCACCAGAAAATATAAAAGTACAATATACGAAGAGATATACATAACAAAAACTAAGAGGTGCTCACGAGCAGTAAGAGGGGCCTCGAGAGCCAATCAGGAGAAGAGCTGGGAGGAAGAGCTACGGCGATGTTCAAGCTTCTGCTGCGCTCTGATCACCACGAAGGATCCGCTGCGCACTCTGATTAGCTACAGCAAGGCTACCAAGGTCCAGACTTTAGGATCTGGACATGAGAATCCAGGGTTGTCGGATGCAACCTGGCGAGTATATATAATAAGACCAAGTGGCGTGCATATCAGGTAGTCACACGTGTACATGATCAAGTGATATGGTCCAGACATACAGGTACAAGCAATGATAAGTAATATAAAGAAAATTAAAGGAACGACAATAAATTTGAAATCAAGTAATTAGATGTATATTGATAAATCTGAATCGAAAAACATGAATAGAAAATGATGTCGAGAGCATAGGTACAAATAAGCATGCGATAAATATAAGTATGGACAAAACTAGTTGTACAAGCTCAGATTATGAATTCACGAGATTGATACGTCAAGGGAGTAATCCAAACAAGAAAACCCTCATCTATATACCACATATCTCATGTCGCCATCATCTGAGTTCATACAACTTGAGTTGCCCTCAGAGTAACAGAACTAGAGTGTGTCTAGAGTAATCATTGTATCACAGAATTCATATGCCATAAATAAGGTGTCAACTCAGAGCATAATACCTGATTAAATGATTTATCACTATAATT
This sequence comes from Agave tequilana, assembly GCA_038442645.1. Taxonomy (NCBI): domain Eukaryota; kingdom Viridiplantae; phylum Streptophyta; class Magnoliopsida; order Asparagales; family Asparagaceae; genus Agave; species Agave tequilana. The sequence goes on along the minus strand of JAVJIF010001668.1, from coordinate 104,987 downwards.
GGAGAATATAAAGGTGTTGCATTTATGTTATTTAATAATAATCATCAGTATCATTTGTTATTCGTGTCCCTTTCCCACCGGCGCCCCACAACACTGATAGTTCACGCTAGAGCCCGCATGACAGTAGAACTCATCCGAACTCCGATATACGGGTACCATTATTTGAATAGGGGAGAGACCAAATAACATATGCTCCTGGCGTTATTATTGTACAAGTATGTGTGTTAATGTGTACTGAGAATGCTTATCACGCTAACACCAGGCGGCACAGGCAGGAGGGAGGAGAGATTCAGGAGGTGGCCACACATATTCAAGAGGTGTCCCCATAGATTCAAGAGGTGGCCCCCACCACGTGTCTGGTGTGACACTTTGCTCCAAGTGGCACTTTGCTCTGTGTGGAAAATGGATTCTAGAGGTGGCCCCACAGATTCAAGAGGTGGCCCCCACCACGTGTGTGGTGTGGCACTTTGCTCCATGTTGCACTTTGTTCTGTGTGGGGAATGGATTCTAGAGGTGACCCCCACAGATTCAAGAGGTGACCCCCACCACGTGTGTGGCATGACACTTTATTTCGTATGGCACTTAGTTTCATTCAGGATCCGTCGGACGCTAGCATGATCGTGGGATACATCCTCGTCATCCCGACACCAGGCATGCTCTACCGGACGTCGATATGACTGTGCTATTAACAAGAGAAACAGTGTAGGGGACATGAGTACATGAGATACAGGAGTTCAGGAGTATAGGGGTTCAGGAGTACAGGAGTACCAGATGTCTGGTAGTAGTATAATAATCATGTCAAGGTCTTCTAACAGTGATAATCATGAATATGCAATGTAATACAGGTGTCAGGTGTAATAGTATCCAGTCAGGTGTCACAATATCAGGTCAAATGTGTCAGTACCAGGTGATAGCATATATCAAGTATCAAGTGGTAGCATGTCAATTGTCAGGTGTCATATATCAGGTGTCAGGTATCAGGTGTCAAGTGATAACATGTCAAGTACAGGTGTCAGATATCAAGTGTCAGGTATCAGGTGTCAAGTACCGGTATCGGATATCAAGTGTCAGGGATCAGGTGAGTCAATAGGAGCCACAATATTATATGTCAGGCAATCATCTGGTCATGTAATATGATACAAGAAATAATATAGTGAAATATTTCAAACTCTTCACAACTATATCTATAACAACAATAAATTAATCTTTTAATTAGCTATGCGGAGCCGAGCGAAGCGGGAGCGTATCTAGGCATACCATACAAGTATAATACCAGTTCAACAAATTATAATAACGGCCGACAGGTATTCATATAACATGCTCATTTTAAAAAATCACTCGCATATCATATATCAACTCGCATAAGATGCATCATGTATTAAAAGCTAGAGTAGTAATTGTTAGGCATGTAACTGTAGTAACAAGACATCCACATATAACAAGACATCCACATATCAGTATATCATACAATAAACACTAGAGTAGCAGTTACTAAATATGAATCGAAGATATCAAAGCACTTAAATTTATACCGAGCCCTAAAATAGAATTAGCAAGGCATGAAGCAACACAAGGAAAGTACTCGCCTAAAATCACTAAAAAATGTCATAAAATCTCAGAACACCATAAACACGTACACGCTACTTATCCATATAAATATATATAATTATATATATATATATATATATATATATATATATATATATATATATATATATATATATATATATATTAGAGAGAGTGAGAGAGGAGAGAGAGTGAGAAAAATTAGTTAGAGAAGGAGGATAGGGGGAGAGGGGGAAAGGGGGAGAGAGAGAGAGAGAGAGAGAGAGAGAGAGAGAGAGAGTGTGTGTGTGTGTGTGTGTGTGTGTGTGTTGGATAAGGTGGGGTCATTAGGAAATAAGGGAAAGGGTATAAGTAAAAAGAAGGGGAAAAAGGAAAGGAATAAAAGAAAGAAAGAAAGAGAAAAAAGTAGAAAGGAGAGGGGAGTGGGGAGTTGGCCGGCGGCAGGCCACCGCAGGAGGGGGGCGCCTGGGCCCGGGGGAGGAGGAGGTGGGTGGTTGGAGTTTGGTGTTGATGTTGTTATTGTTATTGGTGATGGTGGTGGTTGAAGGTGTTGTTAGGGAGTTGGAGGAGGAGGAGGAGATGGTGGTGTGGTGGTAGAAGTGGAGAAATTAGGGGTTTTGATGGTGAATTTTGAAGAAAAAGAGGAAGGTAGAGTGATGGGTTTATGGAGAAATTGGAGGAGAGGGTGTGGAGATTGGAGAGGAGGGAAGTGGGGAAGGAATGTGGGGAGGTTGGGGGCGGCGCACTGGACGATGGTGATGAAGGTGACAACTGCTCAAGGAGGGAAGAGAGAGAGAGAGAGAGAGAGAGTTGGTGGGAGAGAAGGAGAAATGGAGAAGATGGGGAAGAAGGAAAGAAAGGAAATTAAAAGAAGGAGAGGGAGAGGGAGAGTATGGGAGGAGAAATGGGGGGATGGCTGCTACTGCAGCTGATGGTGTTGCTGCCATTTCGTTGGCCGGGAGTGGGGGGAATTGGGGGTAGGTGGAGGAAAAGAAAGGAAGAAAGAGAAGGAAAAGAAAAGAAAGGAAAGAAAAAAAGAAAAGGAAAAGAAAAAGGAAAAGAAAAAGAATATAATTAAAATATATTATTGAATAATAAATAAGTAGGATAAAATAGGAGAATTAGGTAAAAGAGAGGAGGAAGAAAAAGTAAGAAAGGGAAATAGTCAATAAATAATATTATTATTTAAATAGGGTAAAATTTGACTATTTCAGAAATGCTCTGAAAAATTCTCAAAAATAGAAAATATTATTTTAAGATGTCATGTGAAATTGGATTCGAGAAATTAAATCTGTTTTTTAAATTAAAAATCTTGGAATCTTCTAGCGAAACCGGTCGACACCAAAATCTTTCAAATTTTGATAAATTCAGAAAAATCTCAAAAAATGTATTTAGATAGAAAATGAGATTCTAAAATGTGAAAGTTGTTACTAGAAATTTAACTCCATTTGAAAACTAAAAATCTGGAAATCGGTCAGCGATGCCGATCGACACCGGTTTTGAAGATTTTGCAGAATAATTCTGAAAAATTTCAGAAAATCATGAAAAATCTAAAATATTGGAAAACAGTATTTGAAATTGAAATAGATCAAATCAGACTACTAGAAAGGTCAAATTAGGTAGTATGCTGGTATCGGGTTCTTGGTCCAGGTCAGGGCAGATTCTAAGACTGAGATTCCAGATCCGATACCGAATAGCATAAGCAATCACAACCCGAAAACAAATACTAGAAGAAAATTAAAACAATACAGTAGAAAAAATCAGGACACGTATCTGGGTACGTGTCTCGGGAACAGGGTGCTACAATCTACCCACCTAACCAAAATTTCGTCCTCGAAATTTCTATAAGGAGGTGAACACGGAATAGATTAGGGTCAACTATGATAATATGATAAAGTGTGAAGGGTAAGAAAGATTATCAACTTAGGACACAAAAGGTTCGGGGTAGCGGTCACAGTGACATCTTCAGGGCTCCTGTCTGGGTACTAGCTCCTTGTCCTTCCACTATCACATCTGACGCCTCAGCTTCCCCTCTGACAAATTGTAAGCTTGGCCTCTCCTATGGTCAGCTCCAACTCTTGCTCCTTGCTGCTGGGGAGGGAGTGGAGCTCTTCTGCCAATGGGCTCGGGGTTCCTTCCCGGCGATGGTGCTGGAAGTGCTAACCGAACTGGTGTGGTGTTCCTTACCTTTTTAAATTGACACTCAACCATCAAATGTTTCTCGGATCTGCATTTAAAACAAGATCCATTTGCTATTCGGCAGTTTTGCTGTAAATGTCCGGGCCTCCGGCAATACCCGCATACTATTGGCTGAGTAGAAGGTTGGGAAGGATGGATGGTTAGCGGGGCATCAATGGGCCTGACTGAGTCTTCTTTGTCCATTTGTTGGAATGTCCGCTTTGCTGACTCAATCTGCTTCTGACTCCTACTCTTCTTCTCCAGGCCCCGTTCTACTTCACGGGCAATAAAGAGAACCTGAGAGTACGTCTTAAGCTGCTGAGGGATAAGAAACAACTGGATATCCATTTTCAACCCCTGTTGAAACCTGCTGGCCCACTTCTCCTCATCGCTCACCATGTGGGGTGCAAATTGACTGAGTCTCAGAATTCAGCAGCGTACTCATCTACAGATCGGTTCAACTGTTGTAACCTGATGAACTGCTCTTCCATCTTCTGACCCGTTGCCGGGAAGAGCCTCTCATAGAAACCCTTCGAGAACTGATCCCAAGTAATAGGTTTCTCTAATCTCGCTTCTTCCGCCAACCACCAGGTTCTGGCCACATCTTTCAGCTGTATCTTGGCCACTTCCACCTGGTTCTCATCCGGGATTCAAGCTGCCTTCATAAGATCTGTTGTATCCATCATCCATTGCTCTGCATCCAATGGCCTTTCGGTACTAGAAAACATGGCAGGTTACAGCCTCCTGAAATCGGACACATTCTCTAGACTCTGTTCATGGAGTGCCGTCAATAATCCTTGGTGTAAGATCTTCGTCTGTTTTTGTAGGTTTTCCATCATACTCTATAGATATCTCGTCGTACTATCATTTCCTTCACTAGGGTTACCCTGGGAAGAGCCAGATCTGGCACTATTTCCTCGTCTTTTCATGTCTGGGTTGGCTTAAAGGGTGATGGAAACTGAAATATGAAAAGATGAAAGGATTTCAAGACCCAAGAGAAGGATTATCAAGAAGGAATAGAAAACTCTGTACTTGTAGTTTGGAAAGTATAACTAAGACTCATGCGCTCCAATTGCAAATTAATATCACATTAATTTGTCGATTGATTGTACTGAAGATGTGAGAGCCTAGGCTCTGATACCACCCTGTGACGCCCCGATCCTGCGGGTACGGAGACGTCACTGCGACGTATATACGCAGGTCGAAAATACCCTCACATATATACACTAAGCATCAGTACATGCAAGAATCAGAGTGTGAAAGCACAGTGATAATATACATTCCAATAGAAAAGTACAAGCATATAGTTATCACAGAGAGTGATACAATATTACAGGAATATTACATCACCAGAAAATACAAAAGTACAATATACGAAGAGATATACATAACAAAAGCTGAGAGGTGCTCACAAGCAGCAAGAGGGGCCTCAAGAGCCAATCAGGAGAAGAGCTGGGAGGAAGAGCTACGATAATGTCCAAGCACGGCTGCGCTCTGATCGCCACGGAAGGATCTGCTGCGCACTCTGATTCGCTACAGCAAAGCCACCAAGGTCCAGACTTTAGGATCTTGATATGAGGATCCAGGGTTGTCAGATGCAACCCGGCGAGTATATATGATAAAGCCAAGTGGCGTGCATATCAGGCAGTTACACGTGTACATGATCAAGTGATGTGATCCAGACATATAGGTACAAGTAATGACAAATAACATAAATAAAATTAAAGGAATAACAATAAATACGAAATCAAGTAAATACATGTATATCGATAAATCTGAATCAGAAAACATGAATAGAAAATGATGTCGAGACCATAGGTACAAATAAGCATACAAGTATGGACAAAACTAGTTGTACAAACTCAGATTATGGATTCACGAGATTGATACATCAAGGGGATAATCCAAACAAGGAAACCTCATTTATATATCACATATCGCCATCATCTGAGTTCATGTAACTTGAGTTGCCCTCAGAGTAACAGAACTAGAGTGTGCCTAGAGTAATCATTGTATCACAAAAATCATATGCCATAAAGTAAAGTGTCAACTCAGAGCATAATACCTGATTAAATGATTTATCATTATAACTGGAGAATATAAAGGAGTTGTATTTATGTTATTCAATAATAATCATCAGTATCATTTGTTATTCTTGTCCCTTTCCCACCGGCGTCCCACAACACCGACAATTCACGCTGGAGCCCGCACTTCCAGTAGAACTCATCTGAACTCTGATATGTGGGTCCATTATTCGAATAGGGGAGACACCAAATAACATATGCTCCTGGCGTTATTATTGTACAGGTATATGTGTGTTAATATGCACTGAGAATGCTTATCACGCTAACACTAGGCGGCACAGGCAGGAGGGAGGATAGATTCAGGAGGTAGCCCCACAGATTCAAGAGGTGGTCCCCACCACGTGTATGGTGTGGCACTTTGCTCCGTGTGGCACTTTGCTCTGTGTGGGAAATGAATTCTAGAGGTGGCCCCACAGATTCAAGAGGTGCCCCCTACAGATTCAAGAGGTGGCCCCCACCATGTGTGTGGTGTGGCACTTTGCTCCATGTAGCACTCTTTTCTGTGTGGGGAATGGATTCTAGAGGTGGCCCCCACAGATTCAAGAGGTGGCCCCCACCACGTGTGTGGCGTGGCACTTTGCTCCGTGTGGCACTTAGTTCTATTCAGGATCCGTCGGACGCTAGCATGATCGTGAGATACATCATCATCATCCCGACACCAGGCATGCTCTGCCGGACGCCGGTATGACTGTGTTATTAACAAGAGAAACAGTATAGGGGACATGAGTACAAGGGATACATCAGTTCAGGAGTACAGGGGTTCAGGAGTACAGGAGTACCAGATATCTGGTAGCAGTATATCAATGTCCCCGTAACAATGATAATCATGAATATGTAATGTAATACAGGTGTTAGGTGTAACAGTATCCAGTCAGGTGTCAAAATATCAGGTCAAATGTGTCAGTACCAGGTGATAGCATATGTCAAGTATCAAGTGATAGCATGTGGTTGAGTCAAACCTGCACAAAAAAATACAGAAATTTAGAACAGTGCTAGATCCTCAATTCTACCATGTAGCCTAGTGCTAACGGGTCGTGATCCACAGGGAGGGACAACGATGGAAGCGTTATGTAGGTTTCTTCTTTTAATTTATCAAAACTAGTTAATACTTATCTTCTCAGTTTATAAAAAGAAAATAAAATTTTTAAGTTAAGTTAAGAATAAGATGGTAGAAGAAGAGATGGTGGTGGTGTTGTTGTTTTAATTATAAAGAAAATGAAACAAAAAAGAGATAAAGAAAAGTGTTGTTGCAAAAATCAGAAATAAAAAAAATATTTACCTCGACTGTTTGAATCATACCAAAGACTTACCTCAACATGAAGTAAAGCGAAGTAATAGAAAACAAATAAAGGAAAGTAAGGCTTCGGCGAGATCGAGCACAATGAAGAAAAGTGAAAAACCTCCATTGATTGTCACCTTCAATATAAGCTTCTTGAAGAAAAAATTACAATAGTGTCACTCTATAAAAATTCTTCCTCTCTTTTAATCATGTAACTCTCTCTAGCCTAAAAATAAAATAAAATAAAGAAAATAAAATTTACATTGAAGAAGAAAAGAAAACCTAAACTAAATCTCTCTCTGGAGTGGTACCCTTTCTGCCTTCGAAGTATGAGGGTATTTATAGGAGAAAACTGGCGGGATAGAAAGCCTATGAAGATAGGAAAAGCTAGATATTTTTGAATTTGAATTCTCTCCTTATCTCCAAACTTGATTTGATTTATCCAGAAATTTAATTCTGATCTGCAGCTTATTGATGTGTTGATTGTTGCATATCACTTATCAAATAATAGAATTAGAAAGAGTGATTAATAGAAGAATTGTATCCCTTTAAATCTTATTTCTGTAACATTTTAAATCATCAGATTTGCATTTCGGTTGCGAAAATTATGATTAAAATACTAAACTGTATCCAGTCTGAATTCGAAACTAAATTGCTTCATCTCATCCATTGATCTTCTCTCTATCCATTTATCCTCTTGAATTTTCAGTTTAACTTGTAAAATTGATAAGATATCTATTTATCTTCAGCAAAACCAATAGGGTTTTTAAACAATCCATTTTTTTCTTGAAATTAGATGATATTATCTTATCTGATATATCCAGTTTTCAGATAAGATAGTTTCTAGAACCTTTGGATTTGAATCGATCCCCTTTCTTTTGAACTTTTGAATTTAATTGGATAATTTTCATGATTATCTTCTCCCAATCATACCCTGCATGAATTAGGTTGCAATATTCATTACATAATATATGTAGAAATGTAATAATATTTATGCAATATATGTGTCCAAACACACCCCCACACTTATCTTTTACTCATCCTCGAGCAAAACAAAGAGAAAAAAACTAAACAGACCAAACCTAACTCACTTTCGTAGAAATCACGGTTATATTTAGCACGTACAACAAGCCCTTAAACCTCTAGGTTACCCCTAGAGGACGAGTTTTGTCTCGTAAGGATTTTCAGTGGATTGCACCCACAAAATCTATGAAGAAAAAAAATGAATTGTTAGTATTTTTTGAAAACACATTTTGAAAGAAAAAATATTTAAAATATTAATGTAAAATTTCAAGTAATCTATAAGTCATAGGATTATCAAAACTTAGTCATTCCTAAACTTAGTCTTTATTCAAAAACTTATTTTCAATCAAGGTAAGGATTAAAATTGTATTTCTCATTTAATCTATTATTTTACCCCAAGTCATATGCATCTTGTGACCGTGAAAATTTGGCTCAGGATTCTTCAACTCTAACTCTTATGTCTTCTTATTTTCTTTTTTTAATTTATGGCGGTAATATCCCATAGCTCTATTAGGCTTTCTAATTCGCCCATGTAACGAGCCTTAGTCGGTGACTACCAAACCAGACGATTTTAGAGCACCGGGTGAGAAAACACCCCAAGGACTTAGGACTCGAGCAAACAAGGCCACAAAACTAAGGGTTTTTATTTATATGAACCTCTTTTATGCGTGAATACTTATGCTTTATGAGGCACAAATACCCAGCTTAATCAGAAGATTTTTGTTTGATATATGTATATATAGTTTTTATATAAGGCATAAGAATCTTTATTTTAGAACTCTAAGTGTGTAAGTGTATAAAGTATGCATATTTCATCAAGATAAAAATCAAGACTAAATTACTTTTTCAATTTTTCTTCCTAATCTTAAAATCAAAAAAATAATTTTATTTTGACCAAGTATAAGAAATCCTAATTATGATCCTCTTATTTCTTAAAACTAACTTAATTTCTTACAAAAATAATTCAAAGTATTAATTTCCATTTCAAAAAATGTTTAAATAAAGGAATTTTTTTTAAATTAGTAAAGTTAGTATGTTAGTAAACCCTCCCCTACACCTAACTCATGTATTGTCCTCAAAGTGTGAATGAAATGCAATAATACATGAAAAAGGAGAAAGGGAATGAAAATTTTCACCTCAAGGTGGTGGTTCCGGTGGTCGTCTCATTGGCCAAGCGTTTCTGCCCAATCTAGATACTGTGGATTTTCATGAAATTCACCTTTTATTTTCTCTTTCTTATTAGCATTTTTACACTCCCCAATATGAATAGGATCGTGTAAGATCCTAGCATGAAATTTTTTCCGGTTACATAACCAATCTCGAAATATCATCATGGAGTCATATTGATCTAAACCTTGGTCCAACAGTGGAATGTGGTTTTATAGAATGGATAATTTGGGCTCAATAATGAAAGAAATAGGTGTTGGCCCAAAGGCCTTCCACCCTAGTTTTGATGATGATTAACTCATGTAGTTATGTTTACTAATAATCTTGTGTTGTTTAAGTTTCAGATCATTAACCAAGATATTAGTTGGTGATTAGCTTCAACAAAGTGTTCAGAAGCTTTTCATGGTGATTTCAGGGCCAAAGCTTCAAGATCACACATTGCCTAGCCCATGGATGGAGTTTTGGATCGGGTCTACTTGAAGATGAAGATCATCAAGAAGACTTAGGTATCCTAGTTTAGTTTAGTGTGTTTTAGATCCATTTGTAAAGCTTAGTATAGTTGATATGCTCAAGTGCACAAACACACACGTTTTATGTTTGATTTTTGGTTTTCATGAATAGTAGATCAAAACAAGTTTACTTTATTTTAATGTATATTAGATATGTTCTAGATATACATACATGCTTTAAACTTGCTAGACAAACTTATTTTGACTTTCCTATTCATGTATTGAAAAATCAAGTTTGACAAAAATACAAGTGTTGGTTTTTTATAAAATTTGCAAGACTCAAAAATGAATTGATATGATTGATATATGTCTTGAAATTGTTATCAAAAGTTTGTGTTTCAATATAAAATGTTAAAACAAGTTTTATAGAATTTTCAGAAAAGATAAAAGATTTTTCAAAAATATTTTAACATGTGTTTCTGACCCAGGTTTGTGCTGACAGGCCAGGTCGGTCGACCGTACGGGTCGACTGCACCAAGGGCCGGTCGACCCCACGGGTCGACCGACGTGCACAGACTTGTGCACGTCTGGCAGGCACAAACTCAGTCGACCGTCAGGGTCGACCGGGTCTGAGAACTCTGCTCTCTGTTTGTTTTGGTCGACCGTGCCGGTCGACCGTGTTTGCCCAACGGTCACATTTCTGACCGTTGGCGGTCGACCCGGACGGTCAACCGGTAGCCTGTCAGGCTGTCAGCTCAGCCTAACGGCTAGTTTTCTGATGGGCCTATAAAAATCCCATTTCTTTGGGATTTTGGCCAAGATTTTTAGAGCTAATTTTTCCCTACTCTCTGGTTTTAAAAAGAAGTTTTTAAAAGAGTTTAAAGAGCAAAAAGATTTCATCCTTATTGTTTTGGGTTTTTGGAAAATCAAAGAGAACTAGGTTTTGGGATATTGTATTGGTTTTCATTGTCTATCTTTTACAAGAGATTTCCCAATTAGTTTTTCTTTGTTGCTTATTTCCAAAAACACCTTGATTCCACACTTGAGCTATCTTCTATCCTAATCTATTAGGATCTTTGTTTTGTGAAAAGAGAGAAAAAGAGAAGTGTTTGAGGTTAAGCCTCCAAGTTGTAAACCCTCCTTTATTTGTGTATCCCTCTTTGGTAGAGGTTGATCGGAGTGGTGTTTAGATCCCTCTTCGGTAGAGGTGATTGTGTTTGTATTGGCTACAGGCCTTATCCCTCTTCGGTAAAGGTGGATTGTGGTTGTATAGCCTCGGTGGCTTTGTAAGGTTGAGAGAGGAGTTCGGTACTCCTATAGTGGATTGGAAATCCTACACGGTGGTGTAGGCGGGGATGTAGAGCTAGGGGCTCGAACCTCGAAACATATCATTGTGTTTGCGTTTGATCCATTGTCTCTTTACTCTCTCTCTCTCTCTTTACTTTGTGCAAAGCATCATACTTCATTCATATCATATATTGCTTGTATTGCCTTGCATTGATTCATATTGATATATCATCTTATATGCTTGGTTGTTTGTGTGTGCCTCACTTGTACTTAATCAACAAGAGTTTCACATAGCACCTCAACCCATATCTAGGGGAATCAAGAGGAGTTAGTCCAGAGCCCTTCACGGGAAATTCGGCTACACTTGTTGATTGTACTAAGTGTGTTGCAAGATTTGCATTAGCTTCCGTATTTAGAGCATTTAGTTCACTAGATTAGCACTTGCACCTATTCACCCCTCTCTAGGTGTTTTTCAATTGGTATCAGAGCTAGTGCTCCTGATATTAGGCTTAACATCCTAGGAGTGAGATCCATTTGGTTGCTAGTCTATTGTTTGCATTTGCTTGTTTGCACACTCATATAGTTTGCCATGGACTTCATGACCCCACCTAGCTTTGATCCTTCCAACATTGTTGTTTGGAAGTATAGGATGTCCATGTACCTAAAGACCCTAGGTTTGCATGTCTTTCTTGCGGCCACCAAGAAATGCTATCTTGGAGATCGCAATCATATAGGGGCCAATGCACAAGCCCTTGAGGCCATTAGAAGCACATTAAATAAAGAATATCTTATGCTTGTTTCTAACTTTGATTCCGCATTTGCAGTGTGGAATATGTTGACCACAACCACCACCTCCGAGCTTCAATTGCAAATCCAACAAGAAGAGGAATCTAGTGATGAATCCGAGCCGCAACAATGCTAAACGGTCCAAGGGAATGACTCCCTTGAGGTACTATCGGAATCTCAACTAGATAGTTTTGATGCTAGTTCTTCATGTGATGATATTGTAGATCCTCATGCTTTAAATGAAGAACTTTCTATTGTGTGTGAAAAATTGATTGAAAAATACAATTTGTTGAAAAAGAAAAGTCTAGGAATTGAACAAGAAAATAAGAGTTTACATTCTAGACTTAACAATATTTTGCAAGAGAAGGTTGAGGTCTATAATGAAAGGGATTCATTAAGATCTCAATTAGACCTTGCACTAAAAGAAAATAATTTTTTAAAATCTAAAAATGATTGCCATGCTATTTTGAAGAAAAATGAAAATTTATCTTCTAAATTTGATTTTGTTTTAAAAGAAAATGTTGTTTTGAAAAATAAAATAATTTCTATTTCAAATGATCTAGATGTTTGTTTAAAGAAAAATATTGTTTTGCAAAATAAGATTGATGCACATGTTTGCCATGCTAGGGTAGTATCACACACTTCACCTATTACATGCCACACTTCTTTTTTAATTAACAATGATATATCTTTGCTTAAGAAGAGTGTAGATTGTTTGGGCTCCACTTTGAGCCAACGTGTTGTGGGCCATACACGTTTGGAAACCTTATTTCGAAAGAAACAAGTTCCATCCTTTATGCATGCACACCCTCCACGGCATACACATGCTCATCACGGATACCATCACACTATGTATGCTCATGTGTACACTTGTACACATTGTGGACGTAAGGGCCACCTTACTAAATTTTGTTATGATAGAATACATGTTGATAATTTAGCAAAGAAATTTGTTTGGGTTAGAGAAGGGACTAACCCCCATGGACCCAATAAGATGTGGGTACCAAAGACCACCCCTCCTATTATTTTTGATGTAGGTGTGGGCTCTCACATGACGTGAGAGTGATGGCTCCTTGGAGTGGATGCGTTCCGTGCTTAAAGAGAATCAATTGGATGCATCACTTTCAAGGGAAGGTTTGGTGGAGATGACCACCATGTTTTGGAGACAAGGAAAGTTGCCTTCTAGGGTTTGGTAACGATTCCTAACTCCTATTTATTGTTTTCATGCTTTTAATATTCATTGTTTATAGCATGTTTCATTGTTTAGTGATTAGTATGAAAATGTCATGTTAATTAGATTCTTGATATACATGTTTAGTTATTTTGAGACACCCATGTTTAATATGGATGAATTCTTTTGTGTTCTCACTATATGGTTGCTATTGCGTATATCATATTTCTAATGACATGTGGATATTCATAATAATCATGTTTATGTTTATCATGTTGATTTTTATCGTGTTTTGATGCTTCATGTTAAGATTACTTGTTTAAATGTTAGTTTTCATTAAGATTAGGATTTATACTTGTACATATAGTGGGCCACAAATAAATCTATATATGTTTGGGCTTGATTGCTTATTTGAACCCATTAGATGTGCTAGTATAGTCTAGTTTTGATGATTCATACATTTTAAACTTGTATTCCTCATTTTTTGAATTTGTTTCATGATTGAGTGTTTCACTTCATGTATATGTTTGTATTGCCAAACTTTAAGATATACATGTATACCCCTTGAGTCATTTGCCTTTCATGCAAATCTATATATGGACTCAATTGTGTTTAGGGATATGTATGTATACTTCATGTTTGACAATTCATACATATACCTTGAAATGAAAATTTGTTTTAATGAAAATTTAGTTATTCATGTTTTCATATGTTTATATTTAACTTCAAGTATATGTCTATCTTGTCCAAACTATTAGATATACATGTTTATCCTTTGAGCCACGTGCCTTCATGCATATATATTTGTGGACTCTTTATATTTTGGATATGTATGTATACTTTAGTTTGTATTAGACATACATATGTCTTGAAGATTAAATAGTTTAGATGATTTTTTATGTTTTCATGTTTTTATGTTTAAGGAATAATTGAGCTTAATGAAAAATTTTCATGATTATGATATTCACACTTTATTTGTACACTCACTTTCTATATTTACTCATGTTTTGTTTTTATGAGTCATATTTATGTCTAATTGAATTAAAGTGTTGATTATCATGTGGATTTCATGTTTTATGAAAAACTATTTTGTGTTATTCCTTACTTGAAGGATTTCGTACTAGTTAACAAAATTTTTCATTTTAACTAGTTCGTTTTCTTCGTTGTGTTATGAGGTATACACATGCTATTGTTGTTATGTCAATTGGTATCATTGAACTCTTTCAATTGGTATCATTTTGATCTTTTTGTATGCTCATATGTTTATTGTGTATGTATATTTTCAATTGGTATCATCTATTGGTGATTGGTACTAATTCTATTACATACACATACACTTGTTTTATTTGTGCTACTATATTTCTATATCTTGAGCACAAATTTTGTTTATGCTAGAGCTTGAGCTTCAACTATTATTTCAATTGATTTAGTTTTCATTTGGTATCTTATTACAAGCCTACGCATAGTTTTTGTTGGTATTTCATAAAGGGGGAGAAAATTCGTTTTTCATATTTCAATTGGTACTTGTATTTCCACTCCCTTACTTTATGATAGAAAATAGTCATTTCAATTATTTATTTGGCTTAAAAAGAAAAATACTATCTTTTGATATCAAGATGTCTTGTGTTTTAAATTGGTATCTAAAAATTTTGTTTAAAGAAAAATATTCAAAAGTTTAGATTTGTATTGACTATATGCAAGGAGAGCTTAACATCTCTTCTACATATAGATTCATGATGAGTGTATCTTGTATTGAAGAGCTTAACATCTCTTCTTTATGTGGTGCACGTGTGTAGGGGGAGCTTCACATCTCCTCTTATGTATTACATAATGTGTGTTATGTGAATTAGGGCCTAACATCCCTCTTTCATGTAATGCATATGTGTAGGGAAGCTAACTTAGCGTCTTCCTCTTCATAAATGTATATAGCATATAACATTTATTGATCTTTATTTATTTTCAATTGGTATCAAGATGTTTCATTGACATATTTTCAATTGATATCCTAATTGATTGTCACCCCTTATTGACTTTGTTTTTTGTTTTTAGACAAAAAGGGGGAGAACATTATTTTTATTGTTTTGATTGACAAAAAAGGGGAGAAAGATTTTTACCCCTCATTTTATTGTTTTGATTGTTTACCCCTTTGTTGATGAGTGACAAAAAAGGGGGAGAAAGATTTCGAGTTTGTTTGAGTATATATGCATATTTATGTTTTTGCATATATTAAGTTTAATATAGTTTAATGTTAATTGATCTCTAGAACATGTTTTGTTTTGAATATTTCATTTGGTATCTAGAGCATCTTGTTTATGCATTGTCATTCATGCATATTTATGTTTATTTGTTTTATGCATGAGTTAAGGGAGAGCTTCCTTGAAGCTTAACTTTAATCCATGCATATATAACTCCATGAGTTTTGTCATCATCAAAAAGGGGAAGATTGTTGGCCCAAAGGCCTTCCACCCTAGTTTTGATGATGATTAACTCATGTAGTTATGTTTACTAATAATTTTGTGTTGTTTAAATTTCAGATCATTAACCAAGATATTAGTTGGTGATTAGCTTCAACAAAGTGTTCAGAAGCTTTTCATGGTGATTCCAGGGCCAAAGCTTCAAGATCACACATTGCCTAGCCCATGGATGGAGTTTTGGATCGGGTCTACTTGAAGATGAAGATCATCAAGAAGACTTAGGTATCCTAGTTTAGTTTAGTGTGTTTTAGATCCATTTGTAAAGCTTAGTATAGTTGATATGCTCAAGTGCACAAACACACACGTTTTATGTTTGGTTTTTGGTTTTCATGAATAGTAGATCAAAACAAGTTTACTTTATTTTTATGTATATTAGATATGTTCTAGATATACATACATGCTTTAAACTTGCTAGACAAACTTATTTTGACTTTCCTATTCATGTATTGAAAAATCAAGTTTGACAAAAATACAAGTGTTGGTTTTTGATAAAATTTGCAAGACTCAAAAATGAATTGATATGATTGATATATGTCTTGAAATTGTTATCACAAGTTTGTGTTTCAATATAAAATGTTAAAACAAGTTTTATAGAATTTTCAGAAATGATAAAAGATTTTTCAAAAATATTTTAACATGTGTTTCTGACCCAGGTTTGTGCTGACAGGCCAGGTCGGTCGACCGTACGGGTCGACCGCACCAAGGGCCGGTCGACCCCACGGGTCGACCGACGGCACAGACTTGTGCACGTCTGGCAGGCACAAACTCAGTCGACCGTCAGGGTCGACCGGGTCTGAGAGCTCTGCTCTCTGTTTGTTTGGGTCGACCGTGCCGGTCGACCGTGTTTGCCCAATGGTCACATTTCTGACCGTTGGCGGTCGACCCGGACGGTCGACCGGTAGCCTGTCAGGCTGCCAGCTCAGCCTAACGGCTAGTTTTCTGATGGGCCTATAAAAATCCCATTTCTTTGGGATTTTGGCCAAGATTTTTAGAGCTAATTTTTTCCTACTCTCTGGTTTTAAAAAGAAGTTTTTAAAAGAGTTTAAAGAGCAAAAAGATTTCATCTTTATTGTTTTGGGTTTTTAGAAAATCAAAGAGAACTAGGTTTTGGGATATTGTATTGGTTTTCATTGTCTATCTTTTACAAGAGATTTCCCAATTAGTTTTTCTTTGTTGCTTGTTTCTAAAAACACCTTGATTCCACACTTGAGCTATCTTCTATCCTAATCTATTAGGATCTTTGTTTTGTGAAAAAGAGAGAAAAAGAGAAGTGTTTGAGGTTAAGCCTCCAAGTTGTAAACCCTCCTTTATTTGTGTATCCCTCTTTGGTAGAGGTTGATCGGAGTGGTGTTTGGATCCCTCTTCGGTAGAGGTGATTGTGTTTGTATTGGCTACGGGCCATATCCCTCTTCGGTAGAGGTGGATTGTGGTTGTATAGCCTCGGTGGCTTTGTAAGGTTGAGAGAGGAGTTCGGTACTCCTATAGTGGATTGGAAATCCTACACGGTGGTGTAGGCGGGGATGTAGAGCTAGGGGCTCGAACCTCGAAACATATCATTGTGTTTGCGTTTGATCCATTGTCTCTTTACTCTCTCTCTCTCTCTCTCTTTACTTTGTGCAAAGCATCATACTTTATTCATATCATATATTGCTTGTATTGCCTTGCATTGATTCATATTGATATATCATCTTATATGCTTGGTTATTTGTGTGTGCCTCACTTGTACTTAATCAACAAGAGCTTCACATAGCACCTCAACCCATATCTAGGGGAATCAAGAGGAGTTAGTCCAGAGCCCTTCACGGGAATTCGGCTACACTTATTGATTGTACTAAGTGTGTTGCAAGATTTGCATTAGCTTCCGCATTTAGAGCATTTAGTTCACTAGATTAGCACTTGCACCTATTCACCCCCCCTCTAGGTGTTTTTCAATAGGAACCGATACTGACTCAGGAATAAAACTCAAATCAAGTTTTGGCTCGAGAGTCGGAGTTGGTTCATGAGTTTGGTCCAAATCATAGAATTGAAGTTCACATTCATTTTCCAATAATGAAATGTGACTATCCAAAATAAGTGGTTCATGTTCAAGCTCTATAGGGATAGGAATCAGTGTTGGCTTCGGAATTAAGTCCGAATTGGGTAAGGATACTGGAGTCAACATAGATTCAAAAAGTGGAACTGAATCACAATATTGAGAATCGGTATCACATTTGTCTTCAATTTCAATCTCATTAAAATGAAAACTTGCCAATTTATTAATGGGTTGATATTGGTCAGGTTCAAAATTATATGGTGAAATTGAATCTTGGTTAAAATCTCTAAGATATCATGATTCTTCATCAATATGGTTAGGAGAATCAGGAATGGTTGAAAATGTGTTAGGTAAAGTTTCCTCATTCCTATCATTAATTCTGTTGACCAAATGACTCACTTTTGCTTCTAACCTATTAAGAGATTTGAGACAATCCGTTTGAGATTGAATACAATCATTTTGGGACTGAATCATGAATTACATATTCTTTTCTAAGTCAACAGGTTCTTCTTATTGTGATTGGACTTGAAAATTAAAGTAAGAATCTTAGATTTGGGAATTGTTTAGGAGAATTGAGTCTGCTATGATTTGTACTTGTCGTGTGGACTCAAGGAAGACTTCAAATGTCTTTTCTAAAGAAGATTTTCTTCTATAGGTTGGTCTTGGTATGGATTATATGAAGTTGTTTGTTGGTAAGGTTGTTGATAGTAAAACTCGGGGGAGTTGTATCCCCACTGACTCGGTGAAGAGTAGTGATGATTGTCCCATTCTTGTTCATAGTACTGAGATTGGGGCATATATTGATTCGGATAAGACCAATCTGGAATACTTGGTTGATTAAAGTTATGTAATGCCGGGTTAGTAATATCTGATTGAAAGAGGTTGGGGTGAAATATAGATTTGAGTTACAATCAGAATAATTGTAATTATAATCTATTTTCACAAGAACAAACAAAAAACAAACAAATAAACAAACAAGAAAATAAAGAAAAATCTAGCCTATGTTAGGGTAGAGCTTAGACCTAGACGACTCCTAACTGTTGATTATCCACAGGAGGTATATTGCAGAACCTGATCACAAGTTAATCCGTCAGGTAGGGGTAAGATTGGTGGGAGGTATCCGTGCCTAAGAAAAGAGCCTAATTATACCAAACCACCAGCCTTCGGGGTTTCACCCTTCAATCCCCAACCTTAGACACCGATTTGGTAAGAGTCAACTTCTAACAACTTTCCCCTTAGGTCAATCCTTATTTGAGTCCGAGATGTCCCTAGGGCCAACGTCTACTCAATTTTAAGTTAGATTTGGTTAGTGAGTGAGGAGATAATTTTTGGGCTAAGGGAGGGTAATGACTTCCTCACCTTATCTTGTTTAAGGATATGCCCTTAGTCTTTTTAGTGCAGTGTATAAGTATAAAGTAAAAAGTAACACTTAAGCAATATGAATCACTCAAAATATGTTTCCTAAACTATATGCAATGCACACATACCTTTGCTCCAGCACTCTTCAATAGTAATGTAAAGAAACAAAATAGACATATGCCCTAAGAGGCAAGGGTCTAAACATTTTTTAGCATTTACAAAGTAATAAGTTATTGTTGATTAGAAATATGTACAGAGTGAGTTAAACAGATAAACTAATAACTGCAGAGAGCTAATCTCTGAAAAGCAACCTGCAAGAGACTACAATTAGTAGTTCACCACAGTTGTGGGCTCTGATACTCTACCTTCTTGGACAGAGGCACAGAGGAGAAATATGTCCACTGCAGTTCCTAATTTTGTGTAATTAGGACCTGTACACCCAAACAAAGAAGAAAAAGAGATTAATTCGTTAAAGTAAATTAAAAGAAAGAAAACATACCGTCCCTCCCCGGCAACGGCGCCAAAATTTTGGTCGAGCCAAACCTGCACAAAAAATACAAAAATTTAGAATAGTACTAAGTCCTCAATTCTACCTTGTAGCTTAGGGCTAACGGGTCGTGATCCACAGGGAGGGAGAACGATGGAAGCGTTATGTAAGTTTCTTCTTTTAATTTACCAAAACTAGTTAATACTTATCTTCTCAGTTTATAAAAAGAAAATAAAAATGTTAAGTTAAGTTAAGAAGAAAATGGTAGAAGAAGAGATGGTGATGGTGTTGTTGTTTTAATTATAAAAGAAAATGAAACAAAAAGAGATAAAGAAAAGTGTTGATGCAAAAATCAGAAATAAAAAAAGAATATTTACCTCTACTATTTGAATCATATCAAAGACTTACCTCAACATGAAGTAAAGCGAAGAAATAGAAAAGAATAAAGGAAAGTAAGGATTCGGCGAGATCGAGCACAATGAAGAAAAGTGAGAAACCTCCATTGATTGTCACCTTCAATATAAGTTTCTTAAAGAAAATATTACAATAGTGTCACTCTATAAAAATTCTCTCTCTTTTAATCATGTAACTCTCTCTAGCCTAAAACTAAAATAAAATAAAGAAAATAAAAATTATATTGAAGAAGAAAAGGAAAGCTAAACTAAATCTCTCTCTAGAGTAGTGTCCTTTCTGCATTCGAAGTATGAGAGTATTTATAGGAGAAAACTAGAGTGAAACGTATGAAGATAGGAAGAGCTGGATATTTCTAAATTTGAATTCTCCCCTTATCTCCAAACTTGATTTGATTTATTCAGAAATTCAATTCTGATCTGCAGCTTGTTGACGTGTTGATTGCTGAATATCACTTCTCAAATGATAGAATTAGGAAGAGTGATCAACAGAAGAATTGTATACCTTTAAGTCTTCTTTCTGTAACATTTTGAATCATCAGATTTGAGTTTCGGTAGCGAAAGTTATGATTAAAATGCTTAACTATATCCAGCCTGAATCCGAATCTAAATTGCTTCATCTCATCCGTTGATCTTCTCTCTATCCATTTATCCTCTTGGATTTTCAGTTTGTCTTCTAGAATTGCTACGATATCCATTTATCTTCAGCAAAACTAATAGGGTTTTTAAACAATCCATTTTTTCTTGAAATTAGGTGATATTATCTTATCTGATATATCATGTTTTCAGATAAGATAGCCTCTAGAACCTTTGGATTTGAATTGATCCCCTTTCTTTTGAACTTTTGAATTTAATTGGATAAATTTCATGATTATCTTTTCCCTATCATACCCTGCATGAAGTAGAAAATTAAAATAAGTTATTTACAATATTTATTACAGAATATATGTAGTAATGTAATAATATTTATGCAATATATGTGTCCAAACAGCATGTCAATTGTCAGATGTTATATATCAGGTGTCAGGTATCAGGTGTCAAGTGATAACATGTCAAGTAAAGGTGTCAGATGTCAACTGTCAGGTATCAGGTGTCAAGTAATAACATGTCAAGTATCAGTGTCGGATATCAAGTGTCAGGGATCATGCGAGTCAATACGGAGCCACAATATTATATGTCAGGCAATCATCTGGTCATGTAATATGATACAAGAAATAAAATAGTTAAATATTTCAAACTCTTCACAACTATATTTATAACAACAATAAATTAATCTTTTAATTAGCTATGTGGAGCCGAGAGAAGCGGGAGCGTATCTAGACATACCATGCAAGTATAATATTAGTTCAACAAATTATAATAACAGCTGACAGGTATTCATATAACATGCTAATTTTAGAAAATCACTCGCATATCATTTATCAACTCACATAACGATGCATCATGGATTAAAAGGTAGAGTAGCAATTGTTAGGCATGTAACGGTAGTAACAAGACATCCACATATCAGTATATCATGCAATAAAAACTAGAGTAGCAGTTACTAAATATGAATTGGAGATATCAAAGCACTTAAATTTATATCGAGCCCTAAATTAAAATTAGTAAGGCATGAAGCAACACAAGAAAAGTACTCGCTTAAAATCACCAAAAAATGTCGTAAAATCCCGGAACACCATAAACACGTACACGCTACTAATCCATATAATATATATATAATTAATATATATTTATATATTAGAGAGAGTGAGAGAGGGGAGAGAGAGGAGAGAAAGAGAGAGAGAAAGAGAAAGAGAGAGAAGAATTAGTTAGAAGAGAAGGAGGCTAAGAGAGAGAGAGAGAGTTGTATGGGGGAGAGAGAGAGAGAGAGTGAGTGTGTGTGTGTGTGTGTTGGATAAGATGGGTTATGAGGAAATGAGGGAAAGGGTAAAGTGGAAAGAAGGGAAAAGGAAAGGAATAAAAGAAAGAAAGAAAGAAGAAAAGAAGAAAGGAAGAAAGGAGAGGGGAGTGGGGAGATGGCCGGCGGCCTGGGGGACGGCGATGCCGCCAGAGGGGGCGCGCATGGTCCCAGGGGAGGAGGAAGGTGGGTGGTTGGAGTTTGGTGTTGATGTTGTTGTTGTTTTTTTTTTTTGGAGAATGTAAATTTTATATATCTAAACTGTATATACAGAGATCTTGCCAAAGCGGCATACAAAAACGTATAAAGTACAATCACCACTATGCTTCCAATTTCCGGCTTACAGTCCAGTGCACTATAACCCCACATCAATCAAAATTGCACCCAAACTGGGCGCATCCCCAGCCGGAGGGTTAGTCGACCAACCAACCCTCCCAGTCGACTAAAGATCCTCCCATGTAAGTGATGATTCTCTGTAAATCCCTTTCAGTCGACTTGAAACACAATTAGTCGACTAAGAGTTATCATAGTCGACTAACCACAAAAGTCAAGTCGACCAATAAAAATTCCTGGAAGCTGTGCATGTCTCTGTACCATTGCTAGTCGACCAGGCCCTACAATGTAGTCGACTAGCAAACTATCAAGTCGACTAGTACTCGATCACCAGTCGACTAAAACTGGTATTCTGGCAGACCTTAACAGCAACAAAAGTTGCTGTTCTGGGCAGAACTGTGCACCCATTTCCAGCAGCACAGTTCTGCCAGAACAGCACATTGAGGGCTGTGCAGGTATAACAATGTATACGGTCCCTAACCTATACATCGAGCTATCAAAAATAATGTACAAGGTCAAAACATGTAGACCAACAGAGGGGTCAAAACTCCACAGAATTCTGTGGATATAAAGAGAATAACACCCTAAACACATGTACTTTGATCCTAAATACCGTCTCCTCAACCACCTGCGCGTGCCCATCAAAGATCTTCTGGTTGCGGGCGTTCCAAATGTGATAAACCGAACAAGCAAGGGCCACCCTCTTTGCTCTAGCTCTGCAACCCGAACCTCTCGCTTCCTTCCTGATCCACTTAAGAGCGCTACTGATTGTCGACATCGCACGAGTGATATCCAACCAGTGCCTAATGCATGTCCAAACCGTGGAAGAAAAGGCACAACGAAAGAACAAGTGCTCCGCCGATTCCCTATTAACCACACAAAGGACACAAGAGTCCTCCAAATGAAGGAATGATAACCTGTCTTTGGTAGGCAATCTCTTCCTCGCCGCAAGCCACAAGGTGAAAGCATGCTTCGGCGTAACATAAGCATTCCATATTACACTAGGCCAGGGAAGCTTAGACCCCTTACTACGGAAGTAATCATACCCAAGTGAGATATTCATACGATCACCCACCACCCAAGAAGCAAACTTCCGCTTAGCCGCATGAATGGACCCTTCACAATGGCATACTCTGTCACGAATCGCAATAAGCCTCTTGAGCAAAGGCGAGTCATCCCTCACACAGTTCCACAGCCAAGGAGAAGCGTCCCCTCTGAGGTAAATATGGTGCACCCAACGCACCCACAAAGTATCCTTCTTCATATGGATATTCCAAAAGCATTTAGCAAGTAATGACTCATTCCATGTTTTAAGGTCACTGAACCCTAATCCACCTTCCTCCTTCGGCAAGCACATGCTTTTCCAAGAAACCGGATGGTGCCTCTTGTGCCACAGGAAGTTCCTGCACAGGCGGGACACTCGTTCAATAATAGCACCCGGGATCGGAAAGATAGAGAGCCAAAAGCAGTGAACTCCCTGAAGAACCGATCTAATCAGCTCCGCTCTCCCGGCAAAAGAGAGAGAAAAAGCCCTCCACAAGTTGATGTACATAGTGATCTTGTCTGTGAATGGAGCAAAATGAGCCACACTTAGCCTTTGAGCCGCCAACGGAACACCTAGATAACGGAACGGCATCGTACCATACGGGATACCAGTCAACTGCTGCAACTGAGTAAGGTCTTCCCCATAGACACCCGCCGTGAAAAGGCTCGATTTAAGCAAGTTAGCACTCAAGCCAGATTTTAATCCAAAATCTCTTAGGCTGTCCATAATGATACGGACAGATGGAAGGTCTCCTCTAGCCAAAAGCATCAGATCATCAGCAAACGTCAGGTGCGTCAACCTAAGCTGACCACACCTCGGTGAAAGTTGAAGTCCATACTACCAGTGTTCACCTTAAGTCTCCTCGACAAATATTCTAGGCATATGATGAAAAGAAAGGGAGAAAGAGGGTCACCTTGACGCAACCCCTTCCCACCTCTGAACATCCCCCAGATACCTCCATTAAGAGCAACAGAGTACGATGTAGTAGATACACACTGCATAACCCAACTGATGAAACAATCCGGAAACCCAAGGCCCACCATCACCTCATAAAGGAAGTCCCAAGAAACAGAGTCATATGCCTTCCGGAGATCAACCTTAACCAAGCACCGCGGCGATGTTCGCTTCCTGTTATACTTTCTTAATAATTCCTGCATCAAATGGATGTTTTCTATCATGCTACGCCCCTCCACAAAAGCAGATTGCGCTGGATCAATGATGTCACCAAGTACAGGGCACAGCCTCGTAACCAGTAACTTGGAAATCACTTTATAAATCACATTGCAACAAGCGATAGGACGGAAATCTCCCACCGAATTGGCCTGGGCAGATTTGGGCACCAAAGCAATCACCGTATGATTCATTTGCTTCAAAAGGGACCCCGAGAAGAAAAACTCCTTGACAGCATCACACATGTGAGTACCAACAATGTTCCACGTCCTCTTAAAGAAAAGAGCAGTATACCCATCCGGACCAGGAGCTTTGTCATCCCCAATGTTGAATTATGTGTCCCTTATCTCTTCCGAAGTCACCTCTCTCACCAAAGCAGCCGCTTGTAGACCAGATAACACCTGCCCACACCGGAACACCTCCCGATCGACATGTTCAACCTGAGAATGAGTCCCCAGAAGCCCCTCAAAGTATCGAACGAATTCCGAGGCCACCTCCTCCGTCGACAAAGTCATTGTCCCATCCGCCTTGGAGATAGCCGCTACATATCCCCTGCCCTTGTTTCTTTTTACAATGCTATGGAAGAATTTCGTGCACCTATCCGACTTAGAAACATAGTTGCACTTAGCCAGCTGGGAAAAGTAATCCATTTCCGCCTTTGACAAGGTCAATGCATTTCTGCGTAACTCCAGTACCCTCTGACGCAATTCTGGATCATCACACTGCGATAGGAGCTGTACCTGAGCCTGCTTAAGAAGCACTCTAGCCCGTTCAGCTCTAGAAGCAATATGCCCAAAGTTCCTCTCATTGAGAAGTTTCAACGGAGCCTTCAAGAGCTTCAGCTTGCGGCAAAGCTAAAATTGAAAAGAACCTTCAATCTCAAGATCTCATACAGACCTAACAGTCTCCCTGAAATCCTCATGGTCAGCCAGAAAATTCCAGAATCTAAAAGGCTTGTTCACAGTGCGGGGACGCTCAAGCAAAGAAACCACGCAAGGGGAATGGTCAGATAGACACCCAGAAGGCAAGAATTCCACATGGCAGAAGAAGGCCCTGTGGTGCCAGAAAGAGTTGGCCATCACCCTATCCAACTTAGACCAAACAGTGCCATTGGTCCAAGTCAAATGACATCCCGTGAATTGTAAGTCCGAAAGTCCCAATTCATCACAACACTCCATAAAGTCAGTAATTTGGTAGTTTGACACCTCCGCACCACACACCCTTTCCTCCCGCCTTAAGATATTGTTGAAATCCCCAACAGCAGCCAAGGCTCCGACACAGTACCCCCCCATCGTATCAAGTTCTCCCATAGGCTCCTCCTAGCCACAATGGAATGGAACCCATAAACAAAACTACCAAAGAAAGATACGGATGATACCTTACATACCACCCTACAGTGAATAATCTGAGGGTGGACCTCAAGAGTATCAAGCTGAATCTTCAATGGGTCATACAGGATCAAGATTCTGCCTCCTCCATGAGATGCAAAGTTGTTGACCTGCTTCCATCCTCTAAACCTCCTGCACATGAACACTTCCAGTCCAGAGACAGAAAGTTTAGTCTCCAAAACCGCCAGTAAACCAATCTCCCTCTTCCTAGCCAGGGCCTCAACACCCTTTTGCTTCAGGGGTAGGTGAAACCCCCTGATATTCCAGAACGCCACCCTCATTTGGAAGATTGAAGGGGTTTCCCCTTCGATTTTCCTTTAGACACTGAGGCAGAGATGAGTGGCCGCTTAAGAGTAGAAGGCTTCTCTACAGGAGGCCCACCCTCCTCCGCCCTACCAAGAGGACGATTCTCCATGACTACCGCTGCTAAACCCTGCACCACAACCGCCGCCTCCTTCTCCTTATCACCAACAGATTTCGGCTCCCGAGACAGAACCGAAGAACCCCCCACAGAAGGCAGTGCAATTTGCCCAACATCCTCCTTCTGCAGACCCACATCGGTCGCAGACTAGGCACATCTGGTAGCATTTCAAGTGCCTTCATGTGCTTCCCCTTGTTACGAACAATGGCCCCAACAGGTCGCATTCCAGAATCCAGTGGCAGCTCAACAACAGGTTGCAGACCAGCCTCAGCAGAACGCTGTCCAGAAGTGCCCTGCGAAGCAGAATTTTCTGCTGCTAGAAAATTTTTTCCTGGCAGCAGAACGGGAACAGGATCCTTCATAAACTGCTTGGTGGCACCAGGTAGAACCTCACCATGCTGCACCCCAACACCCCGAGACTCCTTCGGTACCACCACAGGCGCAGACACCCCTGATGGCACGTTAGCAACACTCACGTTCCCACCACTATTCCCCTTTTTGTTCACATGCACCGCAGCTGGCCGCACCAATCTGGTGGGCACATAAATTGATTTTTTTCTCCCCTCCATATTGCAGCCACCATCCACATGACCTATAGATTTGCATTTCTTACAATATGTAGGTGTATACTTGTAATACCCTGTTCCCGGAATACGTACTTAGTTGCGTATTCAGATTTCGATCGTATTTCCTCGATTGTTTCCTGTATTTAGTCTGTATTATGAATTCCTGGTGTGATTGTTTTATCTTGTATTTGGATTCGTGGACTCGGAGTCAGCCCTAGTCTGAGCCGAGGGCCCGATCATAGTGTATTCTTCGATTTGGTATTTATGACATGTAGAATTGACCGATTTCAGTTTTAAATGTTATTTTCCAATATATTGGACTTTCTGTGATTTTCTGGATTTTTCTCGGATTTAATTGAATTTCTTCAAAATCGGTGTCGGCCAGTGCCGCTGACCGATTCTCGGATTTTTATTTCTCAAACTGTTTAGAATTTCATGATAGTCCTTTAGACTTTATTGTTTAGAATCATATTTCTTACTTATATACTTTTTCTAAAGATTTTACGAATTTATGGATTTTCCGCCGGAATCGGTAGGAGACTGATTCCAGTATTTTTAGTTCCTAAACAGTTTAGAATTTCATGATGGTTCTTTAGACTTTCTTTCTTGGAATCATATTTTCTGACTACATTCTTTTTCTGAGAATTTTATGATTTTATGGAAATTCTTTCGGAGTCGGTAAATCTCAGATTCCGGGATTTTTAACTTCAAAACTATACAGTATTTCTTCGAACGGATTTCACTATTGGTCTTTTTATATTATTCTTGATTTTTGGTTAAATTTTCAGATCATTCAGAGATACTTGAATTTCGGGCATTTTTCCAATATTTACATAATCCTTATTTCCACCTAGATTGCCACCTCATTTCCCACTCACCAACTCACCTAACCCCACTCACACTCCCTCTCACCACAGCCGGCCATGTGTCCAGAGAGGGGACACCTCACCCCCACACAATTGCAAGAAAGCCCTCCACTTCCACCAAAATCCCACTCCCTTTATATAAATCCCAAACTATAAATTCATTGCATTTACAATTTCCCCTTTTTCCATTTCTTCACCAAAAGAACTCCTCCAAAAATCCCCTCTCATCTCCTCCACCAAACCCTAATCTCTTCACCACCAACCTCAAGGACTTCAAGAACCCATCTAGGGCTTCATCACAAGGACACCACCTTCAACCATCAACCTCCAAGGCAACACCAAGCTCCAACCTCTTCAAATCAAGCTTCTACAACTCATGGATTGAAGCCACCACCTTCTCCTTGGATCAAGCTCCAATTGAACCCCCTTCTAGTGAGTACCTTACTCACCAAGACCTAGTTAGCTTCCTAATTACTTGTAATAAAAGTCCTTGTAGTCATGTAACCTAAAAAAATCCCACCTTTAGTTCATCAAGAACTCAAATCAAATCTTTTCATGTGAATTTCTCTAATTACCTAGGCTAACCTATCTTTAGTGTACTTGTGTTGTTAGATCAGGTCCCCTAAAGTGATAAAAAATCCTACCTTTGGGACATTAGAACAAATCCCCCAAAATCCTATTTTTAGGTCATTAACACACAAATCTAACTCTTCCATGTGAACATATTAATCACCAGGGCTATTTTCTGTTTTAGTATACTTGTAGTAGTAGATCAGGTCCTATAATGCCATAAAAACCCCACTTTTAACTGTTAGAATCAATCCATGTAGAATTCTGATTTTTCTGCTCTAATAATACAATCTGTTAATGTCTGTCCAAAACTGAAACCAGAATCTTGGGGTTTCTTTCGTAAGGATATTCAATAAGGAATAGGTCATGTAATATACCGTTAGAAAGCTAATCGAGTCTACTTTCCAACGGTTCATACCATGTCATCATCGGATACCTGTAGCTTAAGCTATGACTGGAACATTGAAGGTTGGTCAAAACTGTCCTGCTGCAGAATTCAGCACAGCTGATAGGTTTTTGAATTTCTGGAGCAGTTTGGTTAATCAAAACCTATCATGTAATAGGTCATTGGAAAGGTAGTGGAGTCTAGTTTCTAATAAATCTTTCCTCGTTCTATTCCTATACGTAGAATGAAAGTTATCATATAAACTCCGTTGGTTACACCACTTACACTCCATAAATTGTTATCATGTATCCCCATGTTAGGACTTGTTGATTGATGCATATGTGCTGTTTTAGTCTTGTCTCATGCTTCATACTTGTATTGTATAATATGTTTCACGATGAATCTTATGTTTGGGTCATGTGATTGAACCTTGTACATAATAACCTATTACTTGTAGTACGTTACCCTATTTACCTCATCTTATCAAGTCATGTATGACCATTGTAATTGCCTATTTCATTTCCATGCTTGTACATTGCCGTGATATTATTGCTTTCCTATTTTATAACATGCGTGGCAGACCCTTCGAGGTCGTTGAACCCTAAGTCGTATCTAAGTTTCCACTTGCATTACCTTAACATAACTTCGTCGGTTAACTATCTTCTTTTAACACATGTATATCACACAACACATAATATGTTACTACTTGACCCACTGGCATGCCACCCCCTTGTTAGACCATACTGTTATGCCATGATTGACCCGGCCCTTGATACATTTAGTGTCATGTTTTATTGCTTGCTATACATCACCACCTTGTCATGCTATCACCTAAACCAAGCATGATGTACTTGACTTGTGATTGTCATCTTTACGGGAACCTTGACTTGTTATACGGTATCATGATCAGTGACCTGTATTCCTGCTTTATATGCAGTGACCTGTATTCCTGCTTTATATGCAGTGACCTGTATTCCTGCTTTATATGCAGTGACCTGTATTCCTGCTTTATATGCAGTGACCTGTATTCCTGCTTTATATGCAGTGACCTGTATTCCTGCTTTATATGCAGTGACCTGTATTCCTGCTTTATATGCAGTGACCTGTATTCCTGCTTTATATGCAGTGACCTGTATTCCTGCTTTATATGCAGTGACCTGTATTCCTGCTTTATATGCAGTGACCTGTATTCCTGCTTTATATGCAGTGACCTGTATTCCTGCTTTATATGCAGTGACCTGTATTCCTGCTTATTACGCAGTGACCTGACTATATATACTTATGTACTCCTGATTCCTGATCATGACCTATTCCTGTCATTCCCGTAAACTGATAATCCGTAATAAACTACAACTTGTATTGGGGTATGGGAGGAAGTGATGGATGCCGGAATGATATCTTGCTTATAGCCTGGGAATATGTTACTTGATTACTTCTACGTACCTCTATAAGTGTAGATGATATCTTGCTTATAGCCTGGGAATATGTTACATGATTACTGCTACGTACCTCTATAAGAAGAGATATCAGTTCTCCATCCACTTCCGATAACAAACCTCGAATGGCTTATATATGGATGTATGTGAGTTGGGATCGATACCGAGACACATACCTAGATATATGGGTTAGACGAGTAATAATAATAAGTGTTCATTATATGCACGAGGATTACGATGATATGAGATAAAGGTATATATATATGAGGGTTTCCTTGTTTGGATTATTCCTTCGACGTACTAGTCTCATAGAGTCGTAATCTGAAACCATATATTCAGATTGTTCACCATGATTATTGTTATGATCACTGTTAGAGATATTGTCATGATTCTTGATATACCATGCTTGTTCCAGTTATGTTCCCGGCTTGTGACATTTATTGCTATTTCCATGATTCCAGTGATGATTCCGGTTTTAACTATTGCTTATTCCTGTTTTGGGTTTATGGTTGTGCCTATCATGTATTCCCGTTAGGATTATCATATGGTTTGCAACTCTGATTCTATATGCTTGGGATTGCGGTGGTATGAGACAAGGGTATATTTATGAGGGTTTCCTTGTTTGGATTATTCCTTCGACGTACTAGTCTCATAGGACCGTAACTTAAGCATATACAATCACTTTAGCTCGTAGTTAGCATTACCTTGGATTTCCCGTTTCATGATTATTATATTATACCGTTATTATATTCTATACTCGTGTTTTGACCCTTCTCATGTCTCTTAGCCACTTGGCTTGCAGTTCATTTATTATTATATGTCTTGACCCTTTGGATTTGCACATTCAGGTTCTGTAGCTAGATCAGAGTGGAGTTGTCCACCGTAGCTCGAGCTCTTCTTGCGAGCGGGCATCCTAGCTTCAGCTCCTTGTGCCTGACTTCTCTTGACTCACGAGATCTCCATCCTACTCGTGAGCTCTTTTGTACTCTTGATGTATATTTTACTTTTGGACTGAGTTGTGATAAAAGACATATGTGTTATGTAATGTTTATCATATACTGTGATGACTTTGTACTGTATCTTTCGTGTTGGCATATGTATGTTTGCCACGTTTCGTGTGCACTCTGATTTCTTGTTGTGCTTTTATGCTTAGCGTATATACGTGGGGGCACTTTCTGACCTTCGTATATGCGTCGCAGTGACGTCCCCGTATCTGTGAAATCGGGGCGTTACAGGTTGGTATCAGAGCCTAGGCTCTTACCTCCATAGTACAACAAGTAGCAAATTCTAGTAATTTGCGGATGCCAACATCAATGTACAAAGTTATCTAGTCCTTCTTGATTTGTCTAATTATTCTTGATTCCTTCCATCATATCCTGAAGTCCTTCTATTTCCTTTTCCACTTCCTCCCAGTCTATCTATTCCTAGCATCGATGGAGAGGAGATCGGGTCGTAGCCACTCCGGATCAGCATCGAATGGAGCAGCAGGGGAGAATATGGATGTATTGAGGGTTATCCAGACCATGATGGAGAATCAGCAGCAGCTGATGGATAACCAGCAGCAGCAGATGGAGAATCAACGGCAGCAGACCGAGCTTCTCCGGCAAGAGATAGCAGCACCTAAGGAACGGAGGCCGGGGAACATATCAGACTTCAGGAGGCTACAGCCAGCTACATTCACGGGTGGAGAGAAACCTTTGGATGCTGAGCAATGGCTGACGGACACATCGGACTTGTTGAATGCAGCCAGGGTTCCACAGGAGAACCAAGTGGAAGTTGCCAAGATTCAGCTAAAGGACATAGCCAGGACTTGGTGGCTAGCAGAGGAGGCCAGACTGGAGAAGCCTGTCACTTGGGACACCTTCTCCAAGAGCTTTTACAACAGATTCTTCCCTGTCACAGCTCAGAAGGACATGGAAGCGCAATTCATCAGACTTCGGCAGGGGAGCAAGTCCGTGGATGAGTACGCCGCGGAATTCCTCAGATTGAGCCGCTTTGCCCCGTACATGGTGACGGATGAAGAGAAGCGGGCAAGCAGATTTCAGCAGGGCCTGCAGATGGACCTACAGGTATTCCTGGTGCCCCAGCAGCTGAAGTCATATGCAGAGGTTCTCACCATCGCTCGGGAAGTAGAGCGTGTACTGGAGAAGAAGAAGGAGAATCAGATGAGGAGCCAGGCCAAGAAGAGGCCTCTTGAGTTGATGGATGAGGAGGATGCAGATAGGGCAGCCCAGGGCCCGAGGATTAAGAGACCATTCCAACCTCCCTTGTCTCAGATTGTGTGTAATTATTGCCACAGGCCCGGGCACTATAAGAGAGATTGTCGAGTAGCCCTGAGATTATGTATGGCGTGTGGGTCAGGGAGTCATATGCTAAGAGGATGCCCACACAGAAAGTTTATACCTGTGGCTCCAATCAGATCAGTACATCCAGCCCCAGCACTTCCAGCACCGCCACTGAGGAGATACCCTGAGCCCGTTGACCGGAGAGTTCCACTACCACCCCAACGGTATGATCATCAGCAGAGAGGGATGAGAGCCAGAACAGATCAGGGCATAGGCCAAGTTCACAGCATGGCAGCAGAGGCTTCAGGTGTTGCAGCAGAGTGGGAAGACCAGCATCCGGAGCAGGAGCCTTAGGATTTCATGGTAACCACTCCCCCATTCCTTGTATTTGAGTTGGTTATCTTCTTTAGTATTATTTCCATTGTCATTCTATCATTGTTAATTCTAGTCCTTCTTGTATTTACCTCCTTCCCTGTTTTGGTTTTATGATGCTTTATTCGTGCCTTCGTCCCCTTTTGGGTCCAATTTACCCCTTATGAAATTGCGAGGACGCAATTTTTTTGTAAGGTGGGTAGATTGTAATACCCTGTTCCCGGAATACGTACTTAGTTGCGTATTCAGATTTCGATCGTATTTCCTCGATTGTTTCCTGTATTTAGTCTGTATTATGAATTCCTGGTGTGATTGTTTTATCTTGTATTTGGATTCGTGGACTCGGAGTCAGCCCTAGTCTGAGCCGAGGGCCCGATCATAGTGTATTCTTCGATTTGGTATTTATGACATGTAGAATTGACCGATTTCAGTTTTAAATGTTATTTTCCAATATATTGGACTTTCTGTGATTTTCTGGATTTTTCTCGGATTTAATTGAATTTCTTCAAAACCGGTGTCGGCCAGTGCCGCTGACCGATTCTCGGATTTTTATTTCTCAAACTGTTTAGAATTTCATGATAGTCCTTTAGACTTTATTGTTTAGAATCATATTTCTTACTTATATACTTTTTCTAAAGATTTTACGAATTTATGGATTTTCCGCCGGAGTCGGTAGGAGACTGATTCCAGTATTTTTAGTTCCTAAACAGTTTAGAATTTCATGATGGTTCTTTAGACTTTCTTTCTTGGAATCATATTTTCTGACTACATTCTTTTTCTGAGAATTTTATGATTTTATGGAAATTCTTTCGGAGTCGGTAAATCTCAGATTCCGGGATTTTTAACTTTAAAACTATACAGTATTTCTTCGAACGGATTTCACTATTGGTCTTTTTATATTATTCTTGATTTTTGGTTAAATTTTCAGATCATTCAGAGATACTTGAATTTCGGGCATTTTTCCAATATTTACATAATCCTTATTTCCACCTAGATTGCCACCTCATTTCCCACTCACCAACTCACCTAACCCCACTCACACTCCCTCTCACCACAGCCGGCCATGTGTCCAGAGAGGGGACACCTCACCCCCACACAATTGCAAGAAAGCCCTCCACTTCCACCAAAATCCCACTCCCTTTATATAAATCCCAAACTATAAATTCATTGCATTTACAAATTTCCCCTTTTTCCCATTTCTTCACCAAAAGAACTCCTCCAAAAATCCCCTCTCATCTCCTCCACCAAACCCTAATCTCTTCACCACCAACCTCAAGGACTTCAAGAACCCATCTAGGGCTTCATCACAAGGACACCACCTTCAACCATCAACCTCCAAGGCAACACCAAGCTCCAACCTCTTCAAATCAAGCTTCTACAACTCATGGATTGAAGCCACCACCTTCTCCTTGGATCAAGCTCCAATTGAACCCCCTTCTAGTGAGTACCTTACTCACCAAGACCTAGTTAGCTTCCTAATTACTTGTAATAAAAGTCCTTGTAGTCATGTAACCTAAAAAATCCCACCTTTAGTTCATCAAGAACTCAAATCAAATCTTTTCATGTGAATTTCTCTAATTACCTAGGCTAACCTATCTTTAGTGTACTTGTGTTGTTAGATCAGGTCCCCTAAAGTGATAAAAAATCCTACCTTTGGGACATTAGAACAAATCCCCCAAAAATCCTATTTTTAGGTCATTAACACACAAATCTAACTCTTCCATGTGAACATATTAATCACCAGGGCTATTTTCTGTTTTAGTATACTTGTAGTAGTAGATCAGGTCCTATAATGCCATAAAAACCCCACTTTTAACTGTTAGAATCAATCCATGTAGAATTCTGATTTTTCTGCTCTAATAATACAATCTGTTAATGTCTGTCCAAAACTGAAACCAGAATCTTGGGGTTTCTTTCGTAAGGATATTCAATAAGGAATAGGTCATGTAATATACCGTTAGAAAGCTAATCGAGTCTACTTTCCAACGGTTCATACCATGTCATCATCGGATACCTGTAGCTTAAGCTATGACTGGAACATTGAAGGTTGGTCAAAACTGTCCTGCTGCAGAATTCAGCACAGCTGATAGGTTTTTGAATTTCTGGAGCAGTTTGGTTAATCAAAACCTATCATGTAATAGGTCATTGGAAAGGTAGTGGAGTCTAGTTTCTAATAAATCTTTCCTCGTTCTATTCCTATACGTAGAATGAAAGTTATCATATAAACTCCGTTGGTTACACCACTTACACTCCATAAATTGTTATCATGTATCCCCATGTTAGGACTTGTTGATTGATGCATATGTGCTGTTTTAGTCTTGTCTCATGCTTCATACTTGTATTGTATAATATGTTTCACGATGAATCTTATGTTTGGGTCATGTGATTGAACCTTGTACATAATAACCTATTACTTGTAGTACGTTACCCTATTTACCTCATCTTATCAAGTCATGTATGACCATTGTAATTGCCTATTTCATTTCCATGCTTGTACATTGCCGTGATATTATTGCTTTCCTATTTTATAACATGCGTGGCAGACCCTTCGAGGTCGTTGAACCCTAAGTCGTATCTAAGTTTCCACTTGCATTACCTTAACATAACTTCGTCGGTTAACTATCTTCTTTTAACACATGTATATCACACAACACATAATATGTTACTACTTGACCCACTGGCATGCCACCCCCTTGTTAGACCATACTGTTATGCCATGATTGACCCGGCCCTTGATACATTTAGTGTCATGTTTTATTGCTTGCTATACATCACCACCTTGTCATGCTATCACCTAAACCAAGCATGATGTACTTGACTTGTGATTGTCATCTTTACGGGAACCTTGACTTGTTATACGGTATCATGATCAGTGACCTGTATTCCTGCTTTATATGCAGTGACCTGTATTCCTGCTTTATATGCAGTGACCTGTATTCCTGCTTTATATGCAGTGACCTGTATTCCTGCTTTATATGCAGTGACCTGTATTCCTGCTTTATATGCAGTGACCTGTATTCCTGCTTTATATGCAGTGACCTGTATTCCTACTTTATATGCAGTGACCTGTATTCCTGCTTTATATGCAGTGACCTGTATTCCTGCTTTATATGCAGTGACCTGTATTCCTGCTTTATATGCAGTGACCTGTATTCCTGCTTTATATGCAGTGACCTGTATTCCTGCTTTATATGCAGTGACCTGTATTCCTGCTTATTACGCAGTGACCTGACTATATATACTTATGTACTCCTGATTCCTGATCATGACCTATTCCTGTCATTCCCGTAAACTGATAATCCGTAATAAACTACAACTTGTATTGGGGTATGGGAGGAAGTGATGGATGCCGGAATGATATCTTGCTTATAGCCTGGGAATATGTTACTTGATTACTTCTACGTACCTCTATAAGTGTAGATGATATCTTGCTTATAGCCTGGGAATATGTTACATGATTACTGCTACGTACCTCTATAAGAAGAGATATCAGTTCTCCATCCACTTCCGATAACAAACCTCGAATGGCTTATATATGGATGTATGTGAGTTGGGATCGATACCGAGACACATACCTAGATATATGGGTTAGACGAGTAATAATAATAAGTGTTCATTATATGCACGAGGATTACGATGATATGAGATAAAGGTATATATATATGAGGGTTTCCTTGTTTGGATTATTCCTTCGACGTACTAGTCTCATAGAGTCGTAATCTGAAACCATATATTCAGATTGTTCACCATGATTATTGTTATGATCACTGTTAGAGATATTGTCATGATTCTTGATATACCATGCTTGTTCCAGTTATGTTCCCGGCTTGTGACATTTATTGCTATTTCCATGATTCCAGTGATGATTCCGGTTTTAACTATTGCTTATTCCTGTTTTGGGTTTATGGTTGTGCCTATCATGTATTCCCGTTAGGATTATCATATGGTTTGCAACTCTGATTCTATATGCTTGGGATTGCGGTGGTATGAGACAAGGGTATATTTATGAGGGTTTCCTTGTTTGGATTATTCCTTCGACGTACTAGTCTCATAGGACCGTAACTTAAGCATATACAATCACTTTAGCTCGTAGTTAGCATTACCTTGGATTTCCCGTTTCATGATTATTATATTATACCGTTATTATATTCTATACTCGTGTTTTGACCCTTCTCATGTCTCTTAGCCACTTGGCTTGCAGTTCATTTATTATTATATGTCTTGACCCTTTGGATTTGCACATTCAGGTTCTGTAGCTAGATCAGAGTGGAGTTGTCCACCGTAGCTCGAGCTCTTCTTGCGAGCGGGCATCCTAGCTTCAGCTCCTTGTGCCTGACTTCTCTTGACTCACGAGATCTCCATCCTACTCGTGAGCTCTTTTGTACTCTTGATGTATATTTTACTTTTGGACTGAGTTGTGATAAAAGACATATGTGTTATGTAATGTTTATCATATACTGTGATGACTTTGTACTGTATCTTTCGTGTTGGCATATGTATGTTTGCCACGTTTCGTGTGCACTCTGATTTCTTGTTGTGCTTTTATGCTTAGCGTATATACGTGGGGGCACTTTCTGACCTTCGTATATGCGTCGCAGTGACGTCCCCGTATCTGTGAAATCGGGGCGTTACAGGTTGGTATCAGAGCCTAGGCTCTTACCTCCATAGTACAACAAGTAGCAAATTCTAGTAATTTGCGGATGCCAACATCAATGTACAAAGTTATCTAGTCCTTCTTGATTTGTCTAATTATTCTTGATTCCTTCCATCATATCCTGAAGTCCTTCTATTTCCTTTTCCACTTCCTCCCAGTCTATCTATTCCTAGCATCGATGGAGAGGAGATCGGGTCGTAGCCACTCCGGATCAGCATCGAATGGAGCAGCAGGGGAGAATATGGATGTATTGAGGGTTATCCAGACCATGATGGAGAATCAGCAGCAGCTGATGGATAACCAGCAGCAGCAGATGGAGAATCAACGGCAGCAGACCGAGCTTCTCCGGCAAGAGATAGCAGCACCTAAGGAACGGAGGCCGGGGAACATATCAGACTTCAGGAGGCTACAGCCAGCTACATTCACGGGTGGAGAGAAACCTTTGGATGCTGAGCAATGGCTGACGGACACATCGGACTTGTTGAATGCAGCCAGGGTTCCACAGGAGAACCAAGTGGAAGTTGCCAAGATTCAGCTAAAGGACATAGCCAGGACTTGGTGGCTAGCAGAGGAGGCCAGACTGGAGAAGCCTGTCACTTGGGACACCTTCTCCAAGAGCTTTTACAACAGATTCTTCCCTGTCACAGCTCAGAAGGACATGGAAGCGCAATTCATCAGACTTCGGCAGGGGAGCAAGTCCGTGGATGAGTACGCCGCGGAATTCCTCAGATTGAGCCGCTTTGCCCCGTACATGGTGACGGATGAAGAGAAGCGGGCAAGCAGATTTCAGCAGGGCCTGCAGATGGACCTACAGGTATTCCTGGTGCCCCAGCAGCTGAAGTCATATGCAGAGGTTCTCACCATCGCTCGGGAAGTAGAGCGTGTACTGGAGAAGAAGAAGGAGAATCAGATGAGGAGCCAGGCCAAGAAGAGGCCTCTTGAGTTGATGGATGAGGAGGATGCAGATAGGGCAGCCCAGGGCCCGAGGATTAAGAGACCATTCCAACCTCCCTTGTCTCAGATTGTGTGTAATTATTGCCACAGGCCCGGGCACTATAAGAGAGATTGTCGAGTAGCCCTGAGATTATGTGTGGCGTGTGGGTCAGGGAGTCATATGCTAAGAGGATGCCCACACAGAAAGTTTATACCTGTGGCTCCAATCAGATCAGTACATCCAGCCCCAGCACTTCCAGCACCGCCACTGAGGAGATACCCTGAGCCCGTTGACCGGAGAGTTCCACTACCACCCCAACGGTATGATCATCAGCAGAGAGGGATGAGAGCCAGAACAGATCAGGGCATAGGCCAAGTTCACAGCATGGCAGCAGAGGCTTCAGGTGTTGCAGCAGAGTGGGAAGACCAGCATCCGGAGCAGGAGCCTTAGGATTTCATGGTAACCACTCCCCCATTCCTTGTATTTGAGTTGGTTATCTTCTTTAGTATTATTTCCATTGTCATTCTATCATTGTTAATTCTAGTCCTTCTTGTATTTACCTCCTTCCCTGTTTTGGTTTTATGATGCTTTATTCGTGCCTTCGTCCCCTTTTGGGTCCAATTTACCCCTTATGAAATTGCGAGGACGCAATTTTTTTGTAAGGTGGGTAGATTGTAATACCCTGTTCCCGGAATACGTACTTAGTTGCGTATTCAGATTTCGATCGTATTTCCTCGATTGTTTCCTGTATTTAGTCTGTATTATGAATTCCTGGTGTGATTGTTTTATCTTGTATTTGGATTCGTGGACTCGGAGTCAGCCCTAGTCTGAGCCGAGGGCCCGATCATAGTGTATTCTTCGATTTGGTATTTATGACATGTAGAATTGACCGATTTCAGTTTTAAATGTTATTTTCCAATATATTGGACTTTCTGTGATTTTCTGGATTTTTCTCGGATTTAATTGAATTTCTTCAAAACCGTGTCGGCCAGTGCCGCTGACCGATTCTCGGATTTTTATTT
Organism: Agave tequilana; assembly: GCA_038442645.1. Classification (NCBI taxonomy): domain Eukaryota; kingdom Viridiplantae; phylum Streptophyta; class Magnoliopsida; order Asparagales; family Asparagaceae; genus Agave; species Agave tequilana. Next base: position 65,891 of record JAVJIF010001668.1, on the reverse strand, counting down.
CTCAAACTGTTTAGAATTTCATGATAGTCCTTTAGACTTTATTGTTTAGAATCATATTTCTTACTTATATACTTTTTCTAAAGATTTTACGAATTTATGGATTTTCCGCCGGAGTCGGTAGGAGACTGATTCCAGTATTTTTAGTTCCTAAACAGTTTAGAATTTCATGATGGTTCTTTAGACTTTCTTTCTTGGAATCATATTTTCTGACTACATTCTTTTTCTGAGAATTTTATGATTTTATGGAAATTCTTTCGGAGTCGGTAAATCTCAGATTCCGGGATTTTTAACTTTAAAACTATACAGTATTTCTTCGAACGGATTTCACTATTGGTCTTTTTATATTATTCTTGATTTTTGGTTAAATTTTCAGATCATTCAGAGATACTTGAATTTCGGGCATTTTTCCAATATTTACATAATCCTTATTTTCACCTAGATTGCCACCTCATTTCCCACTCACCAACTCACCTAACCCCACTCACACTCCCTCTCACCACAGCCGGCCATGTGTCCAGAGAGGGGACACCTCACCCCCCACAATTGCAAGAAAGCCCTCCACTTCCACCAAAATCCCACTCCCTTTATATAAATCCCAAACTATAAATTCATTGCATTTACAAATTTCCCCTTTTTCCCATTTCTTCACCAAAAGAACTCCTCCAAAAATCCCCTCTCATCTCCTCCACCAAACCCTAATCTCTTCACCACCAACCTCAAGGACTTCAAGAACCCATCTAGGGCTTCATCACAAGGACACCACCTTCAACCATCAACCTCCAAGGCAACACCAAGCTCCAACCTCTTCAAATCAAGCTTCTACAACTCATGGATTGAAGCCACCACCTTCTCCTTGGATCAAGCTCCAATTGAACCCCCTTCTAGTGAGTACCTTACTCACCAAGACCTAGTTAGCTTCCTAATTACTTGTAATAAAAGTCCTTGTAGTCATGTAACCTAAAAAAATCCCACCTTTAGTTCATCAAGAACTCAAATCAAATCTTTTCATGTGAATTTCTCTAATTACCTAGGCTAACCTATCTTTAGTGTACTTGTGTTGTTAGATCAGGTCCCCTAAAGTGATAAAAAAATCCTACCTTTGGGACATTAGAACAAATCCCCCAAAAATCCTATTTTTAGGTCATTAACACACAAATCTAACTCTTCCATGTGAACATATTAATCACCAGGGCTATTTTCTGTTTTAGTATACTTGTAGTAGTAGATCAGGTCCTATAATGCCATAAAAACCCCACTTTTAACTGTTAGAATCAATCCATGTAGAATTCTGATTTTTTCTGCTCTAATAATACAATCTGTTAATGTCTGTCCAAAACTGAAACCAGAATCTTGGGGTTTCTTTCGTAAGGATATTCAATAAGGAATAGGTCATGTAATATACCGTTAGAAAGCTAATCGAGTCTACTTTCCAACGGTTCATACCATGTCATCATCGGATACCTGTAGCTTAAGCTATGACTGGAACATTGAAGGTTGGTCAAAACTGTCCTGCTGCAGAATTCAGCACAGCTGATAGGTTTTTGAATTTCTGGAGCAGTTTGGTTAATCAAAACCTATCATGTAATAGGTCATTGGAAAGGTAGTGGAGTCTAGTTTCTAATAAATCTTTCCTCGTTCTATTCCTATACGTAGAATGAAAGTTATCATATAAACTCCGTTGGTTACACCACTTACACTCCATAAATTGTTATCATGTATCCCCATGTTAGGACTTGTTGATTGATGCATATGTGCTGTTTTAGTCTTGTCTCATGCTTCATACTTGTATTGTATAATATGTTTCACGATGAATCTTATGTTTGGGTCATGTGATTGAACCTTGTACATAATAACCTATTACTTGTAGTACGTTACCCTATTTACCTCATCTTATCAAGTCATGTATGACCATTGTAATTGCCTATTTCATTTCCATGCTTGTACATTGCCGTGATATTATTGCTTTCCTATTTTATAACATGCGTGGCAGACCCTTCGAGGTCGTTGAACCCTAAGTCGTATCTAAGTTTCCACTTGCATTACCTTAACATAACTTCGTCGGTTAACTATCTTCTTTTAACACATGTATATCACACAACACATAATATGTTACTACTTGACCCACTGGCATGCCACCCCCTTGTTAGACCATACTGTTATGCCATGATTGACCCGGCCCTTGATACATTTAGTGTCATGTTTTATTGCTTGCTATACATCACCACCTTGTCATGCTATCACCTAAACCAAGCATGATGTACTTGACTTGTGATTGTCATCTTTACGGGAACCTTGACTTGTTATACGGTATCATGATCAGTGACCTGTATTCCTGCTTTATATGCAGTGACCTGTATTCCTGCTTTATATGCAGTGACCTGTATTCCTGCTTTATATGCAGTGACCTGTATTCCTGCTTTATATGCAGTGACCTGTATTCCTGCTTTATATGCAGTGACCTGTATTCCTGCTTTATATGCAGTGACCTGTATTCCTGCTTTATATGCAGTGACCTGTATTCCTGCTTTATATGCAGTGACCTGTATTCCTGCTTTATATGCAGTGACCTGTATTCCTGCTTTATATGCAGTGACCTGTATTCCTGCTTATTACGCAGTGACCTGACTATATATACTTATGTACTCCTGATTCCTGATCATGACCTATTCCTGTCATTCCCGTAAACTGATAATCCGTAATAAACTACAACTTGTATTGGGGTATGGGAGGAAGTGATGGATGCCGGAATGATATCTTGCTTATAGCCTGGGAATATGTTACTTGATTACTTCTACGTACCTCTATAAGTGTAGATGATATCTTGCTTATAGCCTGGGAATATGTTACATGATTACTGCTACGTACCTCTATAAGAAGAGATATCAGTTCTCCATCCACTTCCGATAACAAACCTCGAATGGCTTATATATGGATGTATGTGAGTTGGGATCGATACCGAGACACATACCTAGATATATGGGTTAGACGAGTAATAATAATAAGTGTTCATTATATGCACGAGGATTACGATGATATGAGATAAAGGTATATATATATGAGGGTTTCCTTGTTTGGATTATTCCTTCGACGTACTAGTCTCATAGAGTCGTAATCTGAAACCATATATTCAGATTGTTCACCATGATTATTGTTATGATCACTGTTAGAGATATTGTCATGATTCTTGATATACCATGCTTGTTCCAGTTATGTTCCCGGCTTGTGACATTTATTGCTATTTCCATGATTCCAGTGATGATTCCGGTTTTAACTATTGCTTATTCCTGTTTTGGGTTTATGGTTGTGCCTATCATGTATTCCCGTTAGGATTATCATATGGTTTGCAACTCTGATTCTATATGCTTGGGATTGCGGTGGTATGAGACAAGGGTATATTTATGAGGGTTTCCTTGTTTGGATTATTCCTTCGACGTACTAGTCTCATAGGACCGTAACTTAAGCATATACAATCACTTTAGCTCGTAGTTAGCATTACCTTGGATTTCCCGTTTCATGATTATTATATTATACCGTTATTATATTCTATACTCGTGTTTTGACCCTTCTCATGTCTCTTAGCCACTTGGCTTGCAGTTCATTTATTATTATATGTCTTGACCCTTTGATTTGCACATTCAGGTTCTGTAGCTAGATCAGAGTGGAGTTGTCCACCGTAGCTCGAGCTCTTCTTGCGAGCGGGCATCCTAGCTTCAGCTCCTTGTGCCTGACTTCTCTTGACTCACGAGATCTCCATCCTACTCGTGAGCTCTTTTGTACTCTTGATGTATATTTTACTTTTGGACTGAGTTGTGATAAAAGACATATGTGTTATGTAATGTTTATCATATACTGTGATGACTTTGTACTGTATCTTTCGTGTTGGCATATGTATGTTTGCCACGTTTCGTGTGCACTCTGATTTCTTGTTGTGCTTTTATGCTTAGCGTATATACGTGGGGGCACTTTCTGACCTTCGTATATGCGTCGCAGTGACGTCCCCGTATCTGTGAAATCGGGGCGTTACAATACTCAAACACCACAAACTGCTCATAAATATCACCAGTTGGGAGCCTCACTTCCACCGAGGTGACTAGTTCCTTAGAAGCATCCACTTCCACCAACACACGCGCGAATGAGAGCCTCTCTTTAGAATGGGTAAACTTATCAGTGGTGATAGGTTTCCCCACCCTGGATGCTATCTTGCTCAAAGCTCTCGCGTTCCAACAGTCGAGAGGAAGGTCCGCAACTGTACCCACACCGGAATAGTTGCAATTTCTTCGCCCCCAAATCTGAAGCATTTTGGCATGATTTTCAACATCAAATTTCGGCCATAGATGAAATAGGGTCCACCATTGAGAACACTCAATCTATCCTCATGCGATTCAAATTTGAATATTATCCATCCCGACTGATGGGTCCAATGTTTACACTTGACCTTCCACCCATCTTGAATAGACCGGACCGCAGCCATTCCGGGGAATCTCCCAGCAAATTGGCCGACTAAACAAAACCCCCATGCCTCCTCAACATCATCCACATCCTCTTCCTCTATTTGAATCACATCCTCTACAGAATCCACCGCCTCCAGCTTAATACCCTTGCCTAAATTGCGGTTGTCTCTGAATAAGCTAACCCAGGGAGCCTTGTTTACATTATTTTCCCCCTTCCCAGCAGCCTCAGAAGAAGACTGAGGGCCCCGATTCAAGCCAACAGTGACAGGGACGGACTGAGGCAATTCGTCGAACACCTTATCTGCCAACAGTCCATCTTCTTCCTCCAATGGTTCATTCTCCAAACCCCCATGTTCCTCCGATCTCTCCTCTTTACCACTAGCACAATCAGACTCAGAGGAGGACATCACAGAATTGAAATCGACCTATCCACCTCTAGCTTGCTGCCGGCCCATCTCATCACCCGAACCGACCTCAGTCTGTTGAATCTGGGCAGCAGCAGGCGCCTCCACACTGGATCCCTCCCCTTGCAATCTTCTATCAGGATCCTTAGCTCTGGATCTGGTTGAAGGCCTCATAGTACCATAGATAGAGAACCGAACTTGGAAGAACCCTTATCCGTTCCCACCAGCCCTAAAAAGGGGATGGGAAACAAAGCAAGAATCAAAGACCAGGGAGCAAGGTTCAGAGTAAGAAAGAAAGAATTAACAGCTAACAGTTGAGGAAGAGACAAGGCAAGAAACCACCATGGGAGATTATCGGCCTTGGGAGAGCTTCTCTCTCAAACTCTTCTCTTGACTGATGTTGTTGTTGTTGTTGTTGTTATTGGTGATGGTGGTGGTTGATGGTGGTGGTGTTGGGGAGTTGGAGGAGGAGGAGGAGATGGTGGTGTAGCAGTGTAAGTGGAGGAATTGGGGGTTTTGATGGTGAATTGTAAAGAAGAAGAGGAAGGTAGAGTGATGGGTTTATGGAGAAATTGGAGGAGAGGGTGTGGAGTTTGGAGAGAAGGGGAAGTGGGGATGGAAAGTGGAGGTTGGGAGCGACGGTGCCGGCTAGGGGTGGCGGCGCGCTGGGCGGCGATGATGGAGGCGGCTGCTGCTCAAGGAGGGAAGACAGAGAAAGTATTGGTGGGAGAGAAGGATAAATGGAGAAGATGGGAAAGGAGGAAAGAAGGAAAGAAAGGAAATTAAAAGAAGGAGAGGGAGAGTATGGGAGGAGAAATGGGGGGATGGCTGCTACTGCAGCGGATGGTGCTGCTGCTATTTCATTGGCAGGGAGTAGGGGGAAATGGGGAGTAGGTGGAGGAAAAGAAAGGAAGAAAGAGAAGGAAAAGAAAAGAAAGGAAAGAAAAGAAGAAAAGGAAAAGAAAATTATAAAAATATTTAATTAAAATATATTATTAAATAAAAATAAGTAGGATAAAATAGGAGAATTAGGTAAAGGAGAGGAGAAAGAAAAAGTAAGAAAGGGAAATAGTCGAAAAATAATATTATTAATTAAATAGGGCAAAATTTGACTGTTTCAGAAATGCTCCGAAAAATTTTTAAAAATAGAAAATATTATTTTAAGATGCTAGGTGAAATCAGATTTGAGAAATTCAATCTGGTTTTCAAATTAAAAATCTTAAAATCTTCCAGCGATACCGGTCAACACCAAAATCGGTCAAATTTTGATAAATTTAGAAAAATCTCAAAAATATATTTAAATAGAAAATGAGATTCTAAGAAGTAATGTGAAAGTCATTTCTAGAAATTCAACTCCATTTGAAAACTAAAAATTTGAAAATCAATCATTGATGCCAATCGACACTAGTTTTGAAGATTTTGCAGAATAATTTTAAAAATTTTCAGAAAATCATGAAAAATCTAAAATATTTAAAAACAGTATTTGAAACTAAAATCGGTCAAATCAAACTACCGAAAAAGTCAAATCAGGCAATATGCTGGTATCAGATTCTCGATCCAGGTCAGTGCTGACTCTAAGACTGAGAATCGTGATCCGATACCAAATAATAAAGCAATCACATCTCGAAAATAAAATACTCGAAGAAAATTGAAAGAATACGGTTGAAAAAATCGGAACACGTATTTGGGTACGTATCCCGGGGACGGGGTGCTACAGATAAAGAGGGCAAGAGAGTGAGTGAGAGAAAGAGTGGCGAGATAGAGGGGTTCACCACCGGTCCTTTCCATTTCCGGGGCCGTCGCCGGCCATATGATCAAGGGAGAAAGAGGAAGTGCGTGAGAGAGAGAGAGAGGGGATGAGGATAAGAGAGAGAATTTGAGGGAGAGAAAAACGCTAGATGAAGATTTTTATCATATGTATATATTTCTCCCCATGCTTTGTATCAAGTGTTACATGACACTAGATCGACACTTTCCTCCTCATGCCATAACCCCCACTCCTCATTTATTTACTCAACTACCCTCATATAGAATTTATATTATTACTCAAATACATGTATTTATCAACATACTCCAATGCAAGTGTGTGTATATTCCACATGAATATAAATATATATACCTAATTATCTTTGTAGAAGTATATCTACATGATACTTCATCATCCATAAATTTTCAATTAATATATAATTGTATTTAAATATAATTATTTGGTATTTAGGCATGTATTTCAAATTATTTCGATACACACACATGTATTTATACTTATAAATTTTCATTTCACCCCAAAATTTTCAAGAAGTTTTAGTTTCACATCAAAAACAAATAAATAAAAATTTCTAATTATTTTGCATAATCTCATGAATCAAAGACTAAAGTATTAAATTGGGGTTTAAATACCCGAGCGTTACAACTTCCATCAGGGAGATAGTAGGGAGGAATCGATTTGCACGCCCATTAGGTGTGCCAAGCTAACTGATAGTTTATACCCGACGTGAGCGAGATCCACCGGATATAGAGTTCGAGGCGGTACAGGACTAACCGAGACCTTCTGAGATTGTTGTTACATGACGTTGAGATGATGAGGAGGACCTTGGACATGACGAGCCTGGACCGCCTCAACCACCTGCTAAGTTGTATCGACGACGTCGAGAAGCTGAGGAGGAGGTCATACCATCCCAACAACACACGCAACAAGAGTCCAGGCTACCCCTGTAACAGCGAGGATAAGGACGAAGACGAGGGAGTGGTAGACTTTCTCGTACATTAGCGTGTTTGTTATGAGATATTACATGACTTGTGTTATTGTGATATGACTTATGATATGACTTCAAAAATGATATTTTGATATGAATTGTGAATTGCGTTTGATTTGAATTAAGATTTGTGCTTTGGACATAAGTTGTGATATGGGTTTGATATTGTTGAAATTTATCATTTTGATACGAGTTAGATATGAGTTGAAATTGGTGATTTTGTGTTTGATATGAGTTATGATATTTATCACATTCTGTTAAACAGGGATATGTATGATACATATGAATTATGATATGTATTTTTAGTCATATATGATATGAATAATATGTTGTTGAAAATTTCCCCATATGTTCTATTTCTAGGGTTGCCAATCCTGGACAAAGCAATTTTAGCCTTTTCAATTTATTCTTTGACTGAGGTTGACAACCCCAAACAAAAAACCCCGACAAAAGAAAAGGCCGAAAAAAATTAAAATTATTTGTAAATGTTTTATATATGTATTTGTTTGTTTCTATATCCGCATGTGCAAGTTCGCGCTTATTTTGTATGTATGGATGTATGTGTGTCTGTACATACATACATACATACATACATATATGTGTATGTGTGTGTGTGTGTGTGTGTGTGTGTGTGTGTGTGTCTCATTTTTTCTTAACTTAAAAAAAAAATCTTTGTTTGGGGTTGGCAACCCCAGAAAAAGAAAATAGTAAAAAAAAAACATTAATCTCTTTGTCGGGTTGCCAGCCCCGGACAAAGGCAAAAGCTAAAAAAACAAAATTGCTTTATCCGGGCTTGATAACCCCGAACAAAGAAAAAGGTAAAAAATAAAATAAATTCTTCGTCTGGGGTTGCCAACCCTGGATAAAGAAAAACGACCTCGCACCAACTTGTGACGCCACGCTGACAAGGTGAAATGACCTATCGCCAACGTGGCATATCAGATGTTGATTTTTGAAAATATTTTCGAGGGGAGGTCAGTTTTTAGCATTGAATTTGTATTTTTTTTTTGAAAAATTGCCCTTAAACTAAAATTGTTGGTATATTATAAATTTTTGAATATTTTTACAAGTAAAAATCATGATTTGCCTTGAATTGTTGTTATTTAATTCTATAACAGAACATAAATAACTTTATTTGGGTACCCACTCATGGTTAAGTTTTGGTTTAGTCGAATTGGTGCTTTGGGTTCAGTTTCTTTAAAGAGAAAATTACTTACAGAGGCTAAATAATTGTTTGAAGTGTTAAAATGGATCTGGAGTTTGCGACTGTGCTAACATGGGCTTTGATCAAGAATTTTATTCTTCTAGGGGCATGTCCCCACCACATGGCAATACAGATTACATTATATTTGCTTAGTGTCAGTATGCCCTTTGTCTTTTGTCCTTATACCTTTTGTCTTTTTGCCTTTTATCCTTTTGTTCTTTAATGACGGCAATTGCTATCATCAATTTTGAATTTTAAAGTGGATAAAAAAAATAATTGATCCATGAAAATGTTGTCCACTTCAAAATTTATTATTTACTTGACCAAAATATTATAAATGATTTAAATTTTTGGAAAATATAATAAAACAAAACAAAATGGTAATAAATGACTTGTTTTATAAAATTATTTAATCTCTATTGTTTATAAAACAAAAATTATTTAAATATAAATATCTATTTATTTTTCACTAGTTTGTTTGTTTATCTTTTATTTCATAATTTAAAAATGTATATATTATACTAAAATTAAATAATTTGTCTAACTCGGTGGCAGAAGCTCAGAAAAATAAAAAAATTATATCAAATTTCAGAATTAGAAAAATAAAATTATGTTTGCTTAAATTTCTATCCTCTTTTGTCTATTTTTGTCCACTTATTGAAAAATTGTCCATTATATTTAGTTTCTGTCCACCAAATTATAAATTTATCTACAAATAGAGTTAAATTCATCAGGAATCACAAATTCGTTACAAATTTATCATTTATCCTAAAAAGTCATCAACAAAATTACCTTAAAATCACAAATTACTTAAAAAATCATGATCAAAATTACATCAAAATCATCAAATTATCTCAAAATCAGTTTTTGTCTTCTGAATTTCCCATCCACTTTTAAATATTTCTATATACATACTATAAATTTTGTCCAACTACTTAAATTTTTGTCCATTTTTGTTCATTTCTATTCATTTATTGAAAATTTTGTTCACTACATTCAATTCTGTCCACCAAACTGTGAATTTATCTACAAATAAAGTAAAATTCATCACAAATCATTAATTCATCACAAAATTTTCACTTATCCTAAAAATAATCAGCAAAATCACCTTAAAATTACAAACGACCTAACAATTCATGAGCTAATTACTTCTCATCGAATTACCGAAAAATCAGTTTTTATCTAATTTTTGAATTTCTCGTCAACTTTTGATTATCTATATATTGTAAAATTTGTCCAACTGCTTAAATTTCTGTCCACTTTGTCTATTTCTGTCTACTTACTGAAAAATTTATCCGCTATATTCAATTTTATCCACCAAACTGTGAATTTGTCTACAAATAGAAAAAATTCATCACAAATTACAAATTTATCACTCATTCTAAAAATGGTAAGCAAAATTATCTCAAAATCACAAATTACTTGAAAATTCACGAGCAAAACCATATCAAAACCATCAAATTATCTCAAAATCATCAAATTACCTCAAAATCAGTTTTTGTCACATTTCTGAATTTCCGTCCACTTTTAACTTTTTCTGTGTACATATTATAAAATTTGTCCAACTGCTTAAATTTTTGTCTACTTTTGTTTATTTCTGTTCACTTATTGAAAAATTTATCCACTATATTCTATTTCTGTCCATCAAATTGTCAATCTACAAATAGACTAAAATTCATTACAAATCACAAATTTATCAATGATCCTAAAAATCACAAGCAAAATTACTTCAAAATCATAAATTACCTAAAAAATTATGAGCTAAATTACATAAAAAACATCAAATTATCTCAAATTCATCAAATAATCTCAAAACCAGTTTTTGTCTAATTTTTGAATTTATCGTCTATTTTGATTATTTCTGTCTACATATAAAAAAATTGTCCAACTACATAAATTTCTGTCCACTTTTATTTATTTTTGTTCACTTATAGACAAATTTGTCCAATATGCAATTTATATCTACCAAACTGTGAATTTGTCTACAAACAGAGTAAAATTCATCACAAATCACAAATTCATTACTCATCCTAAAAAATCTTCAGCAAAATTATCAGAACTTTCATGACCAAATTTCATCAAAATCATCAAATTACCTTGAAACCAGTTTTTGTCCAATTTTTAAATTTCCAGTCCACTTTTTACTTTTTTTGTCTGGATATTGTAAAATTTGTCCAACTGCTTAAGTTTTTGTCTACTTATTTGAAAAATTTATTCACTATATATTCAATTTTTGTTCACCAAAGTGTGAATTCATCTACAAATATTGTAAAATTCATCACAAATTTATCACTCATCCTAAAAAATCATCAACAAAATTATCTTAAATCATAAATTGCCTAAAAAATAATGAGCTAAATTGTATCAAAAACATATTATCTCAAAATCATCAAATTACCTCAAAACTAGTTTTTGTCCAATTTCTGAATTTCTCGTCCAACTGTGACTATTTATGTCTACATATTGAAAAATTATTTCCATCTATTTAAATTTTTGTTCACTTTTGTCTATTTTTGTCTGCTTATTAAAAATTTATTTACTATATTCAATTTCTATCCACCAAACTATGAATTTGTCTACAAATAGAGAAAAAATTCATTACAAATCACAGATTCATCACTCATCCTAAAAAATCATCAGCAAAATTACTTCAAAATTACAAGTTACCTAAAATTCATGAACAAAACTACATCAAAATCATCAAATTACAAAATCATCACAAAATCCAAATTCAATTACCTCAAATTGTCTCAAAATTTCAAAATTACATCAAATCACGAAATTATAAAAAAGAAATCTGTCTGCATAAATTTTTGCCCCAAAAATCTCAGAATTACATTAAAAAAATCTCTGTTATTAAAATTGCACAAAAAACAGAATTAAATAAATATACACAGAATTACTAAAAAAAACTCTGTCCCAAAAATCATCCAAATAAGTATCCAGAATGTCTGTCCTAAAAATCCTAAAATCGCAGAAATCCCAAATCAATTTCAACCATAAATTCCTCAAAATCCTAAAACCCAAAACTCAAATCCCTAATCAAAATCTCAAAAATCCCAAAACCTCAAAACCCCTCCCACGGCCTTGGCGCGGCCTCCTGTTTTGGCGCGGCCCGGCCGTAGAGCGAGCTTAGAGATCGACTGATCCGGCAAGCTCAGAGATCAACAAGCTTGCTGGAAGCTTGCTCAAAGCTCGCTGCAGAGCTCAGAGCACGATGTCTTTGGTGAATGCCACCAGGAAGTGGACGACGAGTGTTACGCATAACCCGGGATACCATATTTCGAAGATCCTCACCGACGACCTCAAGCACTCCATGATATCGATTATCTTGAGCACACAAGTTGAATATTAAAAGATACAAAGAATATAAAATTTAACGTGATTCGACCCAAACTTGATCTACGTCCACGAGGAGAGAACTTGAGAGAGCTTTATTAATACACTGGATACAAAGAGATCTAACTTTCCTCTTGATCCCACAAGAGTATTCGCATTTTCCTTGAATTTACGCCTAGATTATAAGAGTACACATTCTCTCTATGCACCTTCACCTTGCCCCTCTATTTTTTAGTTTTTTAGGACCTTCTTGGCTTTTAAGGACCATAAATTGTTGTTCACAACAACTTTATTCCACTCTTTTTCTTTTTTGTTCCATCTAAATCATATGTTACAATATTTATTTATAAGATTTTATAATACAACTCTTATTTAGATTATGAGATGATCTTGGCCATTGAATACTTGAAGAATCTTGATCAATCTTATTTGGAGTTGATCTCCTTAATTTAAAAGAATTTTAGACCCTTAAACTTTATAAACAAATCTTTATTTAATAGAATCTGAATCCTATTCGAATTCCACCATAAGAGGAAACCCACAGGCGCTGAAAAGGAAATTGCTCACGCAGAACTGCCTTGATTAATTGACTTATCATTCGGACTAGTCGACTAATTCTTTCCATTAGTTGACTAATAAAACTTATTAGTCGACTACTGTATAATGTTTCCTCTCTGTAACTACCCATTAGTCGAGTAATGATCTTGTTAGTCGACTATACAGTCAACTTAACCTATCTTGATCTGCTTCTTTCCTTCTCTTCAAGTCATCATCTTCTCCAACTTGATTGGATCTTCTTGGGCCATCATTTCATTTTGAAAACAAGGCAAAATTCTAACAATAAGCTTGTTGGGAGAGGCGAGGCAAAGTACGAGCAGTGGACATCAGAGGCAGGATCTTGCTATCGAGGGGATCTTGGGCTGGATCTTGTCGCCGAGATTCGTCCGAGATCTCCCTTCTTCTTCTTCCTCATTCTCTCTCTCTCTCTCTCTCTCTCTCTCTCTCTCTCTCTATATATATATATATATATATATATATATATATATATATATATAAAGTTATACATAGAGAGGACAACAAGGACAGATTTGACAACTTATTTTTGACAGCAAGGACATTTTGAACATTCAGTCGCTCACTACATACAAACGGCGTACACATGCATCTAGAAGTACAAATACTAATATTGAAGCTTTTAGCACACTCGCAAACTTCAAATCCTTTTGACACTTCAAACAATTGTTGAGCCCTGGAAGCAATTTTTTCTTCTTTAAATTCATCTCAAGCTAATCTATTCCTATCTATTCCATAAATGAAATTTCTATCATGTTAGAATATTACTTCACATGCACCTTATGAATACTTAGCTACTTCAATATCTCGATTCAGATCAGCTTGGGAACTTGATCAGTTTAGATAATTAAATAATATTCCCAGCAACAAACTATTAATATCCGATTTTCACAAAATCACCGGCTTAAAAACCGGATAAAAAACTATTATAATAATATTTACAAATAATTTCCCTAATGATAAGCTAACTTCCCACAAACAATACTAGATTTTATGCTTATATTTCCATTTTATATTATGTATTCCAAAATTCAATGTGAAACAGAAAATGACTTGAAAATGATACATGGGTGCAGGGGTTGGTGCCAGCCTAACTCTTGAAGAATCAATTCAACACGTTCTAAATTTCCAATGGTTTAATTAATGACCGAAAAAAGAAATCTGTCGTCAAATCAATTATACGTCTTTATTTAGCTTGATTTCTTTCCACCACAAAAAGATGAAATTTTTTGAGATTTGGGGGAAAAAGAAAAGCAACTAACTAACTAACTAAGTATTTCGGGAAAATAAATAAATTAAAAGAAGTAATTAATATCCAAATGCAGGAGTTTTAACCCTTAATGCAAATTCTACTTGGAAACATTCTGGGTGACCCCTCTCGCCAAATTTGAAGAGGTCCACTCGGAAATCTTGTTGGACCTGGCAGTCGGTGACCCCAACATCTCTTTCAACCAAATCAGAAAAATAATTATTACAAGAAAATAAAAAAGATTGTAATAAATTAAGAATACCTATTTTGCTCCATAATATTAACAAAAACTCAGCGTCATAATTTGATTCGCTATAACCTCATACACGTCAGCAAAAACTGATTCCTCCAAATACCACTTGTTTATACATTTTCATTTATTATTTTACCCTTCTCCATTGTACCTGACGTTGCTCACCCGTCAATCTTGACTCCGGTGCAGAGTAATTCACAAGTTGACCTGCGCAGTCAAGCCACCGTAAAGATTTGAAAGAGAGTCTTTGTAATTTTTTTGGGATCGACCTTCTTGCAGATCTCGTTTTTGTTCGTGTTCGCGATGAGTTCTGTGAGAACTGACTGAGAAATAGAGCATTTTGTGATCGTAGTCCTCACAAACCTCAAAAATAAGACATTTTTTAAGGACTAAGACCATGATCGCAGTGTACTCTAGTCCTCTTTTTAGGACTACGATCATGACCATGATCACAGTGTTCTAGTCCTCTTTTTAGGACTGCGATCATGATCACACTCCTCATAAAAGCTCAAATATTGAACATTTTTTTGCAAATATTGCGATCAGGATTGCAATCCTAATAAAGAGGACCGCAATCATGATCGCAATCATATAAAGACTCAAAAACATGACATTTTTGTGAGAATTACGATCATGATTCCAGTTCCCATAAATAGTACATTTTATGAGGATTGCAATCATGATCACAATCTTTAGAAAATAGGACTGCAATCATTTTGTGAAAATTACGATCATAGTCATTGTCCTCAGAAAGAAGATGTTTCTATGAGAACTGCAATCATAATTGCAGTCTTCTATATTGTGATAATTTTATGAGGACTGCTATCATAGTCGTAATTCTCAGAAATATGACATTTTTCGAATCAGTCCGTTTTTTTGAAGCGATTATTTTGAGATATTTTCGTCTTTCGTCGTTGTTGAGCGGTTCAGTGTTTGACACGTGACGTACATCTTTACTTTAAAAAAAGAAGTGATTGAAGTGGAATAAAATTATGAAACTGAGTTTTTTTTTTTAATTTACGATTTGATAAAGAGAGTGTAGTGAAATCCTTATAAAATCACCTCTAAAAATTTTGAAAAATAAAATAAAATTTAAAAAAAAAATGTGAAAACTGTTTCCAGGGGCCAAAATACTCACCGCCCCGCCATTATCCAGTTCAGCGGAATGAAGGTCAAAATAGTAATTTACTCTTTTTTTTTTTCTAGAATATAAAATCCGGCACCCATTTCATGTCCCCACATATGGGTCCCATTCTCCTGGGCCCAGATGGCAATGCTACTTTAAATTCTCGGTGCTTCTGGATATTGTCACACCAGATTTTCGCTGTTATGACCCCCTCGTAGCGTCCGTCGGTCCGTGGTTCTCCATAAATGCGTTTTCTATTTAGAGCGGTCTCCGATTTTTCTCCCTTCTTCCTCTTATCTTTCGCCTTCTCTTCGTTTTCTTCCATTAATTTCGAAAAAAATTAGGATTGGGGCTAGGGTTTGGGATCGCTTACTCGCTTGCTTGTCGTTGGGGTTGCTGTTCGCGGTAATAGAGGGATTCGAAGGGGAAAGGGGATGAGAGTGGATCTCTTGGATCGCGACGACGACAGCCAACAGCAGCAGGAGCAGCGAGTGGTCATGGATCCCTCTCATTCGAGCAGCAGCGATCACAGCAACAACTTCGAGTTCGCCTTCAACTCCAGCAATTTCTCGGACCGCGTGCTTCGGATCGAGATCGTGGCGGGGGCGGCCGACAGCAAGTCGGACGGCGAGGGGTGCAGCAGCATCGCCGACTGGGCCCGCCACCGCAAGCGGAGGAGGGAGGACATCAAGAAGGAGAAAGGTATTATTTTGATTATGTTTCCTGTTGGATTTTGGTTGCGATGTGATGCGAGGTTATTGAATTGGTGATTGATTTGGGGTTTTGTTGGAAAAATGTAATAATGCAAGAGATTAGACTCGGCTGATGTTTTATCATTATAGCTTGACAATTAGGGATCAAGCAATGGAATTGGTGATGGGGATCCTTAAAAAGGGGTCTTCTATGATGATTTAATCTGATTTATTGAATAGTATTTGTCTTGTCAGAGCTTAAGTGATTTACTATTATATATTTTGACATTTAGGACTTGAAATGGAATTAGGTTATAATGATATTGTAAGATTGCTGGAATAGTGGAATGTTCTTACCAATCCTTACAACTAATTGGTTACAGCATTTGATATAGAGGTCTTGGGAAATTGATACCCGACTGATTAAATTATTGGCTGACTTAGTTCAACACCCTAGAGATTGTTTCCTCATCTTCTTTTGGCTGATCAATGCTATTCAAGACCTGAGCTGTTACTATATCAAGCATTCTCTTGTGGTAGGACTTTGGGTTTTGGAAAGTCTAGATTTGAGAATATCTTAAGGAGCAAATGTGTCTGCTCTTAAGTTAAGGACCACAACTTTGTTTTCATCTGTGTAACAGTCATTTATTGGATATTGTGCAAAGACTGAAGAACTTGCAGTTGAAGATTTCCTGCATTTTTCAACATTGTCATCCTCATCCTTCTCAAGCCCCTTAGAACAGGGATAACTATGAAGGATAAGGGAAGGAAGCCTTATGAAATTATTATCAATTCTTTAAACCAGCTATTAACATAATATCAGCCCTTATTGGTGCCATTTTCTCAGCTCAGGAAACTTGGTGCAAGAAAGCCCACTCCACCATGCCTATACTGTAGTTGAGTGATTTTGAAATGTGCCTAACATCAAATTCAATGTGGAAAAGTATCCCTATCAGGATAACGTTAGATTAATCAATCAAGATGGACTCGTTAATAGGATTGAAACCCAACTTGGCCCAAAAGGAAGACCCTTAGTGAAATCTTGCCCCAAAATTATTTAACCATCTATCCCTTCATCACCCTATTCAATATGTGACTAGTCCTATGTCTATTCCTTTAAACCGAACTTATGAAATTAATGAACCGACTGCTGTTTTCTCTTAAAGTTTCACCTTTAATATTTTATAGTTTTTAAAAACTAAAACTCAATCTATGCATCAATTAGTACAGAATTGAATTTGGAGAGCAGCAGTCTTTTACATCCATGGTATGGGGCATCATGCAAAGTTGGAAACCTAACATTAATCATGATTTAAAAACTTCAAAACCTTTACACACCAAAGTTTGTTGAATTTGAAACATTCTATGCTAATAGATCTAAACAAATTGTCTGTTTTAGCTATGCAATTTCTGCTTAAATGATGCACAGGGAAGAAGCTAAGGATCATTTTTCTTCAGTTTTACATGCATTAAATAACGCGGTTAATATTTAACAACTTGAACTTTGAATGTGGGTGGCACTTCATTTTCTTTGTGCCCATCATTGGGTTTGATTGGGGAAAGAATTTGTTTCCAAACTAACCAAGCGCCCCATCCCCCTTGCTGGAAAAAAAAACAAAATTAAATGAAAATGAAAATGTGTGTTATGTTCCCCCCTCTTATGGTACCTGGTAGTTACTTCATTTAGCGTCAAATTTGCTGACCATCCATTAGGGGAACCTCGGTTGCTATCATTTGCCACCCACTTGCTATCAGCTGCCACCCACTTGTTAGAACCTTGGTTGTTGGCATGCTAGTTTGGGGTGCAAAAAGGGTAGGATGAATTTGTGTGCACATACGAACTTTTGCCTGCATGAATTCTACCATTCAGCACAAATCAGTAAATTTATTTTATCTTCCTATATTGTAAAAGCCACCTAGTGGTTGCTTAAGTGGTTCAAATGTAAAGGAACTTTGTGAGGTGACCACCTCAGTGGTTAAGGTGGCTTCTTAAGCAGATATTGGAGCTAGATGTGCCCTCTTGGTGCCTAGACCTACCTAATGTTTTAAAAAGACTTATCTTCTATGACATTCTGGTGCTAATCTTTTTTTGGCGTCCCAAGTCATATGGGTGAAAATTTCATCTGAGAATATGAAGGATGGCAAACAAACATCCATGCAACTTCAAGTTCCCAATTGGCCAAATTTCAAAGTATTTTAATTTTTAAATTGGAAGGTGATATTACTCACTTCTCAACTGTTTTGTTTCATTTTCTTGACATGGTTTTAGATCTATTTTATACTTCTAATAATTTCTCCTGGTGACATATAAGTGCCTGAGTATATGGTTTTCTACTTTTACTTCAAGCCATTGTTTAGTTAATCTAATCTTGTGTGCAACACATTTTGCTTGTGGATTCTTTTCCCACCATTTTCAAATGCTTGTTTTTGGTTAACTTTGCTTATCCTTGACTTGCCATTCCATTTTTATTGCATCATATCTTTTAATTTCTTATTGTGTGGAGTTTGCTGCTAATTAATAGTTACTATGCTGCTTTATTTAGCTGCTGAATTCGATGTCTACAATTCGGACAACATAGTGAACTGTAACCAGACTGATACAGAGGATGCCATAGCATATGAAAACCATGATGGTGAAGCGGTTGAAATGATCGAATCTCCAACAGGTTAATATATTGCCCTCACCAAACTTTATTTTGTCTAGATATATAAAATGACTGGAAACTTTGCGTGTATGGAGGCTATTTATGTAATCTTCTAATGTCATACTCTAGCCAATTCTGGAAAACTAAGTTTAAGATTTATCCTTTTAGGTATAATGATAAAGCATACTTCAGCTTTTGTAAACCCTCCTCTAACTCTCTCAAGTTTCTACTATCTAGTTACAGTTTTTTCTTGTGATTTCAATACAATTGAAACTATGATATGTAAGAGTAGGACATTTTGTCCCTTGTAACTTTTTATGTCTCTATTCTAATCCGAAATCAGTATGACGTGTTGCAGGCCTGTATTTATAATCCACAAGGTTAATTTTATTTTCCTGAAGAATATGCCAAAGCTTTATGTATTATTAATTTTTTTTAATGGTATAACAATAAAGTTCAATGCCTACTTATAATCTCCATTCTTGTCCAGCATCAACAAAATGTGCCTTGTATGCCTACCTTTATTTTACATGAACTTTATATACCTATTTTGAATAAAGTTCATCTATGTATCTAGGTATGCATGTATCTCTCTCTCTCTCTCTCTCTCTCTCTCTCTCTCTCTCTCTCTCTCTCTCTCTCTCTCTCTCTAACAAAGAAAATATGCATCAACTGTCCCCTCTTTGGAGAGTTGATGTGTCTGTACATCTTGTGTCCTTGTTGTAATACCAGTTGTGTCTATGTTGAAAAATTGCAGAATTGGCTAGGGAGGCTGTGTTGAGAACAACATTTGCCCGTCTGAAAAGTAGGCAGAAGTTACATGCAATACATGCTAGTATATAAGTTGATCATTCTTATCACTCGTTTACATTATATTATTGAACATCAAAACTATATGATAAGCTTTAATTTTTTTTGGGCTTACCATTGTGAATCATTTGATTATAATAAATTATTGTCATTCTTGCAATTGAGAGGAAATCTGTTTTATTTATTCCTTGTATTTATGTCTTTTGGCATATTGACAAAGATTCTGGCAAATTGGATGTGCAAGTAAACTGGTACAACAAAATGATCAAGACATGCATGCATATGCATGAGTTGAGCATGATTGGTGTCACACCTAGAGAAAAAAGAACCGCGGACTCTGTCACGCTTTTGTTTATGAATATATACCAGAATATAGTTAAAAGGTTTAATATTTTGATGGTATTTGCAAAGGGTTGAATCGTAGATGATGGGGATTGCTTTAGTATCTTTAGTTGTAGTTCTTTTATTTGTTTATTTAGTGTTTTAGTCCCACGTGAGTTATGTTGGGAAAAGTCTGAGTGTGTGGGTCTATATAAGGCCAAGAGTTGTATTTGTGTAGGCAAACTATGATGATTTGAATTAAACCCTTTTTGTTGATGCATGCTGATGTCCTTTCAAAATGAATTTCTTGCATATTGATTTGTGAGAGTGGGAGAGGATCACTTGGGTGCCGATTCTCGAATTAATCAAATTTATCTTTATTCTTAGCATCAAATTGGTATCAGAGCTACATGTTCTTTTCTTTTTCCTCCACAAAAAATCTTCCACTTCCAAAAACCCCTAGCCCACCAACAAAAAATTTCAAAATCCTAGTTCCACAAGCTTAGATCTATATTCACCTTTTTCTTTTCTCTTCTCTACTTTCAAAAAAAGAAAAGAAAAGAGAAATAAAAAAGTAAAAAATAAAAAATATCATTGTTCATCATCTCTCTCTGTCTCCTTCCCCAATTCTACTCTGAAACCCTAATCAGATCCTTGTTGACGTTGTCGCCGTCTTCAGCTTGTGCCGACCTTGTCTTCGTCGACATCACGTCCTCGTCTTCGCCGCCTTCAACCCACAGCCACCACTGTCTTCATCTTATCACCTTCTTGACGCCGCCATCAGCCGGATCTCCACCGCCATCTACTCTTTGCCATCGTTTGATAGAGCGCCAATGCTTATCGATGCCCAAATCTTGAGCGTCATCACCGTCATCTTGATCGATTAATTGCCGTCATCTTTATCATCACCACCTTCCATCGACGCAGCTGATCCTTCACTGACAACCTCATCGACTTCACGCTGCTGATCTTTCCCACTGAGTCTTCGTCGTCGCTGACTGTAGGCATCACAGTAGAGATCTAACAACATCAGATCTTCACGCCGTCGACTTCACACTGAGATCTCAACGCTGACTCTCCATCGTCCTCCTTTTCTCAGGCCGACATCATTGCCGTCCAGAAGCAACACGTGTTACACGTCGCCACCACCGTCACTTCACGCCGTCATCGCCGTCGTCACTCCATGTCGCCATCGCTGCCTTTAGTCTCCCCTTCCCAGGCCACCACCGTCACCTGTCACCGACACCGAGTCCTCGGGGCCCTAGCTGTCAAGCGAAGGAATAAAATGTGAAGCGAGTTGCGGGTTTGAACTTTCAAACCACCGTCTAGTAACCCTATCTAACATAACAGGTTTAATTCAGGTTGGATACATTTCACCCGCATGACTTGATCCTGATCCGACCCGCGGAGCGGCTCAAAACCTGGACCAAGTTCGAGGTTAAGCCAGAGTTGTTTTGAAGACTGAGTCAACTCAACCGAGTTGACTCGACTGAGCTAGCTCAGTTTAGAAGCAGCATAACAACCATTTGACACCCGTTTTAGGCTCGTTCGGAGTTTGTTTTGGAAACAGAGTTTGTAGTTGAGTCTCAGAGATATTGATTTTTTTCAGCTTAGGGTAGCAGATCTGACCTCGACAAGCTCCTATCTGGTGACAATTTTTTACAACAGTTCCATAGCGCTTCAGGCCCCGTTTCTGGCTGACTCGAGCCATATTCGGGTCGTTAAGATCCTTGGGGTTATTTCTGAGCTTATGCACTGAATTTTCTTCATGGGCTTTTACTTTTGTGGTAGATATATATACTGATGGTGAAGACAAGAAAGTTGAACGGGATATGTATGTAGATGTTTCGTATTTTCGGAGTTCTTATGATCGTTACATATATGAATACAAGGAAAGCCAAGTTGAGCATTTATTTAGTTATTTCTCTCTGACAATTTGGGAGAAAGACTAGAGACTTATGTACTGTGAGGTGTGTCAAAGATGAGGATCAAAAGGTTTTAGTTCGAGATGAAGAAATCAAAGAAAGATGGAGAGTATTTTAACAAATTGTTCAATGGTAGTTATACTCAAGACTTAGATAACCTTACCATTCAGTGCCAGGATATGAACCATAATTATATGCGCAGAATTAGTGAATCTGAAGTTAAAGAAGCCTTGAAGAGGATGAAGTCAAGGAAAGCTGTTGGCCCGGATGGAATTCCTATTGAGGTATGGAGATGCTTAGGAGAGGTAGGCGTGAGATGGCTGACAAACCTCTTTAACAAGATCTGGCTAACTAAAAAGATACCAAATGAGTGAAGGAAGAGTACCTTAATACCTCTCTATAAGAACAAGGGTGATATCTTGATTTGTTCAAACTATCGTGGAATAAAACTCATGTTTCATACCATGAAGCTTTGAGAAATGGTAATTGAATACAGGTTAAGGCAGAATGTTACAATATCAGAGAACCAGTTTGGGTTCATACTGAGACGATCGATGACAGAGGCTATTCATTTGCTTCGTCAATTTATAAAGCGATTTTGAGGGAGGAAGAGAAATTTGCATATGTTCTTTATTGATTTAGAAAAAGCTTATGATAAGGTGCCAAGAGAGGTATTATGGTGGACATTGATGAAAAAGGGAGTCCCCATCAAATATATTGACATAATCAAGGATATGTACGATGGAGTAGTGGCAAATGTCAGAACTTTTGGAGGCATAACAAGTGATTTTTCTATCACAATTGGATTGCATCAAGGATCTGCATTGAATCCATTCTTATTTGCCTTAGTGATGGATGAGCTTACTAGATCTATTCAGGATGAGATACTGTGGTGCATGCTATTTGCTGATGATATTATCCTAGTCGATGAGACTAGAGCTGGGGTAAATGCCAAATTGGAGTTATGGAGGCAAACTTTAGAATCTCGAGGTTTTAGATAAGTAGGGCCAAAACAAAGTATGTGGAGTATAAATTCAGTAAACAGGGAATCCGAGATTATAGTATTGTGAGACTAGATGGACAAGAAATACCGATGAGCAGTCATTTTAAGTACTTGGGTTCTATTATTCAAAAAGATGGGGAGATTGATGGTGATGTCAACCATGAGATCCAAGCCGGTTGGTTGAAATGGAGGAGTGCAACAGGAGTTTTATGTGATCATAACA
The DNA here is from genome assembly GCA_038442645.1 of Agave tequilana. NCBI lineage: Eukaryota > Viridiplantae > Streptophyta > Magnoliopsida > Asparagales > Asparagaceae > Agave > Agave tequilana. Next base: position 42,920 of record JAVJIF010001668.1, on the reverse strand, counting down.
TTTCATTATGGCTGAAGGGGAAGTTTTATCGGACTGCTATTAGGCCAGCTTTGTTATATGGCACAGAATGTTGGGCTATAAAGAGACATCATGCCTAGAAGATGAGTGTAGCAGAGATGCACATGCTTCGTTGGATGTGTGGTAAAACGCGAAGAGATAAGGTGAGAAATGAGGATATTTGTACTAAGATAGGTGTAGCCTCTATAGAAGAGAAGATGAGAGAAAATCGTCAACGATGATTTGGTCATGTGCGACGTAGACCTACAGATGCGCTAGTCCGACAAGTAGAGCATATCAATTTTGGGCAAGTTAAAAGAGCGCAGGGGAGACTGAAGAAAACATGGATGGAGGTAATACGACAAGATATAGAAGCTAAAGGTCTTAGTGAAGGCATATTGCTCGATAGGAATGAGTGGAGAAAGCTGATTCTTGTGCTCAATGCGGCGTAATTCTCTTTTGGTTCATGTAGCCTACCCCAAATACTTGGGACAAATGGCTTAGTTGTTGTAATTGGGGAGAAATGGCTTAACCCGACTTAGGTTGGATGGAGAAGCTTCTTATTGGTGGAAATGACAACTATAGATTATGTCAATCTTGATTTTTCTTGCAAAGTCTTCTCGTGCTCTGTATGTTCTGCACCTTCATACAGTAATATAACCCAAGATTGAACAAGAGCCCGAACTCGAGAGACAACAAATCATTGATCTGTTTGTTGAGTTTCAGGAGGCCCTATATGACATCTGACAGTTTCTAGCAAGTCAGGCTGCAAAGAATGACAATGTCCAGAGTCTACAGTCCTTGTTGAGCATGACATTCTTGATGAGCCAGAACCAGAAGTTGTTACTGAGTTGGTGCCATTGCAAGAAAAACTCTTCTCTGCCATAAAAATGAAAGAGTCTTGTTGAGATTTCTGTAGATCTCCCAGCGGAGCCTATCATGTCATGGAGCTATTGCCATCTTCTCAAGCTATGAGAGTTCTATTGTCCCTGAGATTGCCTGACTTATGCGACACTTTATAGATCATTTTACAACAGACAGGTTCACATAAGATCAAGCGTCTTATAGTGCAGAATACAATCGGTCCAGTATTCAACGGGGATAATTTGTCTCGGCATGCTTCATGTATTTTGCTCGAGCTATCATCAAATGCAGCTGGTTTGTCACAGAAGTTTCACCTCCACCATCGTGGTTCAGACATGAAGCATTAGTGCTGATTTCTCAACCACCATCTTGGCCTGATTGAGGATTCATGATGTGGTTCAGTTCAACCCGGTGTTACTACTGCATTCACCGGAGATGAATGCTTTTAAGCGGGAGAGAATGATGGAGATTGATTTAGTATCTTTAGTTGTAGTAGTTTTATTTGTTTATTTTTTAGTCCCACATGGGCTATGTTGAGAAAAATCTTACTGTGTGGGCCTATACAAGGTCAAGAGTTGTATTTGAGTAGGCAGGCTATGATGATCCGAATTAAACCCCTTTTCTTGAATCTAGTTGATGTGTTTTCAAAATGGATCTCTTGCATGCTGATTTGTGAGAGCGGGTGAGAGATCAGATGGGTGCCGATTCCCGAATTAATCAAAATTTATCTTTATTTTCATTCTTAAATTAGTTCTGCATCTCTTGATGAGAGGATCAAGGGATGAGAAATAGGTGCTGTAGCTACTCATTGGTTGATGAGCCCTGTTGAATTGGTTTGACATGTTTTGTTCCTTTCTCCTTGGTTGTCCATTTTCTGCATTAATTTACTTCTACCTTTAATTCTCCATGTTTCCTTCTACATTAGACACATGGCTTTTCTAGTTTTATTTTTGTTTGCCCAAAGAGTGCAACTAAAGATTCTTTGCCTTTTGCCGTTGCTCCATATATTTATCTCACTGTGCATGCCAACCTTTCCTGTCAATGTAAACAAGTATGTACTACTATATTTTAACACTACTGTCTTAAATTTGCATCCATTTCTTAGTTGGGACTCCATAATATGATTGTATTTCTCAAGTGTGGTGGCTGTTTCTCTTTGCTTTCCAGGTGATGAGCCTTTACAAAGTGATTCTTCGTGGAGTATGGAGTGCTCTCCAGTTTTGAGAGTACAGTCAATATATATCAGTTCTGCAATATTAGCTGCAAAAAGCCCATTTTTTTACAAGGCAAGAGACAAACTTGTATATGACTTCTTATTTCTTAATTCCTCTCATGAGTATGCTCACAAAAACATTGTTTTATTTGTTTATTGTATAGCTTTTCTCAAATGGGATGCGAGAATCTGACCAGCGGCATGCCACCTTAAGAATCAGTGCTTCAGGTAATTTTGGTGTAAGTACTATGTTTTGTAATTTACCTTCAGGTCCAAGACTCTGGAATACGCGAGGAGCAACATTCCAACAAAAATGTTGACATGAAATGACTAGCTGCAATTCTGTGCTGGCTGGATATAGTTTATCTGATGACTGATAATTTCCTGAAAGCTTGATTTTGCATTTAATTTGTCATGTGCTCCTGGCTCCTGATCTCATGTGCATCAAGTAATCAAAAGTGCTTCTTTTAGCAATGTTAGATATAATAGGTAAGTTTGGTTATAGAATCTTATAGTATTTTGAGTCTTATAACCTAGTAATATTACGAGTCGTAGTTGGAGTAGGATTTGCTCTCGTGTGAGGTCTTTAAAAGGAGATGTTTGTTTGTGGTTTTATCTTTTTATGCAATTGTATTTTTGTATCTTTGAATATCAATAAACATGTAGTACTTCATAGTTTAACGAGCAACAATGTTAAGGAGGCACGTGATACATAGAAAACAAACAACTGCACTGCGATACACGAATAAAACAATCTCATGGGATAATTTAGTATCAATGTGCAGTCAATATAAATATTTGTCTAGGTAATTTTTTTTTTATTTGAGGTTAAGATTAATTATTGTACTATGGAGAGTTATATTACAATACAAAATCATGAAGAAACTTGAAACAGCACGGTTACTTCTGAGTTGAGCTTGTTGGTTATCTTTCAAAAGGTTCATAAATTTTTAGTCAGTAAATCTTTAAATGTCGGAAGAATTAATAAATGTAATCTAACTAATAACAGAAAAATAGATGTAAAACAACAAAAAATGCCTAAAAAATTGAGTTACTAGAGATATATTAACAATTTAGCCATAAATTTATACTTATTAACTCAAGTATGATAAGCTACTGTATTGATTTGTTAAAATCCGGTTGATTGGTTATGAAGTAAATTGTAAACCTTAAGTTACTAAGTAAGTCTGACAACCTTTTAGTTGTAATTTATAAATTAAATCGGTAACCGGAAACCTTTTAGGTATGCAAGGACAATTTCAATGAACTTGATTCATTCTCTTGCAAATGCTTCAAAACGTAGTTGGTTGTAGCAGATGTGGATCTATGGTTAGGATATGATCAGAGAATGTGGAGATGGCACTTTTTTACTCCTAAATAATGGTTTTCATAAGACACACTATTCTATTTTCCTGTGACACATCCCTCTATCAATTAGTTGTGGTATACCACATATATGCTGTTCAGCCTTTTCGCATCCTCTTGCAGATCTGACATAGAATCTTCCGCATTAATACGTTCTTCCCTTACCCGCTGGGTTGGTACTCTATACCTGATTCCCATATCTCCTGTTTCTACCCCATTGCTTTTTTATAGTGCCAAGCAAAAGCTTATCATATGATATGCTAAAAGCTTGCCGTATTACTTCTACATCTTGTCCTTATGGACCTTGACAGCCGCTGTTAGTGTCAGGATAGACACTAGTCAAACAAATTTGGTTAGTTCTTCCTAGATTTGAATTTCTATATGCTCTTTTCATAAATTAAATTTATACTTCAACCGCAACCTATGTTGTCATAGCCAAACCCATTTTGGTTGGGGCTTGAAATATGATGGAATTGATGAGGTACAAATAATGAATAAAATCATTAAGATTATGGATATGTAATAACCAAGTCATTTTACTTTAAACTGACCAAATAAACAGCCTCCCATATTTGGTGTCAGCATCAACACTACTCAAAACAAATTTGGTTACTTGATATCTTTTCTATGCATTCTTCTCAAAAGCAAGTTATACTTCTGAGTTTTGACTTCAGGTCCTATTCGCCAAACCTGTTTGTATGGGTTTGAAGGACGAGAAGGACAAGGGAATTGATGAGGTATCAGGGGTAGAAATGAAAGAATAAAAGATTGTGAACATGTTAGTAACCAAGATATTTTAACTGAATAGGTAAAAAGGCTAAGGCTCCCATATTTGTCTGGTAACAGAATCTCACAAGCTCCTAAGCCAATGTTTCATATTAGGCTCGCTGCCACTACTGTGCCTATAACTGTTTGGTTTGATATAAGTTGGAGCTTCCATGTTACTCCAGTAGCATGTAGCTCCATTGCAAGGAGGGGAGGCCCCAGAGGGTGAACCTGATGTTTAGTTTCATGGTAATAGTGCTGGAAATCTAACTTGTACATATGTTTGAATGAGCTACAGTAGGTGATGACATCTTATTAGATAAATAGAAGATCAACAAACATCAATGATCAGTCACACCATATCTTACATTAGCATCAGCATATATTATTCATCTTCACAGAATGATGACAAATTCATCTTCACAAAATGATAACAAAGCCTCAAACAAAAAAAAGTAAGAAAATAATGAAATATAAATATTTATTATTTCCCAGAGAAATAAATAAGTATTAGATTATTAAGTGTTTATGATTAATCTTAGGAGTTGTTATAGGATTACATCTATGTCAGCGGTGTAAGGTTTAGGAGGATGAGATACTAAGGGCCTATTTGTTTCGTTGCAAAACGTCGCAAGTCGTAAGTCGTAAAATGAGAATGGAAAAAGTGAACTGTAGCAGAGAAAATATATTGTGTTTTACGGTGTTTGGTTGATAAAGTGAAAGTGTAAATGATAAAGTATATTGTGTTTTACGGTGTTTGGTTGGTAATGTAAAAGTGTAAGCGGAAAAGTTGACCACAAAATTAACTGTAGCAGTGATTTAAATATTATAAATACTATTAAATTAAATCTACTATTGCAAATTAAATTGTATTAATAAATTTGAGATAAAAAATTAATAATCTTAATATTTTATTTATAACAATAATATTAATAAAATATTAATATAAATAGTAAAATATTACTAAAATATTAACTACATAAATAATATAAAATTTAAGAAAATCTAAAGAACATTAATAAAATTTTAAGAATACTAATAAAATGTAAATATTAAAAAATCTTACAAAAATAATAAAATATAGTTATAATATTATAATATTAAAAATACTTTAAAATTATTGTAATATAAATTTTATTATAATATTATTGTAATATTATAGAAATATAAAATTAACAAAGTAAAATATAATTATAATTTAATAATAAATATCATTATAGTATTATTATACTGAATTATTATTACAATATTAACATAATAAATATTAATATAATATTAAATATATTATGATACTAATAAAGTAATTTTTATATTAAAAATAAATAATTAAATATATAGTAATTTTATATTAAAGTATAATATTGTTATATTAATAAAATATTAACTCTAAATAAGATAATAAAAAATGGAATAAGTATTAATAAAATAATAAAGTATTAAATAAAAATATTAAATTAAAATAGTAAAATATTAAATATTAAAACAATATAAAAACAATAAAAAAATTAAAGATTAAAAATATAAAATAATTAAATAATTAAATAAGAAATTGAACACTATTTAAATTATTAAATATTTAATAATATTAAATTATATATTGATTATCAAGTTGAACTGTAAGTGTACTACAAGTGAGAGTTACATGACCACAAAATTAACTGTAGCAACTGCAAGTTGGAAAATATGAGTGTAAAAGTGAGATTTACATGACCACAAATTTAACTGTAGCAACTGTAAGTGGGAAAAGAAGAGTTGCATTTTGCAACTTGTTTTTCAGCGAAACAAACAACGGAAAATGGAAAAGAAGTTTTACGACTTGCGTTTTGCGGCGTTTTGCGGCGAAACAAACATGCCCCAAGTGACTTAGTGGTAGTATTGAATGATTAGGGTTAAGTTGGGAGTATGATTGAGGGGAGATTTTACAGGAAATATGAAGAGGGAATAATGAGGTGAAGGATAATGAAAGAAAGATACAACAAGAAGATCAAGAAGCTGTTTCGGATGGATTGGATGCCTGAACAAAAGATCCAGAGGGGTGTAGAATCTCTTCAATTTCTTGAAGGGACTTGGTGGAGGACGGCGTCAGAACCCATTGCTCTTATGGGTCTTTAATAAAATAAATAAGTGACAGGATGGATTTTGATTTTGAAATTCAACAGTTTTAGCCCTAAGCACTGGATACTGACATCACTTTAAGACCCCCACTAATAAATATGCAGATACTCTCCAACTACTTGCATGAGGTCATTGCCCGGTCTTCAGCCCCATCATTGCCTGCACCAGCCCGGTCTCCACAGGCACATTGTCAGCCAGAGGAAAATTCACTTGTCTCATCATTTTTTGTGTCAACCATGTGTTCCGACTTTTATTCATGGCCTGCAAAAGAAAATAATAGTTTTTTTTGTTTATAAGTATGCTCTTGAGTCTCGACTCTTCAAGGTAAGTGCAGCTCATTTATTTTTTTCCTGCAACCAGAGGAGGCTGCTCTCATGGAACTTTTGAGTTTCATGTACAGTGGGAAACTGACGATCACCTCAGCTCCCCTTGTGCTTGATGTGCTGATGGCTGCTGATAAATTTGAGGTTGCTTCTTGCATGAGGCACTGCAGTCAGTTATTAAGGAGTCTATCCATGACTACGGAATCTGCGCTGCTCTATTTGGAGCTCCCATCCAGTGTCTCAATGGCCTCAGCTGTACAGCCATTGACTGATGCGGCTAGAGAATTCCTTGCCAATAAATACCGAGACATAACTAAGTGAGTTTCACTATCTGAATTAATTAATACTAGTAATGATCCAATAAACTAAACCTTCCTCTAGACACCACCACACCACTAACTATCAACATATTTCTTTAACCATTAGGTTCCAAGATGAAGTGATGAATCTTCCTCTCGCTGGCATTGAAGCAATCCTTAGCAGCGACAACCTCCAAGTAGCATCAGAAGATGCAGTCTATGACTTTGTACTCAAGTGGGCCCGGGCTCAATATCCAAAAGTAGAGGAAAGAAGGGAGATATTAGGGTCCCGCCTTGGCCGCCTCATCCGATTCCCATATATGACTTGCAGGAAACTGAGGAAGGTCCTGACGTGCAATGACCTCGACCAGGAGATCTCCTCGAAGGTGGTTCTTGAGGCTCTCTTCTTCAAGGCGGAAACACCACATCGGCAGAGAGCCCTCGCTTCAGAAGAGCTAGCAGCCTCCCGTCGGTACATAGAGCGGGCCTACAAGTACCGGCCAGTGAAGGTTGTGGAATTTGAGCAGCCCCATCCTCAGTGCATTGTATACCTTGATCTCAAGAGAGAGGAGTGCGCAAACCTGTTCCCTGGAGGCCGCGTTTACTCCCAGGCATTTCACTTGGGTGGTCAGGGTTTCTTCCTCTCAGCCCACTGCAATATGGATCAGCAGAGCTCGTTCCACTGCTTCGGCCTCTTCTTGGGGATGCAAGAGAAGGGTGCGGTTACCTTCACAGTTGACTACGAATTTGCTGCAAGGACTAGGCCAGCAGGAGATTTTGTGAGCAAGTACAAGGGGTACTATAACTTTACAGGGGGAAGGCAGTTGGATACAGGAATTTGTTTGCAATCCCTTGGGCATCGTTCATGGCGGAAGACAGCCTCTATTTCATCAATGGAAGTCTACAGTTACGAGCCGAGCTTACCATCAAGCCGCAACAACAGCGGCAGCAGCAGCAGCACTAGCGAGCTGCAAAGCTGCAGGGTTTTGGACTGTCTATGGTATTATCTCTGATGTAGCACATGGTCATGTATTTTAATACTCCTATGTTAACAGTCTTGATCAGCAAAACATATGTATTTTGAATTATTGAATGGAAAAGGACAGCATCGGCGGTTCTTGTGTTCTCTCAAGAATATTTTGCTGCAGTTTTATTTACGGACTCCAAGTGATTTTTACGTTCTTAACAAAGACATTACTATCATTACATTGAAATACACTACATTGGTTAAGAAGCGCAATTGAGACATCGTCAATCTTTGCGTTTGCTGTGTCCTTGGCCTCATCATTGTTAGGATTCTCCGATAAATGGATCCTGCTTTTGCTGGCCGCGACCGTTATCTCAACCTCCTCTCCTCGCCTTGGCCTCACCATGGAACCGTATGTCCTGACCCTTCTTGAGATCATACTCTTGGGAAAAAAGCCCTCCATTGATCCCCCTTCACGTTGCAGGCTCTTGAGTTGCTGGATGGCTCCTCGGTTCTAGTCGAGTCTTCAAATATGATGAGCATCGCCATTTACACCAGCAGAGAGTTGTGGAAAAAGTTTTCATGTATCTCTTCTAGGCAGCATGCAGTGCTCATCCCTGGTATCAGCGGCCGCGAGGACCTCGGAACAGTTATTCTTGATCTACAAGAAGAAGGAAGAAGAAGAAGAAGAAGAAGAAACAATACAATTTTAAAATAACAAGAAACAAAAGCATGCATCTCAATGAACAAGAGAACGGCTGAAGATCATTATTCTAAACTAAAAAAGATACCCACTTTGAATAACTCTGACCAAGAAAAAAAAAAAAAAGAAAAGAAAAGATTGACAATCAACTCTTAATCAGCTCTTATTCGGAAACAGAGTTAAGAACTGATACTTTGGGCAGTCTCAGGGCATGCGAACTATCAGTTTTCGCTTTTACTAAGTATCTTGGTCGGTCGCAACTACAGGACCCTCGCATGGAAAGAAAACAAAGAAATGTGTCATGATACAAACCAAGAATGAAATCATTGTTAACGGAATTAGAAAATGAAAGAAACGGGAAGAAGGAGAACTCTGGACTACAGCAGAAGTGGGATTTCATGTAGCCCATTTCATCATTTCATGACGGTTTGAGGGGCAACTGACGTGCATTAAAAGACAGACAATTTTGAAATTTGATGAAAAATATATAATTTTGCTTTTAGACATTTCACGGCGGTTATTAAAAAAACTGCTATAATATATTATTCTTATGGCTTCTTTGAAGCATAGCCGTAAAAGCTCAAAAGGCGATGATATTTTTGAAATTTATTGAAAAAATACACAATTTTACCTTTAGATTTTTATGGTGGTCATTAAAATAACTGTCGTAGTATGCTAGTTTAACGAATGTTCTTTGAAGAAACACCGTAAAAGCTCAAAAAATGGTGATATTTTTTAAATTTGTTGAAAATATACACAATTTTATCCTACGATTTTTTACGGCGATTATTAAAATAATCATCGTAAAAAGTAACATTTTATGATGGTTTGTTTTAGAATCGTCGTGGAAGGCATTTTGAAATCGATTTGATCAGCCACGTCAACGATCCGCATCTCAACACTATTGGACTAGTTGTGTTCTGCTTTCTGATCACCTCCCTCTCTCTCCCCTCACCCTCATTCATCAAGGGGAGTTCGATCTCTCTCCCCCATTCATTAAGGCAATCTCTCTCTCTCTCTCTCTCTCTCTCTCTCTCTCTCTTCTCATTCATTAAGGCCTCGTTTGATCACCAGGGGAGTTCATCAAGGTGCTTTCTCTCTATTTCGCCCTCGCTTCGGGATCTGCAAGAGGGACTTCTCAAAGAAATTTAATCCAGAGGATTTGGCCCCGAGCCCCCCGGGAGTAGGGTTCTCCGCCCCCTTCTAACCCTCACGGCGATCTGACCGCACAGGTTGATCTACGTAATAACTCTGCGTGGGACGACAAATCATTCAAGGCGAGTTTATCTCTCTCTCCTTGTTCATCAAGGTGAGTTCATAAATTATTTGATGATTTTAAATTTTAGGGCTGATTATGATATCTGTTTGATCTGATTTTAAATCTATCTGCAACTAGGAGAAAGAGGGGATCATCAGGCGGGATGGAAGAGGAGGACGAGGGGATCATGAGGAGGATGAGGGGATCACCATCGAGAATGGACAAGGAGGACGAAGAGAGGATCATGTTAAAATTATATTTTTTTTTTTTAAAAAAAGAGGCATTTTCGCGGCGGTTTAAAACTGCCGTTGTTGCCTCTAGCTTACAACGTCGCCTAAATAGTGTTGGCCCAGAGGCCCTTCACTCTAGTTTGATGATGATTAACTCATGTAGTTATAGTTTACTAATAATCTTGTGATATTTAGTTCAGATATTTAACCAAAATATTAGTAGGTGATTAACTTCAACAAAGGTGTTTTGGAGCTTTCACATAGTGATTTAAGAGCTCGAGCGTCAAGTTCACATCTAGCACTCAGTTGGAGTCAAGCTCGGTGGATCACATTTGGATCGAGTCGACTTGGAGACGGAGTTCTACAAGAAGACCTCGGTTTGTTTAGTTTAAGATTTTGTTTAGATCATTGTAAAGATTAGATAGTGTTGATATGCTCAAGTTCACAATACACACACACACACACACACTTTTTAAGTTTATTGGTTTTTAGTTTACCCAATATTGGATTTCATGTCAAAAATATAGATATAATATCTTTCATGTATATTGGATTCTATCCATATACTATATGCTTCAAAGTTGTTTAAATATCATGTTTTTATATTTACATGTATTTTGGAAAAATCGGATTTCTATTTCGAAAATCTAAGTTTTAGAAAATACAGTTTTTGATTTAAGGCAAAATTTCAATATCACAAAAATGGTTCAAATTGTTTGAAATACGTGTTGAATTTTTGTCACACATATTTGTATTTCAAATATCTTATAAGAACATATTTTTGTGGAATTTATGTGTATTTTATGGGATTTTTTAGAAGGCAAAAACCCAAGATTTCAATCCCTTAATGGCTGCACTGGCTGTCTGCCGGTCGACCGGGCCGGTCAGCCGAGGCAGAAGTCGGTCGACCGGTCCGGTCGACTGACGTGCACAGGACGTGCACGCAGCCAAGCTGGTGGGCCGGTTGACCGGGTCGGTTGACCGCCAGAGAGCTTCTGCTCTCTGGAAAAGGCCCCGTCGATGGACCGGCAGAGAGCTCTGCTCTCTGTATCCAGCTCCGATCGATCGAGCGATCAACCGGCCAGAGAGTCATTGCTTTCTAGATCCAGGCCCGGTCGACCGAGCGGTCGACCGGTAGGCTCAACGGTCATAAATTTGACCGTTGGCCGGTTGACCACCCGGTCGACCGAAAGGGCAAATTTGCCCTTTGCAGCTGCCAACGGGCAGATTTATTTTGGGGCTATATATACCCCATTTCTTAAGCTATTTTTAACAAGTTTTAAAGAGAAAAATTCTCATTCTTTCTAGTGTTTACATACAAGTTTTTAAAAGAGTTTTAGAGCCAAAAGATTTCATCTTTATTTGTTTTAAAGGGTTAGAAAAATCAAAGAAAAATAGGATTTTTGGGATATTGGTTTTGATCTTCTTTTCAATCTTAGTCTAGTTATTTTTCCAAGTATTTTTCTTTATGTTTTTGTTTTCCAAACTCTTTATATTCTCACACTTGAGCTATCATATCTATCCTATCTATAGGATCATTGTTTTGTGAGAAAGAATTGGTTTGTGGTCTTTTGTGATCACCTAGTATTGTAAACCTCTTTCATTTGAGATTGTTGGTATCCCTCTTGTGTAGAGGTGATTGTTGTGTTGTGTTGGAATCCCTCAAGTGTGAGGTGATTGTGGTTGTATGACTTTGAGCCTTATCCCTCAAGTGTGAGGTTGATAGTTGTTTGGCTAAGTGTCCATCCCTCTAAGTGTAGAGGTGATTTGTTTTGTGCCTTGCCTCTAGCGAGAGGTTGTATTTGTTGAGAGAGGAGTTGTGTACTCCCAAGTTGTATTTGCCCAAATCCTCAGTGGAGGTTCCCTGTGTAGGAAGTCCTTGTGTTGACGAGTTAGTGGAAATCCTTCTGTGTGAAGGCGAGGACGTAGAGCTGGGTACTCGAACCTCGAAACATATCTTGGTGTTTGCGTTTAATCCACTTTCTCTCTCTCTCTCTCTCTCTCTTATATTATGCCTTGCATCATTTCATATTGTTCATATCATTTATATGCTTGGTATTGATTGTGTGTGTGCTATACTTGTGTTAAACCAAGAGAGCTTCATATAGCACCTCAACTCTTATTCAGAGGAATCAAGAGGAGTTAGTCCAGAGCCCTTCACCGGGAATTCGGCTACACTCTTTGGTTACACTAAGTGTGTTGCAATTAGTTTTTTAATTCTGCATTATTTATCATTAGATTAGCCTTACACCTATTCACCCCCCTCTAGGTGTATTTCAATTGGTATCAGAGCCTACGCTCCTGATAGTAGGTTTTCCACCTAGGAGTGAGATCTTGGTTGCTAATCTAGTATTTGCATTTGCACACTTATTTGTTTATACACACACTCATAGATTGCTTGACCCCTCCCATGTATAATGTTTCTAACATCGACGTATGGAAGATTAAGATGAGTATGTATCTCAAAACCCTAAATTTGCATGTTTTCCTTACCGCTACCAAGAAATTCTATCTTGATAATAGCAAGCATATAGAGGCCAATGCACAAGCCCTTGAGGCACTTAGGAGCACACTTAACAAAGAATATTTGTGTATGGTTTCTCATTGTAATTTCGTTTTTGCAGTGTGGAACACTTTGACCTCTCCAAAGCTTCAAACACCAAATATTGTGGAGGAGAAATCTAGTGGAGAATCTGAGCTACATTGCTACATGGTCCAAGGGAATGACTCCCTTGAGGTAAACTCGGATGCTCAATTAAATGATGATGATGCTAGTTCTTCTAGTAATGATTATATTGATGCCGATACTTTAAATGAAGAACTATCTATTATTTGTGAAAAATTGCTAGAAAAATATAAAGTTTTGAAATTTTTTTTTTAGACTTAACAAAGAAAATAAGGATTTGTGTTCAAAACTTGATTTGGCTTTGCAAGAGAAGGTTGAGATTTCGAATGAATGTGACTCATTGAAATCCCAACTTAACCTTGCCTTAAAAGAAAATGAAATTTTGAAAAGTAAAAATGATTGTGAAAATGTTTTGAAGAAAAATGAGACTTTAACTTCAAAACTTGATTTTGTTGTAAAAGAAAATGATTCTTTGAAAAACAAATTATTTCTATTTCAAAGGATTTGGATTTGTTTTCAAAGAAAAATACTACTTTACAAAATGACATTGATTCACATGTTTGTCATGCTAATGTAGCTTCATCATCTAGCTTACCTATTGCATGCTCCACTTTATCTTCAAGTATTAAAAATGATATTTGTGTTTTGAAGAAAAGTGTTGATTGTTTGGGCTCCACTTTGAGCCAATGTACTATGAGCCACACACGGTTGGAATCCATGTTTCGAAAGAAACAAGTTCCAAATATGCATGCACACAAATCACGACATACACATGCTCCTCACGTTCACACTCACAACACTATGTATGCTCATGTGTACACATGTACACATTGTGGACGTAAGGGCCACCTTGCTAAGTTTTGTTATGATAGAGTACATGATGAAAATTTAGCAAATAAGTTTGTTTGGGTTAGGAAAGGAGCTAACCCCCATGGACCCAAAAGAGTATGGGTACAAAAATCTACCCCTATGGTATTTAATGTAGGTGTGGGCTCTCACATGACGTGAGAGTTGTTGGTGCCTTGAGGTGGATGCGTTCCGAGCTAAACGGTGACTATGTTAGATGCATCACTTTCAAGGGGAGTTTGGTGGGAGGACCACCTTGGTTTGGAGCCTAGAGATGTGTCATAATGGTTTTGGTAACGATCTCTTACTCTTCTTTTAGTTTACATGCTTTTATGATTGATTTTTAGCATGTTTTAGTTTTTATGATTAGTATGTTAAATGGGATGAGAATTAGATTTGTGACATACATGCATAGTATTTGAGATACACCCATATTCATATGGATTATTACTTTTGTGTTCTCACCATAGTTTAACTATTGTGTATATCATGAATCTAAGACATGTGCATTTACTTAATGATCATCTTGGTTTATGTTTTGTTTTATGCTTCAATGTTTTGATTATATGTTTAGATGTAATTTTTCATTAAAACTTGTGCAAATGCTTGAACAACTAATGAGCCACAAATTGATTATTATATATTTGTACTTGATTGCTCATTTGTACCCATTAGATGTACTAGTATAGCCTAGTTTTGATGATTCATACATTTTGACTTGTATTCCCTATTTTGTACATTTTTTCATTAATATGTGTTTAACTTCATGTATATGTTAATTTTGCCAAAACTTTAAATATACATATACATCCTTAAGCCACTAGCCTTCATGCATATATTTTTGTGGACTCGTTCATATTTGGATATGTATGTATACCTTTAGTTTTGACTAAACATACATATGCCTCGGAGTTAGTATTGTTTAATGAAAATTAAATTTAATGATTTTCGTGTTTTCATTTATAAAGGAATTTCATATTGAACCTTATTGTCTATTCCCATGATTATGCTTTTCACATTCTTGTACACTCACTTAACTTGATGTTTTCTCATGACTTCGTTTTCATGAGTATTATATGTGCTATATAGATTTTAAGTGTTGATTATGTGATTCTCATATTTCATGGATATGTTATTGTTTTATTCCTTACTTGAAGGATTTCGTACTAGTTTACAATTTTATCATATAACTAGTTCGTATTCTTCGTTTTGAAAGAGTTTTCAATTATGCTAAACTATTTTCAAACTTATTTTTGAAAATCCTTCCATCAATGGGTGGTTGGATGGGCGACCATACCTTATTTGCTCAAATTGAAAATCTTTTTTAACATGTGCATAAATAGGGAGGTATTTATGAGTTATACACTTGATTCTCATTGTATTTTCAATTGGTATCACAATTGATATTTATTTTGTAGACTCATATTTGTTTCTATATATGTATGCTTCAACTTCAAATAGTATCAATTTCGATTGGTATTTAATTTTTCATACATATATATGTGTTTTGATTGTGTTTACTATATCTCTATATCTTTGAGTACAAATTTTGATATGCTAAGCTTGATTTAGTCCTTTATGACAATTATTTTTCAATTGGTATCTTATACAAGCTTATGCATCATTTTCATTTGTATTTCATAAAGGGGGAGAAAATTCTTGTTTTACCTTTAAATCGGTTTTGTTTACAATTGGTATCTTACTCCCACTCTTTATGCTGAAAAAATTGATATCTTAGTTTTTATCTGGTTTTCTATGCTCCTAATGAAAATTATTTTCAATTGGTATATGTTTCATTTTCAATATTGGTATCAAGAATATTAAATTGATATTATTCTCTATTTGGTATCTTTATTGCAAAATGAGTTTAGTGTTTAACCAAAAGATTGGTTTATGTTTTTCAATTGGTATCAAAAGTGTAAAATATTTTCAATTGGTACTAATTTTACAATTGGTATCAAGATTTCCTATATGTTTATATCTTTCAATTGATATCAAAATTTTTGTTGGTTTCCTCAAAATGTTTTGTTTATTTTTTATTGGTATCATAAATTGATATCATGATGTTTCGATGTATACCTCCATGCTAAATTGATATATTTTTCAATTGGGTATCATAATGCTTTGATTTGTATTGTTTATATCCAAGGGAAGCTTAACATCTTCTCTATATATAGGTTCATGTTGAGTGTATGTCATATTGAGGAGTTTGACCGCTCTTCCTTATGTAGTACACGTGTGTAGTAGGAGCTTCACATCTCCTTTTATACATTGCATATTATACTTTATGTGGTTAGGATTTAGTCATCTCTTTTCATATAAATGCATGTATGCAGGGGGAGTTAACTTCACGTCTCTTCTTTTCATGAATGTATATCACATATATACTTTTATTGTTTGTTTTATGCAAAAAGGAAGAAAACTATTATTTATGCCCTTTATTGTTTGTACCCCTTTGTTGATGAACTGATAAAAAGGGCAGAGATATTTTGGAGTTTGATATATGCATGTTTGTTTATATGTTGTTTATATGCATGTTTGTTTATATGCATGTTTGTTTAAATTTGTGATCTTTTACCATTGATATCAAAAGCATCTTTTGTTGGTATTGGTATCAAAGAGCATGTTTGTTGTTTTGTTGGTATCAAAAGTTTTTGTTGGTATCAAGAGCAACATGTTTTTAAGAACATATTTATTTTAAATTTGGTATCAAGAGCATGTTTATTTCATTGGTATAAAATATCATGTTTGTTTCATTTTCTTATTTTATGCATGTTTATGCATATCTATATTGAGAATTCATTGAATATCTTTATGTTTATTGTTATGCATGAGTTAAGGGAGAGTTTCTATGAAGCTTAACTTTAATCTATGCATATATAGCTCCATGAGTTTTGTCATCATCAAAAAGGGGGAGATTGTTGGCCCAGAGGCCCTTCACTCTAGTTTTGATGATGATTAACTCATGTAGTTATAGTTTACTAATAATCTTGTGATATTTAGTTTCAGATATTTAACCAAGATATTAGTAGGTGATTAGCTTCAACAAAGGTGTTTTGGAGCTTTCACATGGTGATTCAAGAGCTCGAGCGTCAAGTTCACATCTAGCACTCGGTTGGAGTCAAGCTCGGTGGATCACATTTGGATCGAGTCGACTTGGAGACGAAGTTCTACAAGAAGATCTCGGTTTGTTTAGTTTAAGATTTTGTTTAGATCATTGTAAAAATTATATAGTGTTGATATGCTCAAGTTCACAATACACACACACACACACACTTGTTTTTAAGTTTATTGATTTTTGGTTTTCAGTTTAACCAATATTAGATTTCATGTCAAAAATATAGATATAATATCTTTCATGTATATTGGATTATATCCATATACTATATGCTTCAAAGTTGTTTAAATATCATGTTTTTGTATTTACATGTATTTTGGAAAAATCGGATTTCTATTTCGAAAATCTATGTTTTGAAAAATACAGCTTTTAGTTTAAGGCAAAATTTCAATATCACAAAAATGGTTCAAATTGTTTGAATACGTGTTGAATTTTTGTCACACACATTTGTATTTCAAAGATCTTATAAGAACATATTTTTGTAGAATTTATGTATTTTATGGGATTTTTTAGAAGGCAAAAACTCAAGTTTTCAATCCCATAATGGCTGGACTGGCTGTCTGCCGGTCGACCGGGCCGGTCGACCGAGGCAGAAGTCGGTCGACCGGTCCGGTCGACTGACGTGCACAGGACGTGCACGCAGCCAAGCTGGTGGGCCGGTCGACCGGGTCGGTCGACCGCCAGAGAGCTTCTGTTCTCTGGAAAAGGCCCTGGTCAACCGACCGGTCGACCGGCAGAGAGCTCTGCTCTCTCTATATCCAGCTCCGGTCGACCGAGCGGTCGACCGGCCAGAGAGTCGTTGCTCTCTGGATCCAGGCCCGGTCGACCGGGCGGTCGACCGGTGGGCTCAACGGTCATAAGTTTGACCGTTGGCCGGTCGACCGGAAGGGTAAATTTGCCCTTTGCAGCTGCCAACGGGCAGATTTATTTTAGGCTATATATACCCCATTTCTTGAGCTGTTTTTAACAAGTTTTTAAAGAGCAAAATTCTCATTCTTTCTAGTGTTTATATACAAGTTTTTAAAAGAGTTTTAGAGCCACAAAATTTCATCTTTATTTGTTTTAAAGGGTTAGAAAAATCAAAGAAAAATAGGATATTTGGGATATTGGTTTTGATCTTCTTTTCAATCTTATTCTAGTTGTTTTTCCAAGTATTTTTCTTTGTGTTTTTGTTTTCAAACTCTTTATATTCTCACACTTGAGCTATCATATCTATCCTATCTATAGGATCATTGTTTTGTGAGAAAGAATTAGTTTGTGGTCTTTTGTGATCACCTAGTGTTGTAAACCTCTTTCATTTGAGATTGTTGGTATCCCTCTTGTGTAGAGGTGATTGTGGAGGTTGTGTTGGAATCCCTCAAGTGTGAGGTGATTGTGGTTGTATGGCTTTGAGCCTTATCCCTCAAGTGTGGTTGATAGTTGTTTGGCTAAGTGCCCATTGTTGGCCCGAAGGCCCATCACCTAGTTTTGATGATGATCAACTCATATAGTTATAGTACTAATGATCTTGTGTTTAATTAGTGACAGATTTATGATCAAGATCTTAGTAGGTGCATAGCTTCAATAAAGGATTTAAAGTCAAGTTTTGGAGCTAGCACGGTGTTTGGACCAAGTCAAGAAGGCTTCAAGTGAAGACTTCAAGAAGATGAAGACTTGTGTCTAGGTTTGTTTTTAGAAGATTTTATTGTTAGATAAAATGTAAAGGATAGAATAGTTGGTGGATTGCTCAAGTATCATATACACACACACTCTTGTTTTTTGTTAGTTTTTATAAAAGAATTTTCAGTTTAGAAAAGACCTTTTATTTTGGAAAAATACGTTTTTGGTTAAAGACTATATAAATCATGTTTAGAGCTTAATGTCAAAAACATAGATATTTCACCATGTTTGTGTAGTGGATCATATCCATACACACTATGCTTTCAAAGTTGTTTAAATATCTTGTTTTGTATTTGGAGAAGTTTTGGAAAAGATAAGTTTTAGAAAAATCAATTTTGGAAAATACTGTTTTCATTTGAGCCAATTTTTCCATATTACAAAAATAGTCCAAATCATTTGTAACATGCCTTGATTTTGTGCAAGCATGTTTGTTTATCAAAGTATATTGGTAAAACTATTTTTGTAGATTTTTTGTGAATTTATGGGATTTTATTTCAACCAAAAAGACAAAGTTTTAAATCCCAGTTTTCTGTTTCCAGGCTTCAGCCGGTCGACCGACCCGGTCGACCGAAGTCTGAAGTCGGTCGACTGGGCGGTCGACCGACGTGCACAGACGTGCACGCCTTTGTGCACTGGAGGGCCAGTCGACCGACCCGGTCGACCGCCAGAGAGCTTGTGCTCTCTGGAAAACCCGGTCGACCGAGCGGTCGACCGACAGAGAATCTGTTCTTTGTTCCAGGGCTCGGTCGACCAGGCCGGTCGACCGCTGCCCCAACGGTCAGAAAATGACCGTTGGCGGTCGACCGGACGGTCGACCGACAACTCTGTCAGATCCCAACGGTTAGTTTTTCTAACTCTATAAATTGGGGCATTTGGGGGCTGTTTTACACAAGATTTTCAAGTTGATTTTTCATCAGTTTTCCCAACTCTTTTAAGAGGTTTTCTCCATTTATTTTAGAGCAAATATTTTCAATCAAAAGGAGAGTTTTATCAAGAGTGTAAAAGTGATTTCTTTGAGTTTTCCTCCACCATTTCCATCCTAATTTTCTCACACAAACACTTGAGCTATCCATTGACATTCATCCTATATGAGTGTTGTAGTGAGAGTTTTTATTGGTGATCAAAGTGTTTAGATCACCAAGAGATCCTTTCTTGTTTCTTTGAGAAGGCGGACAAGTGTGTTCGCGGGTGTTTAGAGTTCGTGTGTGAACTCTTGTGTAACACCCCGCTCCCGGAATACGTACTTAGTTGCGTATTCAGATTTTTGATCGTATTTTTTCGATTTACCTTCTGTACTCATTTTGTATTATGAATTGTTTATATGATTGTTTTGTCTTAAATTTGGATTCGTGGACTCGGAGTCAGCCCTAGTCTGAACCGAAGACCCGATCCTAATATATTACTTGATTTGGTCTTTCCGGTAATTAGATTTGACCGATTTCAGTTTCAAATATTATTTTCCTATATTTTTGATTTTATATGATTTTCTGGAATTTTCCTGAATTTAATTAAATATCTTCAAAACCAGTGTCGGCCAGTGCTGCTGACCGATTCCCGGATTTTTAGTTTACAAACGGTTTAGAATTTCTAAAAGTTCCTTTAGACATTATTTCTTAAAATCCTATTTTCTACCTAAATACTTTTTCTGGGAATTTTATGAATTTATGAAAATTCCACCGGAGTCGGTAGCTAGCTGATTCCGGGATTTTAGTTTTAAAACTGTAAAGTATTTATTAAAACGGATTTCACTATAATTCTTAGATTAATATTCTTGATTTTTGATAATTATTTCGGGTCGTTCCGAGATACTTGAATTTCGGACGATTCCGGTATTTTCCCGAAAGATTTCCGCATCCGCAACCGAATCCCGGGAATCCGCCACTTTCATTATTTTTCATTTTCTCTTCCAAGAGAATAATTTCCCTTTTCCATTTTCTTTTCCTTTTCCTATTTTCTTTCTTTCCTTCCACCCTAAGTTTTCCCCAAACTTTTACAACTTCCAATTCCTTCTCTAATCTTCCAATTACTTCCACCACAAATATCTCCACCTCACCCTCCACCTCACCCCTCACCTTGGCAAGCCAAGTGGCCAAAAGAGGGACACCTCACCTCCCCTATTTACAAAAACCCCCCTCTCTTTTAATTATTTGCACCTCCTTCACAAAATCTAAAACCTATAAATACTTTCCTTCTCCTTTCTTTATTCATTTTCACTTCATCTTTCTCTTTCTTCTCTTCACCAAAACCCTAACCTCCAACATCTCCTTCACCTCCACCACCTCCGCCGGCGCCTCCGGCCACCACGACACCGGCGAGAGACCCCCGAATTCCGGCCACCACTTCTTCTCACCAACACCAACAACAAAACCACTAATCCCACCTTCTTCTTCATCATCAACTTCCATCACTACCACCATCACTCCATCACCTTGTACTCTTTTTGGTGAGTGTTCTTCTTCACCAAGATTTGATTAATTCTTAGTATAATTATGTCTTCATATCATGTATACTTAGGTCTTCAAATCATGATTAGTTGACATCAAACAAAACCATCACAAATCTGTTCTGTGCGCTGTTTCCAGTCGATTAGTCGACTTGACCTAAGGACTAGTCGACTTGAAACCCTTAGTTGAAACGTAACCTTTTCTAGAACACAGTTTTAGTCGACTTAGGTTATTTATTAGTCGACTGGAAACCTCTATTAGTCGACTACTCCCTTGACCCTAGTCGACTAACCTTTCCTGAATCAGAAACCCAACTCTCTGTTACACAGTTTTAGTCGACTTAGAGTGTCTGTTAGTCGACTTGAAATCATTGTTAGTCGACTACTCTTTCCATCCTAGTCGACTAACTTTTCCTGAAACCAGAACCCAACTCTCTGGAACCCAGTTTTAGTCGACTATACCAGACTGTTAGTCGACTAACCCCTCTATTAGTCGACTACCCTTTCCACCTAGTCGACTAACTTTAGCTGTCTGTTATGGTTGATTTCTTTCTTGAATAGGAACCTTATCCTCTAGACTTACATCACATATTGGTACTACTTGACTTGTCTCTTGACAAACATCATCTTCCCTTCTCTCTTTCTCTCTCCTCTTCACTCTACATATTTGTATCATATATTATGGCGCATCCCGAGTTCCGTGGATTTCGGACCTTTCGGCTTTTCGGTGATTTAGGCGAGTTGTCTCGCTCTTCTCTCGTCTCTATTTGAGTTTCCCATTTCGTCGGGACGATAAGTATTTCACTTCTTATTTCCATATTCATGTATCGCCCTGCAATTGCTTGTATTATGGTAGCTTCATTTTTACTTGTGCCATGCTTATGATATGCTTGCTTCTTTATAGTATACCATGCGTGGCCGACCCTTCGTGGTCGTTGGACTTTGAGTCACTTCCATGTTACCACTTGCTATTACTCAGACCGTCAGTTACATGTTTCTATTTAACACATGTATATCACTTGCCAACTGATTGGTTATCATCTACTACCTGGCATGCCACTACTTGGCAAGACCCTTTTTGTTATGCCATGACTTAACCTGACTATTATCAATCTTTTGATATGCTTGGTTGTTTATTAAATATCATCATTCTGTCATGCTATCACTTAACACCCAGCATGATAACTTGACTTGTGATTATCACCTTTACGGGAACTTTACTTTATTATCCTGTATCATGATCAGTGACTTGTATTCCCGCTTTATATGCAGTGACCTGACTATATAGTACTTATGTACTCCTGATTTCCTGATCATGTCCTGTTCCAGTTATTCCCGTAAAGTGATAATTAAACTAATGAATCCTAAAAAGGACCAACTTGTATTGGGTCGGGGGAAACATGCGGATATCAATATGTGTTCGTGTTTACAGTGGCTTTTAGGAATGTTGTGCAACTACATGTTCCGGTCTGACCTGTGGGCCTCCAGGGGACCGAGGGGAGAGCTGGCTCCCTCATTACTGGTACCATCATGATAAGGGCATACATAAGTCCCTCCTGTTAGCCTTGCGGCTGGTTTCCGTTACCATGCAACGGAACAATCCTGGGCCGTGGTCCCGGGTATGTACGGGACCCACTGTAAACATAGTTCGTTGATACCCCCGCTAGTTTCCAATAACAACCTTGTTTTACTCGGATATGGATCTATGTGCGTTGGGACGCTAGTTCACATAGCTAGATATCAGGCTAAGACGAGTAATAATAAAGTGTCGTAATAACCGGCTCTTTAAGTTGTAAGTAGAGGTATGTGGAATGGGACGCATACTAAAGCCTGCAACTTAAACGGCTATGAATCTGTGATGTGCCTTACCATAATTACTTGTTCCGGACTTTATATCGGATTTCCTGTTTTATGAGTATTATGTTATGACCACCTTGTAACTCAGGTTGTATGTGCTTAGATTACGATGATATGAGATAAAGGTATATAGATGAGGGTTTCCTTGTTTGGATTATTCCTTCGATGTACTAGTCTCATAGAACCGTGATCTAAAACCATACAATCAGATTTACTCGTCCTTGGTTTTATTCGAATTTCCTGTTTTATGATTATTATGCCACACCTGTTCATATCTGCTCTAACCTATCTGTCCCCTGAGCATTTCTTACTTGATATCATTTGTTATAAGCATACTTGTACTCACCCTGTTTCGCCACTTGGTATTGGTACTACTCGCCTGGGGAGTGTCATTTGACTCCCCTGGATCCTCATGTCCAGGTCTTGGAGCTTGGAGCGTGTAGATTCTCCCTGTTGTGGATCAGAGTGGCGCAGCGGTAGCGTGGATCCCCAGCCGATCATCCAGAGCTCCATCCTTCCAGGCCCCCTTGTGGGTCTCTCGAGTTTTCCTTTATAAACTCGTGAGTACCCTTTTCTGTTTATACTTGTGCATTTCCTAGTCCTTTATACTGTTCATATATGTACATTTCCATGTA
Source organism: Agave tequilana (assembly GCA_038442645.1). Classification (NCBI taxonomy): domain Eukaryota; kingdom Viridiplantae; phylum Streptophyta; class Magnoliopsida; order Asparagales; family Asparagaceae; genus Agave; species Agave tequilana. The sequence goes on along the minus strand of JAVJIF010001668.1, from coordinate 19,637 downwards.
TTCCCGCATTTGCGCATATCAGTGATGTAATATTCATGTAATATTGGATCACTTCTGGTGATAACTTTATAATTGTACTTATGTGTTGGAATGTATAATGCACCATTGCTTCCGTACTCTGATTCTTGTCTGTACTGATGCTTAGCGTATATACGGGAGGGTAGTTCTGACCTACGTATATACGTCGCAGTGACGTCCCCGTATCCGCTGGGATCGGGGCGTTACAGGATGGTATCAGAGCCTAGGCTCTAACTTCCTCAGTACGTCCAGAGGGCAAATTAATGGTAAAGAAATTTGCAACTGGAATACTTGAGTCTTGGTTATACATTCTAACTACAAGTGCAGAGTTATCTAATTCTTGACCATCCTTCCTTTGATTCCTAATCCCTCCTATCCTTTCCCTGTTTTGGTTTTATGAAGCCTTTATGCCAACTTAAGATATGATTAGACTAGAGAGGTAGTGGCTGGTTCAGAATGAAGCTATTATGTGACCTCTTCGGCGAATTCTATGAAGCTTGGTATTCTCCAGATTGATCCTGATCTGGCTACCTTTCAGAAGTCAGCAGTCGGAATTCTCTACGGATATTCTTTCAGAGTGATTGGTGCCTGGTATTCGGGATTCTTAATTATCGGTCTTCTTTATTATTATGCTCAGGACTATCAGGATTTCCTTTATCTTCAGTATTCTGGCTTATTCTCGGAGGGCTATCAAATATGCAGTACAACTGGAATTCTAAAGATTTATACAGCCGGAAGTGCGGAGGATGATTATTGTTCAGTCGACCTGAGAGCCCAACCTATAGTGCTTCATATCTTAATTGGTATAAATTCCACCCTTGACCTCTTTGTGTTCATTTTACCCCTTACCGAAATTGCGAGGACGCAATTTTTTGTAAGGTGGATGGAATGTAACACCCCGCTCCCGGAATACGTACTTAGTTGCGTATTCAGATTTTTGATCGTATTTTTTCGATTTACCTTCTGTACTAATTTTGTATTATGAATTGTTTATATGATTGTTTTGTCTTAAATTTGGATTCGTGGACTCGGAGTCAGCCCTAGTCTGAACCGAAGACCCGATCCTAATGTATTACTTGATTTGGTCTTTCCGGTAATTAGATTTGACCGATTTCAGTTTCAAATATTATTTTCCTATATTTTTGATTTTATATGATTTTCTGGAATTTTCCTTAATTTAATTAAATATCTTCAAAACCGGTGTCGGCCAGTGCTGCTGACCGATTCCCGGATTTTTAGTTTACAAACGGTTTAGAATTTCTAAAAGTTTCTTTAGACATTATTTCTTAAAATCCTATTTTCTACCTAAATACTTTTTCTGGGAATTTTATGAATTTATGAAAATTCTACCGGAGTCGGTAGCTAGCTGATTCCGGGATTTTTAGTTTTAAAACTGTAAAATATTTCTTAAAACGGATTTCACTATAATTCTTAGATTAATATTCTTGATTTTTGATAATTATTTCGGGTCGTTCCGAGATACTTGAATTTCGGACGATTCCGGTATTTTCCCGAAAGATTTCCGCATCCGCAACCGAATCCCGGGAATCCGCCACTTTCATTATTTTTCATTTTCTCTTCCAAGAGAATAATTTCCCTTTTCCATTTTCTTTTCCTTTTCCTATTTTCTTTCTTTCCTTCCACCCTAAGTTTTCCCCAAACTTTTACAACTTCCAATTCCTTCTCTAATCTTCCAATTACTTCCACCACAAATATCTCCACCTCACCCTCCACCTCACCCCTCACCTTGGCAAGCCAAGTGGCCAAAAGAGGGACACCTCACCTCCCCTATTTATAAAAACCCCCCTCTCTTTTAATTATTTGCACCTCCTTCACAAAATCTAAAACCTATAAATACTTTCCTTCTCCTTTCTTTATTCATTTTCACTTCATCTTTCTCTTTCTTCTCTTCACCAAAACCCTAACCTCCAACATCTCCTTCACCTCCACACCTCCGCCGGCGCCTCCGGCCACCACGACACCGGCGAGAGACCCCCGAATTCCGGCCACCACTTCTTCTCACCAACACCAACAACAAAACCACTAATCCCACCTTCTTCTTCATCATCAACTTCCATCACTACCACCATCACTCCATCACCTTGTACTCTTTTTGGTGAGTGTTCTTCTTCACCAAGATTTGATTAATTCTTAGTATAATTATGTCTTCATATCATGTATACTTAGGTCTTCAAATCATGATTAGTTGACATCAAACAAAACCATCACAAATCTGTTCTGTGCGCTGTTTCCAGTCGATTAGTCGACTTGACCTAAGGACTAGTCGACTTGAAACCCTTAGTTGAAACGTAACCTTTTCTAGAACACAGTTTTAGTCGACTTAGGTTATTTATTAGTCGACTGGAAACCTCTATTAGTCGACTACTCCCTTGACCCTAGTCGACTAACCTTTCCTGAATCAGAAACCCAACTCTCTGTTACACAGTTTTAGTCGACTTAGAGTGTCTGTTAGTCGACTTGAAATCATTGTTAGTCGACTACTCTTTCCATCCTAGTCGACTAACTTTTCCTGAAACCAGAACCCAACTCTCTGGAACCCAGTTTTAGTCGACTATACCAGACTGTTAGTCGACTAACCCCTCTATTAGTCGACTACCCTTTCCACCTAGTCGACTAACTTTAGCTGTCTGTTATGGTTGATTTCTTTCTTGAATAGGAACCTTATCCTCTAGACTTACATCACATATTGGTACTACTTGACTTGTCTCTTGACAAACATCATCTTCCCTTCTCTCTTTCTCTCTCCTCTTCACTCTACATATTTGTATCATATATTATGGCGCATCCCGAGTTCCGTGGATTTCAGACCTTTCGGCTTTTCGGTGATTTAGGCGAGTTGTCTCGCTCTTCTCTCGTCTCTATTTGAGTTTCCCATTTCGTCGGGACGATAAGTATTTCACTTCTTATTTCCATATTCATGTATCGCCCTGCAATTGATTGTATTATGGTAGCTTCATTTTTTACTTGTGCCATGCTTATGATATGCTTGCTTCTTTATCGTATACCATGCGTGGCCGACCCTTCGTGGTCGTTGGACTTTGAGTCACTTCCATGTTACCACTTGCTATTACTCAGACCGTCAGTTACATGTTTCTATTTAACACATGTATATCACTTGCCAACTGATTGGTTATCATCTACTACCTGGCATGCCACTACTTGGCAAGACCCATTTTGTTATGCCATGACTTAACCTGACTATTATCAATCCTTTGATATGCTTGGTTGTTTATTAAATATCATCATTCTGTCATGCTATCACTTAACACCCAGCATGATAACTTGACTTGTGATTATCACCTTTAGGGAACTTTACTTTATTATCCTGTATCATGATCAGTGACTTGTATTCCCGCTTTATATGCAGTGACCTGACTATATAGTACTTATGTACTCCTGATTTCCTGATCATGTCCTGTTCCAGTTATTCCCGTAAAGTGATAATTAAACTAATGAATCCTAAAAAGGACCAACTTGTATTGGGTCGGGGGAAACATGCGGATATCAATATGTGTTCGTGTTTACAGTGGCTTTTAGGAATGTTGTGCAACTACATGTTCCGGTCTGACCTGTGGGCCTCCAGGGGACCGAGGGGAGAGCTGGCTCCCTCATTACTGGTACCATCATGATAAGGGCATACATAAGTCCCTCCTGTTAGCCTTGCGGCTGGTTTCCGTTACCATGCAACGGAACAATCCTGGGCCGTGGTCCCGGGTATGTACGGGACCCACTGTAAACATAGTTCGTTGATACCCCCGCTAGTTTCCAATAACAACCTTGTTTTACTCGGATATGGATCTATGTGCGTTGGGACGCTAGTTCACATAGCTAGATATCAGGGTAAGACGAGTAATAATAAAGTGTCGTAATAACCGGCTCTTTAAGTTGTAAGTAGAGGTATGTGGAATGGGACGCATACTAAAGCCTGCAACTTAAACGGCTATGAATCTGTGATGTGCCTTACCATAATTACTTGTTCCGGACTTTATATCGGATTTCCTGTTTTATGAGTATTATGTTATGACCACCTTATAACTCAGGTTGTATGTGCTTAGATTACGATGATATGAGATAAAGGTATATAGATGAGGGTTTCCTTGTTTGGATTATTCCTTCGATGTACTAGTCTCATAGAACCGTGATCTAAAACCATACAATCAGATTTACTCGTCCTTGGTTTTATTCGAATTTCCTGTTTTATGATTATTATGCCACACCTGTTCATATCTGCTCTAACCTATCTGTCCCCTGAGCATTTCTTACTTGATATCATTTGTTATAAGCATACTTGTACTCACCCTGCTTCGCCACTTGGTATTGGTACTACTCGCCTGGGGAGTGTCATTTGACTCCCCTGGATCCTCATGTCCAGGTCTTGGAGCTTGGAGCGTGTAGATTCTCCCTGTTGTGGATCAGAGTGGCGCAGCGGTAGCGTGGATCCCCAGCCGATCATCCAGAGCTCCATCCTTCCAGGCCCCCTTGTGGGTCTCTCGAGTTTTCCTTTATAAACTCGTGAGTACCCTTTTCTGTTTATACTTGTGCATTTCCTAGTCCTTTATACTGTTCATATATGTACATTTCCATGTATTCCCGCATTTGCGCATATCAGTGATGTAATATTCATGTAATATTGGATCACTTCTGGTGATAACTTTGTAATTGTACTTATGTGTTGGAATGTATAATGCACCATTGCTTCCGTACTCTGATTCTTGTCTGTACTGATGCTTAGCGTATATACGGGAGGGTAGTTCTGACCTACGTATATACGTCGCAGTGACGTCCCCGTATCCGCTGGGATCGGGGCGTTACATCTTGGTTTGAGGTGCAACCTCGGCGAGCTTGTGGGGCTTGCGGTGTGTACGGGACTTGAGAGTCCGAGGGATTGTAGGTATTGCGGCACCGAGGAGTGATCCATTGGGATCGAGCATAGTGGAAATCCTTCGTGTGTCGAAGGCGGGGATGTAGAGCAAGGGTGCTCGAACCTCGAAACAAATCCCTTGTGTTTACGATTGCTCACTCTCTCTCTGTCTCTTGTTTATATCTTGCATGCTATTACTTGTCTTATCTTTACATGCTTGATATATTGTGTGCTTAATTGATATACATGCTTGGGTTAGTCTGCTAACACTTGTATTTAACAAAGAGAGCCAACGCGGCACCTCAACCCTTATCTAGGGGAATCTAGAGGAGTTAGTCCAGAGCCCTTCACGGGGAATTCGGCTACACTCTTGTGTTATACGTGGTGTTTAGTTTAAGAATTTTAGTTTGCATCATAATAATTTTTAATTCTGCATTATTTGGCATTAAGTGACCATTAGATTAGCCATCACCTATTCACCCCCCCTCTAGGTGATTCTACACCCATCCCTCTAAGTGTAGAGGTGATTTGTTTTGTACCTTGCCTCTAGTGAGAGGTTGTATTTGTTGAGAGAGGAGTTGTGTACTCCCAAGTTGTATTTGCCCAAATTCTCAGTGGAGGTTCCCTGTGTGGGAAGTCCTTGTGTGGACGAGTTAGTGGAAATACTTCTGTGTGAAAGTGGGGACGTAGATCTGGGTGTTCGAATCTCGAAACATATCTCGGTGTTTGCGTTTGATCCACACTCTCTCTCTCTCTTATTTGTGCCTTGCATCATTTCATATTGTTCATATCATTTATATACTTGGTATTGATTGTGTGTGTGCCATACTTGTGTTAAATCAAGAGAGCTTCATATATCACCTCAACTCTTATTCAGAGGAATCAAGAGGAGTTAGTCCAGAGCCCTTCACCGGGAATTTGGCTACACTCTTTGGTTACACTAAGTGTGTTGCAATTAATTTTTTAATTCCGCATTATTTATCATTAGATTAGTCTTACACCTATTCACCCCCCCTCTAGGTGTATTTCAAATAGATTGCGGTTAAGAGCCATTGTTGTTTATTAATAGTGATTTTAAACTGCTGTTAAAGCCCATTTATGTTGTAGTGGCGCTTTCCCAATCTCTCTGTGTGTAATGTGAATTTAGTTGATGATAGACAATGAAATGCTTGTTTTCTTGTTGGGTTGGATTAGTTGTGTTTTTGTGAATGGTTTTATAGGAGAAATGTTCGAACGTGGAAACGAAAGCGGTCAAAAAGCTTACCAAATAATTATTTTCAAATTTTATAATTATAATTTATTAATTTTGGATTATTATTATTATTTATAATAAATATAGCCAATTATTATTATTACTACTACTACTACTAGTCGTAGTTGTTTTCTCAATTTTAGTATTATCATATCTTGATGAGGACTTGGTTACCTCAAATTATTGTTATTCAATTAGTACTCAAGGCTTGATATAATTCTTGTTTATAACTAGATGTAACTCACAAAGAATTTCATTTGAATTAGATGGGCATGTTTTCAATTTTAGATTGATTCATTATTGGAAATTATTTAAATAAATAAAAAAGTTTTATTTTTAATACCCCTTTAAAGTATGGATGTAAATAGTTTGGATACTGATTGGTCATCAATAATGTATATTTTAGTCTCATTTTCATACTTATTTTTTATAAAATATTATTATTTATTCATTTATTATTTAGTAATGTGCAGGCTTCCATAATCTAAGAAAAAGTTCAAAAGAAGCCTAAAAGCCCACAAGTATTATGAAAATAAATTGGGAAGATAAAGAAAGTTTCTATTCTACTCTATTTGAATTTTAAATTAATTTAATTTAAAATCTAGATGAAGAGAAGGTAGAACAAGATCAATGCTCATTCCAATTAAAAATAGAGGTGAACTCCTATTCAAATTTTGATTGCTTGCACTACAAGTCCTAGAAGATGAAGTGGATAAAATGAAATCTATTTGGAGATAAGGAGGAGAATCCAAATAAATTCAGATTTGGATGTAACTTGCTTCTCAAGTTACTAGAGATAGAAGATATTTCTAAATTCGGGGATCAAACAAAGATTCTAAGGATAGATCTCCACATGAACGGACGAGAGAAAACCACGCGCCAAAACGCGTGACCAAACACCACAAAAATACCGCGGCAAGCCCTTTTATGTCGTGAAAACGCGTCAATTCTGGGGCCGCATGCGTTGAGTTTTGGAGGAGGTGTTCTACTGGGACTCTACTTCTCAAATCTTTTATAAATACCATTGAAGAGCAACAGAGCAGAGGCATCTCAGAGATTGAGTATAAGATTATTTATTTAGCCATTTATTTTCAAATTTTCATTGTATTATCTAGCTTTTAATTGAAGAAGAAGATTTTTGAAGAAGAAGGACTTTGTAAATGACCAGTGACAATCAATAAAAGGTTCATTTTTCTTTCATCTTTCTTGTTCTTTATTTCATTGTTATTGCTTTAGTTTGTTTATTTTCTTTTCTTCTTTCTTTTTGATGCAAATTTCCCTTTTCCATTATATATCTTGTTAAAAATAAAAAAAATATGAATAACTAATTTATCTTGTAGTTTGCTAATCTCTCGATCAACTTAAGTTTAGTCTAAAAGATGAACTGATTGAACTCTATGCTTGTTTGAAACTCTCGGATTAAGTTGATGTTCTTGAAAATGAATGATTAGTTAAGTTGAACTATTTTAGGGTTAGAATTTTTAATGGTTCCTCTTAATTCATATTTAGATACTTTGATAGCATCATGTTAGATTTAAAAGACTTTTTTTTATGCTATGCTTAGAAACTAGGATGAACTAAAGTTTAATTTTATTTAGCGTACTCTAATTGGGGTTTACATTCTTCTTTACTCGTCTTACTTGGCTCTCAATCAAAACCCTAGGGTAAATCTTTATAGATTCAACATGATGTTCTCTCTTCTTAGACTAGTACTTGGTTGTGGTTGATGATTAGTGGACTATAACTTTTTTTTCTTAATTAAATCTCTTTCTTACAACCAATATCTCTTTTTCTAAGCTATTTGTGCAGAGAAATCGTTCCGAAAAGCTTCTATCACATTCTTCTATGTGGATCGACCCGTCTAGCCTTTGCTACGCAGTTAAATTGAAAAGAGACTAAGAACTTTCTGACCTTAACTATTGACTTTACTTTCAATTTACTTTCTTTTCTCAATCAAAATTTTGGCACTATTGCCGGGGGTAACATTATGATCTTCTCTAGAACTAATTTTTTCTGTTTTTGTTTGCAGGATCTGATAACAGAAAAACTCACTACATCTCAGGACATATAGCTGCTCTGTGTCTCTGCCCTAGAAGGCAGAGCAACAGAGTCTACTAAACAGCCGCGGAAATGCAACAAAACTACTGATTGTTCTTTTGCAGTTCTGTTGCAAATCGCAAGTTCTGTTTAATGCTCTGATAGTTTTTCTCTGTGATCACCCTGCATACTGCTAACTAATAAACAATAACTCATTGCTTGATTAACTTAAAACTGATTTAGACTCTTGCATTTAGGGCACATGTCTATTTAATTTTTTTTAAATTTTGTTGAAAAGTGCTGGCGACAAGGTACGTCCACATTGCATATAGTGTAGGAATCACTTTTTGGTTGATTTACCTCTTTAGTGAATTCTTTTCTATTGCTTTACACGTGCACTGAATCATTTTAAGGGCAAAACCTGTAAACAACATAAGATGGGAACGTCATTACCCTTTCTTGGCCCACAAACTACTTCCGCTGCACTCACAACCCTAATCCTAAATTAAAAATTGACTAGATGTTAGCCTTACATTAACTCAGGCTTATTAAGAGATGACAAAAGGAGGAAATTGTTCGAACTTAACTCTTACCAAATCGGTGACTAGGTAGAAGATTGAGAGGCGAAACCTTAAAGGTTGGTGGTTTGACTTAATTAGGATCGTCTCGACGGATACCTCCCACCAACCTTACCACCTACCTGGCCGATTAACTTATGGTTAAGATCGGCAATATACCTCCCAAAAACAGTCTAAAGTTAGGAGTCATCTAGGTCCAAGCTTACCCTAGATTAGGATTTGTGATTTTTGATTTTTTTTCTTTCTTGATTGATTGGGTGAACTTGTTTGTTAACTGTGCATGTTAGCTTGGTTAAGAGACCCAATCACATCTAGACTGACTAGGAATAGTTCACCACCCAAACCCAAACCCGATTCACACATGGCATAACCACCATCTCTGCAAGATAGGTTCTACCCTATTGAAACCTCACTTCCATCTTGAATCCAACTTCCATCGATTGGTGACAACAACTTTGAGCTCAAGCCTCAATTCATCAACACACTCCCCAAGTTTCATGGGATAGAGTCTGAAAATGCATATTTTTTCATAAGAGAATTTGAGGAAGTATGCCAAATGATGAAATTACCCAACCTTATAGACGATGCTATTAGGTTGTGATTCGTCTCATTTTCCCTTAAGGACTTAGCCAAGAAATGGCTCTACAGCTTGGAGGCTGGATCTATCACATCATGGGACATTTTTGTCAAGGTCTTTTTAAAAAAATTCTATCCTAGCCACAAGACCACCCTTATGAGGAAAAACATAACGCAGTGCAAGTAAGAACCCAACGAACTATTTTGAAAATATTTCGAACGTTTCAAAGACCTTCTTGTTCAATGCCATCATCATGGCGAAGAGAAGTGGCGGCTATACCAAATTCTCTACGATGGTCTAGATTATCAAAATAAGACTCTTCTTGAAATCATGTATGGAGGAAAGTTTTCAAAAAAAGATGAAAATGAGGGGTGAAAAATATATGAAGATCTAGCCGAGAAAACCCTACAATGGGAACATACCAACGAAGAGTGTAGGACTACAAACCCTATCTCTTCAAAAGAGGTCTCCACTCGATAGAGGATTTCATAGCAACTGAGGCTAAATTCGCTAACATTATGCGAAGACTAGAAGCCATAGAAACTAAGCGATCAGTCCCGGTGAGCCAAGTCAACCCAACATTGTCCCCAACGGCGGGCTGCACTTACTGCCAAGCGATGAACCATGTGTTTGAGGAGTGTTCAATTTTTCAGCCTCAACAGATGTTGACTGAGCCCATGAATGCAGCATTTTTAAGGCCCCATTACAATCTTTACGCTCCAACTTACAATCCTGACTGGAAGAATCGCCCAAATTTCTCATAGAGCCAAAATAAACACTTCTCACCTTCCAACCATCAGTCCATTTTTTTCAATATCAACAAATATTTCTCAACCAAGTTTCCCAATCCTCCTTCCAAGGTCTCCAATTTGAAAAGAAGTTAGCCGATTTGGAGAAGATTCTTGCATCTTTTATGCAAAATACAAGACAAGCCATATCTAAGTTAGAGACCAAATGAGTCAGTTAGCCGCTTCCCTAAGTGAAAGACCCAAGGAACTTTACCTAGTCAACCGGTAGCAAACCCTAGGAACTCTAGTCAAGCTCATTTGACTCAAGAGGATCAAATGAACCAATGTAATTTGATTCATACATTGCCGTCGAGAAAACAAGTTGATAACCAAGTGTCAACACCATCAAGTTCAATACAAGCATCCACCTCTCCTAGTCCAACTCCACCTCCACTTGATTCTGACAACACTAAAAAAGACAAGTTAGCTGAAAATATGCACAAGCCTATAGCATCTTACCCAAATATAAATAAAATGCACAAATGGATAAGGTACATGATATTTTTAATCAAGTCAAGATTAATGTATCTCTTCTTGATACAATCCAACAAGTCCCCAGTTATGCCAAATCCTTGATGACATTGATTATTTATTCTACATTGTGCATGCTTATGTGATATTTGAATTATATTTGTGTATTAATGATACACACATATATTTAAGGTATTCTCCATATGATACATGCATTTGTACTTAATTTGAGATACTTGATATGATTAGGCACCATACTAATTCATATATGTAAGAAGAAGTATAGAAAATTCAATGTATTGAGCAATTCTAAAATGTAAGATGGAGATGTTTGTCTGATTATCATTTTTTGGGATAAGAAATATCTCTTGAATCTAAAATTAGTTAAAGTCATTGTCAATACAATTTCAGATAGTGCAAATTTAATTGAAGACTCTGGAAGGGCAAATATAACACTACCTGGAGGAACAAATATTATGTCAAAAATACATTGTATTATTACAGATCTAGAAGAAATCTGCTCAGTTTTAAGAATATACACCTTAATAAGCTTCATATTGAAACTATAAATGACGAGAAGGTATAATATCTCTGTATTATATCTATTATCTTATGTCAGAAACATGTAATACAAAAACTCTCAACTTTCTCATATGAATTATATTTTACAAAAATAAGGGCAATAGTATTAAATATCATGATGAACCAGAAGTTCAATGATTTAAAACTATTTATGCATTAACATGACCGACTTGGTCACCCGAGGTCAATAATGATGCGTCGAATAATTAAAATTTTATATGATAATTCATTGAAGAACCAGAAGATTCTTTTATATAATGACCGTTTATGTTGGCTTATTCACAATTGGAATTTACACTGGGGTGATATATTTAAGGCATGCTTTACATATTGCCATTTTGATGAGACAATATTCCCGCCGTTAGGGGAGATAAGTGCTGCTTCTTGATGAACGGCGTTACATTACATGAAATGTATCATCATTGTCTCATCTTGACTAATGTACAAATTATAGTGAACTTGAAGTTCAAAGAATTATTCATTTGCAAAGAAATGCAAATAATTTACCTGATGCATTTTCTGACACAAGAAAAAAAATAAAATCTAATATGCCGACTGGAAATACTGTCGCTCAGATTGATATCCTTGAAGAACAACTTGATAGTATTTTAAAAACACGCCTGAAGTGTGGAACATCATTTTGGTTCAAAAGATAAAAATTTTCGAAAGAAAAGAACGCTAGAAGTACATACTCACAAAGAAGAAAATTTTTCAAAGGTATTATTGAAGAGAGAGAAAAACTGACCAGTTTACAATTAATGAAGAAATAGTCTCTGAAAAGGTGCACACACTCGAAAAAGTACATACATCTGAAAAGATCTCTCTAAATTATATGAGTACAAGAGAAAGTTGGGATAGAAAAAAATTATTGTTAATACATTTGCGTATGCGATCACTCTAGATTTTGTAAATGAGGACTCTGAACCAAAATGTGTAACACTCAAGCAAAGATCAGTGTCCCTGAAAGATACAATCGCAAATGAGTTTAAGACACGCCGAAGAATGAAAGACATGTCAGTGCAAAAGGCACGATTCTCTGAAAGAGAAAGCTAAAAGAATTGAATAAGGAAATTGAAACTTCCGAAGAGTCCACAAAACGAAAGAAGACAATAGAAATGAGTGCTCAAGAATAGTACATACAACAAAAGCATGCAATTGAATTAATGGATAAAAAACAAAAAGTCCTGAAGAGACACAAGTACCTGAAAATAAAGAGAAACTAAATTATGTATCAAATATAGATATATGGGATAGAAATAATATTATTATTGATGACATATTTGTCTTAACAGTAGCACTTGAAATCACCAGAAATGATGAGGATCTTGAACCACAGACCATTGAAGAGTGTCTATGTAGACATGATTGACTAAAATGAAAAGAAGTAATACAAGCAGAGTTAAACTCTTTAGTAAAACATAAAGTATTTGAATTTGTAGTCCAAACACCTGAGAATATAAAACCTATAGGATACAAGTGGATATTTGTTTGGAAAACAAATGAAAATAATGAAATTGTAAAACATAAAGCTCGACGTGTAGCATAACGTTTTCTGCAGAGACCTGAAATTGATTATGAAGAAACACACTATCTTGTTATAAATGTTGTTACTCTTCGCTATCTGATCACTTTGATAGTCTAAGAAAGACTAAGAATGCATCTTATAGATGTAGTTACGATATATTTATATGAGTCATCAGATAATGACATATATATGTAGATCCCTAAAGGATTCAAGGTCCTGAAGAATATAGTTCAAGATCCCGTAATTTATACTCAATTAAGTTGGAATAATCCTTATATGGACTAAAATAATAAGAGAACATGTGATACAATTGCCTTAGTGAATACTTACTAAAAGAGAGATATGTGAATAATCCCATCTCTCCAAATATATTCATGAGGAAATCAGAAATTGATTTTCCATAATAGCAGCATATGTTGATGATTTTAACCTCATGGGACTCCTGAAGAGCTCACAAACCTGCCACTTATTTTGAAAAAGAAGTTTAAAATGAAAGATTTTGGAAAAAGAAAATTTTGTCTTGACCTAAATATTGAGCATTTTCGAGAAGGAATCTTTCTTCATAAAAAAAAAGTACATTGAAAAAAATCTTGAAGGGTTTTTATAGATAAAGCTCATCCATTAATATTTGCAATGATCGTACGATCACTTGATGTGAAAAATATCCTTTCTGTCGTTCTAAAGAGGGTGAATAACTTCTTGATCCTGAAGTAATATCTTAGTGCAATTGGTGCTCTTACATATCTTGTAAATTGTACACGCCAAGACATTTTATTTTCAGTCAACTTATTAGCAAGATATTGCTCTACCCCAACTCGGAGGTATTAGAATGGTGCCAAACACTTATCACCGAAGTTCTTCTGCACACGTGAGCTCTAAAAGAGAGGCAATGTCGATATTTAGTAAATATGGTCAAGTGACAATCTGGTAGATTTCTTCACAAAAGCGTTGCAGACATCGACATTTAAGAAGCCGATACATAAAATTGGAATGTGCTGTCTCAGAGATGTTACATGCTGAAAGTGGAGTTTATCTCACCAGGAGGATCGTGTCATCAGTATAGGTCTACACACTGTAGTCTTTTTCCTTCATCTAAGTTTTCATCCTACTGAGTTTTTTTTGCAAGGTTTTAAAGAGGTAGTGTCATACGCTCACCAGGTGCATATGAATCCGTACTTTTTTTCTTAGTTTAGATTTTGTCCCACTAGGTTTTACTGACGAGATTTTTAACGAGGCATATTCATGGATGGTAGACATCCAAAGAGAGTGTTGTAAATGTAAAAGTTAGTGGATGATCACCATACCTCTTCACCTTCTTCCTTGTAAATGCATGTTGTGAATGGGTGATATATTCGCTTTCTTCCTTATAAATGCATATTGTGAATGCATGAGGTAGCGGATGATCTCTTCATCTTCCTCCCTATAATTTAAGCTTTTATATGCCTATAAATAGAGTCTACAAAGAAGAATTAACAACACACAAGTTTGGAAACAATTTCTCTCAAATTTTTCCTCTCATTTCTGTAAAACTTTCTTAGTTTCATAACAAAAATAACAATATTATATTAAGCTAATAAAATTATGGTCATTACTGTCACCAGCCCATGCGGGAGTAGGACGCCATTTCCACCATCCACATAGAGACAACTCTGCTCCACTGCCAGCCGACTCCGTTATTAACTTAAACCAAAATCTAACTCTGACAACAATTTTTTCCCCCTTTTTTTAGATTTTCGCCTCCCCATTTCAACCACTCTTTTCTAACAATAAACAAAACTCCCGGCCTGGACAATGATACAATCCCTCACATTTCCTCCCTCCTTTTCTATATATATATATATATTTTTAATTTAAATTTTAATCCAGCCATTGATTCTTGTCCTCTTATTTTGTTCTTCTTCTTCCTCCTCCTCCTCGCCCTCGCCATTGTCCCCTCCCACGGGGCCGTGCACATTCTTCCCTTTCGCTCGCACTACCCCTTGGGCATTTATCAATTCCTTTTGAGTTCTTTCTCTTTTCATGAGAGTTTCTTTTAATTCGCGTTCAGAAAGGCTTATTTCAGATGGCGTTGTTGGGGCTACCGTGGTAAAATTCCAATATTTGAATTGTAATTCATGAAGCGGAGGCGATGGTGGCGTGTGCGCCTGTGGTGGTTGTTGCTGTCCTTCCATTTCTTGAGCTCTTCGGGTTCGAGCTTTGGCTTTGATATGAATGATACAGCGAGAGCTGATGAGCGTCTGGACTCTGCAATTCGATACCACGCGCTCAAGGCGCTTGTCCACCAGCGGACTGGCACCGTCTACGACGTGCCCCTGCCGGCAAGCTTGTCGGGCATCAGGGCCGCAGCCGTGAGGCTGAGAAGCAGCACCCTGTGGCTCAATGGAGTCAGTATCGGATTGTTTCGGATACCTCCGAGAACGATCGCAGTTCCTCTGGTTCCGAGGCTGATCATTGTGTACGAAGACTTGGGCAATCGGTCTGCTTCTTATTACAAAGTGCAGAACTACTCTCTGGCCACACCGGTCCTTGGTCTGCTGGCTTACAATGCCAGCGGCAAGAATCTGAGCACCAGCAACAAGCTAGATTTCACACTCAGGGGCGATCGGATCGTTGTTTCGTTCCCCAAGGTCGATTTGCCTCGGGGAATGAACTCGACACTGGCGAAATGCATGACGTTTGGGCCGATGGGCTCGCAGCGAATGGACAATGTGGTAGCAATGAAGAAGTGTTGGGCAGAAAATGGAGGCCATCTTTCGATCATTGTCCCGACAGAGGAGGTTGAGGTTTTAGCCTCGTCGCCGTCGCCGTTGCCTGAGCCGGCGATGGAGAAGAGGAGGAGGTGGGTGGTTTGGGTGATAGCTTCCGGTAGTGCAGTTGTCGGTTTCATTGTCGTGTTTTTGGCCGGCGTGGCGATCGCAGAATTTGTGAAGAAGAAGAGGATGGAGAAGATGGCAAGGAGAGCTGAGGAAGGAGAGGTATTGGAGACTGTTTGGGTGAGTGGGAGCAAGATGCCTTCAGCTTCAATGCTGAGGACCCAACCAGTGCTTGAAAATGGAAGTGCACCATGAGAGGTATCGGCCTCTCGTTTATTGTAAATTACATAATTAAAAAGAGATTGATATTAGTTTTTGGCTAGCTTTTCTGTTATTTTTCCTTGGTTGGTAAAGAAAATTAGTGGACACTAATAAAAGAGGTTTACTCAATGATTTGTTAGGGTGGGGAGAACTGAAACACACTAACTTGCAGGCTAAATACTTCCAACAGTTTCTGGAACAAGTTTTACTTCAGTTTAGTTGTGATCAATGAGTAAGATTGTAGTTAAGGTGTAATCATTGTTGTTAAATCTTAAATGCATATCTTCTCATTAGGTATACATGGTTTTTGTTTACTGATGCCTGAATACGTACGTTTTAATAGAAGAGAAATACGACAGTTCTTTTGGTCAAATCTTTATTGTCATCTAAGTTATAATTTCGTGAAATACGTGGCGTTCGCTTATAGGGGTTTGTAGTTTTTCTATCAATTTCTTGTCTAGCAGAATGTAAGATCACGCTTTTGATTTATAGACGAGGAATTAGTATTATGTTATCAAACAAAATATTCAGGTTTGCTGTCAAACTGAAGCCAAATCAAATTAGCATTGATGCATGACATATGTGCTGCAGTCAATTTTTGTGTTGCAAATTACAAGGTCCAAGAAGATGGGCCTCAGGAAACTAAAGCACTCATGGAGACCAAATCATACTAAATAGACACATTAGATTATGCTGGATATGCTCGAATTTATACTAAATATTTCCCATCGATAGCTTTGTGACGAACCTATATATATGCAACTTATGCATTTAAATAAAAAGAGAAGAGAAAGAAGATCTCTATTAACATGAGACAACAAAATGTTAGGTATATATTGATTGTATTATCGCTGAAGCACATTACAAATGTGATCAAATGATCAACAATGCCTAAAACTCTCCTCATTCGTCTACAAATGATCGGCTGACAACATAAGGTGACAATTAAGTTTTACAGTACAGGTGGAAAGTAATAATGCAATCAAAAGAAATTAAGGAGCAAGATTCCTACACAATGCTAGAATTCTCTCTTATCCCTCATCAGTCTCGTTCATTACTTTCTACTAATATAAAATTCTTGCAAGCACAATATGCATTTGCTTCATTAACACCATATTGATGAATCAAGATAAAAATATTAGTCAAATTCCACTCTAGTTTCACCTGTGACACTCTGCTCGCAAACATGTGTCTCTCAAAGACATTTACGTAGCAGATATTATACAATAATAAAAAGATGTAAGGAATCCTGATCAGATCATATGTCTACATCTTGGCTTCTAATTACTATGCATTTTCGATCTCTCTGAGTCACTTCTATCATTTTTTGCAAAATTCAAACAAAGCACTTGACTCTCAGATCATTAGATCTTCAGTCCTTTCAAACTCCTTTTCCATCTAAATTGCTAATGTAAGAAAAGAAAGAGCGAGGAAAATTGTTTCCTTGTTTAAATTCTCCAAAAGGAGGAGACTGCGCACAATATGTAAACCTTCAGTTAATGCTTGGAACTACCAGAAAAAAAAACAGTGTTGATCTGCCCAAATCGATAAAACAGATGATATGGCGTGTCAAACAGATCTCAGGTCCAGAACAGTATTACAGACAAGAAACAGGTTATAGATAAAAATTAAACCTGAATTGGAAGATCCAGCCAGGGCTTCTCTTTGGAATTAGTTGCCGGGGCTACGGAGCTTCCAAATTAACTTTTTAGGGTTGAGACATCTTCAACCTCAAGATTTCAAATCGCCAATGTAGAACTCATCGACCATGTCGAAGACCCTCGTTGCATGTTGTGGCCTGCAGGTTGCAGAAACAAATAGTTAAAAAGAACATGGGAAGAGTAACTAATCACTGTCTACAAGTATAAATATACAAGTATTGCATTCGCATGTAGCGAATAAAGGTACACAAGCTACCAACTTATCTTGTAAATGATTTTACTTTGTATGTAACTCGGTTAAACCAAATCTTCAAAAACCATAGATCTTTTGGGTGAAAATATGTGCAATCAGTATAACTTTTATAATTTCTGGTAAAGAATAAAAGCCAAATACCATGAACAGAAAATAAATCTAACACAAACAATAATTTGGTTCATGTTTCACAAGTGAATTTGCTATATTATATTAGAAAAACTAAAACCAAGTCCTGGACCTCCTGTGCCTCCAGAGTTTTGGATAGTTTCAACTGTCCCAGTCAGTTTTTGTTTGAATTTGTTTGGCATTTGAATATAAAATTACCCAAAAAATTAAAACAAGATGCAACTTCTTTCTTGGATATATTATACACACGCACCCCACCCCAAAAAAGACCAATGCCTCTTTCTCCCAGCAGATTGCCCACTGGTTTTATAGCTTGCAGAATCTAATTGCAGTTTAGTTTGGTGCATCAAATGCAGAGTCACAAAACAATAATGGTTCAACCTGATAATCCAAGAAAAGCTGAACCCAGATTGGCAATTTATTAGAAAACCTTTCCAAGTCTTATCTCACAATAAACATTAATCTCGCAATGATTGCCAATTGATGAAGGAGAACAAAAGGAATCAAATGGAGAAGTCGGTAGGAATACAGTACAACTACTCCTATCCCTCTACCACCTTTTAGGGCTAAAATCAGGTTAGAGTAACATGCTTACAGATATTCTTTTTGGATTTAAAGTTGGGCCGTTGCACCGTGGAAATTCATCACAGTTTGCCGGTTCGGCTAAGACTGGAAATAGTGAATTCTCTTGTCAATTTCACGTGCATTGTCAACTTGCTTATATAGGCTCCTAGCCATCTTAAATGTATTTACCATACCAATATTTTAGCACAATCCCATATTAGTACCTCGATAGCTGATACCAAATAAAACGTTCATATGTCAATATTGTAGTACTTGTAAACATACCCAATTAGCAATAAGCGTAATGGCACCTCCAACTTTTATAATACCTCAAAAAATTTCCATACTTTCCCTGTGTGTGAAAATCAAAGGATTTAGCAACACTTGCAAAGTCAATTAAAGTGACAGGACTGGAATGTAAGAAGGCTATTTCACATAGAAGGATCTATCAAAAACAACTATTACAGGAAAATGTCCAGGTACAATTTTCAAAAAAATTGCATACCCATAAAAGCCCGCTGTCGAATCCCGTCCGGCATTGTTTAATATAGCATCACCACCTGGATGTTCCTCTACATATGGAGTAACATCATACACCTGCAAGAAAAAAACTAGGACCATAAGCCTCATGCTTCATAGATTTAGACAAAACTTGAAAGCAAAATGACTAATAAACAGAATTAACTTTACTACCTTGCCTTTGACAATTATCCAGCAATCATTCCTTGTATTATGTAGAGAAACCTCTTCCTTTGAGTAAGTTTTTACTGCCTAGAAAACAACAATAAAAAAATGGATATTAAGTAAAAGTTTAACTGTTGTTATTCTATAAACTTCTAGAAAGGATTTACCAACGCAGAAGTACCAAAATACAAAGTTATTGAAAACCTCATCCTAAGTTGCCCTCAAAAGCCACTGACTATCGCCCTGGTCAAACTCATTTTGGAACCAATGACATTTTCAAAGCTCAATTAATAAGGTTGCCACTAATACCAAGCAGTCGATCTTAGTGGACTCTTGTTATCTCATCTTGCCTGATGAGCACGATTTTGTCACATTTTTCATGCTCATATTCATCTATTATCTGTCTATAGATAATGCTACTCGGGTATTTTTAGTGGTGTTTTACAGATTAAGTTATCAGAAGAAGACCGGACCACAAAAGCGTACTGTAATATGTGCAACAGGAGAATGAAAACAAGATAGGATGCTTGACACTGTCAGTATTGCTCTCATGCTTAAAACG